>JAIEZT010000012.1:2419945-2466831 GCA_019594935.1 Periophthalmus modestus | reverse complement strand
TACTGCCTAAATTTGGTGAGTCTACCGTAGAATTAAAAGGACACCTGAAAGATTAAAAGGGTCAGTGACTTTTGGCCACGCTGTAGTTACCCATTTATCATATTTTATATATTAATCTATATACTTTATCACTACAACAATATTTCTTTTCTCATCTGTGTTACTCTTTTCCTCATCACAACAGACTGGCTTTGTGTCTTCTGAAAACACCTGTTCACACCTTGGAGTCATCGTGTGGTAATACAGGAAGTGCTCCACTTGTGTTTCAACCTCCCAGCACCTTCTTTCTAGAATCATTTGGATCATTTCACAGCTCAGTAGATCCGCACCTCCTCCTGAAGCCCAGACAAAAGGAGGTAGGGAGTTCACCAACGTGCCTGACATCACAAGGTGGAACAGAGCGTTTGAAGGTGGAGATGTTTTCAGACGAATAAGAAACTGGCGAATCAACCTACATGACTCCAGGTCTGTTTTTGAGGCATGTTAAACCGTCGAAGGTTCTAACCCTCTGTCAGAACGAGGTAATGGTTTGCAAACCTGAAATAGCAGAATCACCCTCGAGAGTTTGATTTATTTTTACTGATTTATCTGTTTCTCCCCTCTTGCATGCGTTTAATCGCCATTGACGAGAAACAGCGTGAAATCCCCCAAGTGGTGAGTGAAGACATTACAATCTAAAAAAAGGATCCCAGGTTTGTCGTGGATGTCACTGACGATGTGATTTATCTTCTCTTCAATGCAAGGACAAGAATAGATTATTGATACATAAAATTACCCATTTTAACTAACCTTTTAAACTGTGTATTTATATTGGTTGTTAAAGTCTTACTGTAGAATTGAACATTCGCACATGCAAATCTCTTTTAACTGTTTTCGTAAATAGTTCTTAATTCCTTTTATATAAATCCACTGCTCTATAAGAAGAGCATTGCCAGCGATTTGGAGTAGCCCCAAAAGGTCAAACTTGACCCAGTTTAAAGTCTTCCAGTAGCTCCTAATAATTCTTAAGTGTATACTCAACACCAAATTTTAGTAGGAGATAAACCTGCCACCGTCCCCCAGATTTTTGGCAATATATACGTTTATAATATGTTCACTTACACTTGAACTAAAAATCATGACTTAGAACTATCGGGGAACGCTAGAAATGAGCCTAGATATTGACTCTGATGTTTGAATCCTGCGAATTTACGTGTGAGTGGGGTCGTTTATTGTCGTCGATGGTTTAGATTTCACCAAACAACCTTCTTCTCTTCTTCCGTTAATCAGAATCAGCGACATTCCAGTGTGTCGTGTGGAGATCACATTACTGGCCCCCTGTCTGTGAAAACACACTTCTTATTCGCCTTTAATTGAAATTTACGTCTTGGGGGCGAGTCATTTACAATGGATCGAATTAAGGACACGGGGGTTAGTCAAGTTGTAACACGACCGCGTTGGCTGTTGTGTAATTTGAACTCCATGTTACTCAAAGTACACACTGCGTACAATGATGGGTTCGTTTTCTCGGTGGCGTATAATTGACTCAGATTAATGTTCGGAAGAGACGTCTCGTTCCAAAAATGCTCTGAAAAAATAAAGGCAAAAATATGAGAAACAAAAAGAGTGTATTAGTTGTTTTTTCAGCTGTCCATTGACTATTTTTGCCTGCGGTATTAATTCTAGCACTGTAGTGCCCTTTAAAGAATACACTTCAAACTGTGTACAAACCAACTTAGGTAAATTTTTCAACTCTTTAAAACGTTCTATCTAAGTGTTCAGTCATATTATGGGGAAAAAAATGTGGATATGAATGATTAAATCAACTCGAACAGCCTCGATGCACAAAAGTCATGATGAAAAATGCTCTTTCGGATTGAACATTAAACAGTGTTTTTCCCGGTGTTAGGTATTGTTTTTTTTTACACATGCAAAATTGTTAGAAATAAATCTTAACAAAACTGTACAGTAGAACCAAAATCAAACCTAAAAGTCCCTTGATTGAGGTTTTATTTGAGTGTCGCAAATATTTATTGGCTCAAAACAATACCTTGGTACTTATACTTCGCGAGCGCCTGTGATCAGTTCTGTGGTTTTTAGTAATAGATCATCCCTCGTGACTGGTCCCTATTCGTTCACTCGTGTGTCCCAGCTCTTTGATTAGTAGCGTTTGTCAGGAGCATTGATTACACGAGGAAACCCACCCAGAGCCCTTACAATCAACGCTCACCTGTCTCCGGGCGCCTGTCCATCAAAACAGAATCATAAATACTCTGCAAATAAAGTGAAGTGTTGAAACGATCCCAGCGGAGCAAAGACGACGGCGGATATGATAGTGATATTTAACAACCGGTGTGATCGATGGGAGTTCAAACGCCGCCCAGGAAGAGGAGGTGAGTGATGTACAAAAAAGGGGAAATGGCACAAAGGGGGAGAAGAGCAGCGCCGATTGATTGACATTGTGTCCTGCTCCGTATTTCGCTGGAATCGATGGTCTTGCCCGACTGACTGCGGCGAAAACCCGTCTCCCCCTGGCGCCTCCTCCTCCGCCTCCTCCCTTCAGCTTCTGTCAGTTTTTCACGTCCGCTCCGCTCACACCTGACTACTGCACTTTCTCATTAACTTCGCCTTAATTATGGTTCACCCCATTTTTGCTCATCGTGTTCGAGAAAATGCACAAGTAAGTTAAGGGCAAAATAAAAAAAACTATCTTCCATTACACAAAATTGGCCCGAGCTGTCAAAAAAACGCTGATTCTTCTTAAAACGCATTTCTATTTCGAGAATGTTTTAATGAAATAGTCGGGAAAGTTAAAAAGATTAGTACTGCAAAATCTCAAGTTGGCTCCCCAGTATAATTAATTGCATTTTAATAGACACAGCGGATCCACAGGTAATGAGACAGAGATACAGAAGGTAAACTGTTTAGCACGGCGCGAGTGGACTGTCCCCTCCGCCGCCACTCCACCCTTGGCCTTCGTAACGAGCCGGTGATGTGTTCTAAACGTCATTGTGCTAACGAGTTATAGCCCCGCTGACACCTAATGGCATCAATGGACAGACAGATGGCCTTGTGGGAATGGATGAAGTCAATGGGCAGTGGAGAGGGAGCTCCATATCGCATTAATGGAGCAATACAATAGTCGTAAATGGTATTTTTAGCAGCAGACTTTTAATCCAAAACGACTTCATGCACCACCCTGAGTGCTTTTATTTTAGAATGGGTGTGCCCGCAGTCTAAATCAAGAGGCCTTTAATGCCTGTGGAGTACTAACATAAAGGTATCAGTGCAAGGTGCTCAGTTAAATAATGTCCCGCAGTGTATCTGGAGAATACAAACATCTGCATGAGGCTGATTTACATAGATGTTTTAGGAGCAAAAAGTGGATTTTTGGAAATAATCTAGACGCTAACGACCCCAGTTCTTCTTCTACACTTTGATTTAATGTATGAAACTGAGATAAATAAAGTAATTCAGATTTATTTATGTAGCAACGTTTAAAAACAACATCATCTGACCTGAAGAGCGGCACATAAAAAGTGAAAAAAACACATCGCCGACGTTTTAGAGATACTGAGAATCGCACACTCTCCTGAGGAAACTAACCAAACTAAACCGGGACTAAACCAGGACTAAAACGGACTAAACCAGGACCTAAAACAGACTAAACCAGGACTAAACCAACCAGACTGAACCAGGACTAAAACCAGACTGAACCAGGACTAAACCGGACTAAACCAGGAATAAACAGGACTAAACCCAGGACTGAACAGGACGGAACCAGGAGGTGGGGGCACTGAACCAGGACTAAACCAGGACTGAACCAGGACTGAACCAGGACTGAACCAGACGACTAAACCAGGACTGAACCAGTGACTAAACCAGGAGCTAAACCAGGACTAAACCAAGGGCTAAACCAGGCTAACAGGGACCAGGACTAAACCATGGACTAAACCAGGACTAACCCACCAGGACTAAACCAGGGCTAAATCAGCGGACTAAACCAGGACTAAACCAGGACTAACCAGGGCTAAACCAGGACTAAACCAGGGCTAATCAGGACTAAACCAGGACTAAACCAGGGCTAAACCAGGGCTAAACCAGGACTAAACCAGACTAAAACCAGGACTAAACCAGGACTAAACCAGGGCTAAATCAGGACTAAACCAGGACTAAACCAGACTAAAACAGGACTGAACAAGGACTAACCAGGACTGAACCAGGACTAAAACAGGACTAAACCAGGACTAAACCAGGACTAAAACAGGACTAAAACCAGGACTAAACCAAGACTGAACTTCAGGACTAAAACAGGGCTAAACCAGGACTAAATCAGGACTTAACCCGGACTGAACCAGGAAGGACTAAAACAGGACTAAACTAGGACTAAACCAGGACTAAACATTCTTCCTCGTCTCTGACGATGTTTAAATCCAGGCTCAAACTGTTCTGTTTATCTGTATTGACTGAAAAAGGTTTTATTTTGCACTTTCCAGTTTTAATGTTACTTTTATGATGATTATTTGTGATTTTGTTTTGATGTTAATATCTTTCTTCTTCTGTCACTTTGAAATCACTTTGGTTCTGTACAAATAAAACGTATAACGTTAAATATAAATATAACACCGACACAGACAAAGTTCAATAACAACATTCAGATCCTGTGTAACTTGTATTAAAACCAGGGAGAAGAGGTGGTTTTCAGTCTTTTAAGTGAGAGGATCTGACAGGTAGGGGCGCTGTTCCATAGTCTGAGCGCTGCCACAGAAAAGGCTCTGTCTCCTCGGTCTGGAGCCTGGGTTTGGGCCCCGCTGACCTCTGACCTCGAGTCTAGAGCTGCAGGAAGTCGCTCAGATAAAGACGACGCACAGAGTGAAGACGATAAAACCACTCCAGAGATGATGTAGAGAAGTTTCATTTAAATAAAGCTGAAAACAATAGTTGTGAGACATTATTATTGCGAATTTTAAAGCACGAGGAGAGAAGAATGAACTGAAAATGCAGGATCTACTGAAAGAAGCAACACGGAGCTACAGGTGTGTATTTCTTTAGGCGAACAACTACTATTACAACACGGTTAAAAGCTCAGAAAATATCGTTTTAGGAGATAAAATAAGACAAAACCGTCTTCCTTTAGGCTCCATTACATCCTCAACATCCTCATACGTCACTGATCACATCACGTCTCTGCACAGAAACACGTCACACTCCAATGAATCATGATGCATTTACATTTTTTTTGATATTCCACAAACTCATATTGGTGTCGATCCTCAGAAAAAACCGCAACGACTAAACGCACTTTTTTCCGGCCGATTGGACCCAGCTGACCTCATTTACTTTGTATAGGCCAAAACTTTCTATGGCTCCAGTGGGACAAAAGAATTAAGGCTGTGGGGATTTGAGGCAATTGCAGAGAATGGGAGAAAGAAATGGAAAAGCGGCATCGACGGCCTTTTCGCCGGGTCATAAAGCCGGAGTCATGTTGTTGGTGGTAATTGAGCGATGGTCCAGGAGCATGAATGAAGCAGGGAGGGTAATCAAGCGGACTTAGGTTGTTCCAAGTAAAGTAGTATTCGTTTTTTAGGACAAACGAGACAGGAAATACAGATTAACACTGGTGGAACGTAACAGAGTAAAAGTACTGTGCTTAAGTACATTGTAAACTAGATTCGTTTTACTTTTACTTCACTCGGTTTGAGAGTATTGGTACGTTTTTTAGATACCTGCTGAATAGCCGGTCACAGTTTGAGCAAACAAAAATCAAAATTCAGCACAAACTTGATCAAAATCACCACATTTGAAGCTTTATACGACTCAAAAATCTGCACGAAATACTACTCTTTAAGTACACGTACCTTAAGTTAAGTCGTTTTTTCATGTGATGCTTTTACTTTAACTTGAGTTTTTTGAGGCTTTTTTCTCCAGTGTCTGTACTTTTAATTAAGCAGCTAAATAGATAAGATAAAATAAAATAAAATGGATAAAATAAAATACAATAAAACAATAAATAAACAAAACAATAAATAAAACAATAAATAAAAAATAAATAAAAATAAAATTAAAATAGAATAAAATAGAATAAAATAGAATAAAATAGAATAAAATAGAATAAAATAAAATAAATTAAATAGTACTGTATTGTCCAGACTAAGTTGCTGGAGTATAAGTCGCACTAGCCAAAAATGCATAATAATGAAGAAGAAAACATATATAAGTCGCACTGGACTATAAGTTGCACTTTGGGGAAAATATATTCTACAAAATCCAAGACCAAGAACAGACATTTTATCTTTTATCTCACTGCAAATCACTAAATCCACTGAATTCTTCAGTCTCAGTGTCGCTTCCTGAACAACTCTGCCTCACATATAAGTCGTATCTGAGTATAAGTCGCACCCCAGGACAAATAATGAAAAAAAAAGTACGATTTATAGTCCAGAAAATAAGGCACATGCAAAGTGAGTGTGGACAAAATTACCATAACTTGAAAAAATTCAATAATTTAAGCACCAAACGAGACAGAGTGATTCCATTATATTTCAGCATCAGTTCAGAAGATTCTCCAGATCATCGACCAGTTTCTCGTGGTCAGTTCATCCTCCGCCTCCTCGCCGTCCTTCCCCTTTGTCCCCTACGTGATCCGCTTCACTTTGTGCCAACTTCTGCCTACACATGAGATTGTTAGCGAGCGTTAGAGCCAAGAGAGGATCTGCGGGAATCAAAGGTGTCAGGATGTGCACGAGCTTTTCAATGGCACAATACACAGAGGACAGTGAGCGGCCATGCCAAAATCAATGCCACTTCAATTCATCACCTCCTCCTGTCCGAGGGCTTTGCTGGGCCCGGCTCGTCCATGTCGTCTGGTCTGATGTCTGCACATCTGAAGGACTGCGAGTCTTTCACATTCAGCGTCCAGGGGAGTCCAGGAGGAAGAAGCAGAGGTGCAGATATCAGCTTTGGTCTCCATTTTGCAGTATATGTTTTCTGTAAAGATGAGCTTAGACTGGGAAATGCGACAGGAGGAACACTGCCGGGGCTGGATTTTGTGAGTTTGTAAAAATGGTAAACGCTGACCTTTGCATTTTATCCCTGCAGATTTATGACATTATTCTAAATTTACATAATTCACAGACAAAACAACAATGTTCAGTGTGTGAATTTGCAACTCTGAATATGACCTGAAGCTGAAGAGGCGACAGCGGCGGAACCTGACGCCGCTGGGCTGAAGCAGGGGAATATTTATCTGTAAAAGATGGAAAGATTTGACTTGATTTGTCAAATGTTTTGTGCAATATTAGTAGCATTAGCAGTTTTTTTTTAGATTTACTGAAAAAAAAACAGTGGATTAGCTTTGATATGGCAGACTCAGGTGACCATTTTGTATTAATGAATGTAAATGCAATGGTAAATATTACATAAAACATGGCAAGGAAGTTTATTTGAACAGAACATTTCATACACGAGGTAATTTAAAGTGCTGTACAGAAGAAGAAAGACATTAACATCACTGAATCAGAACATAAATAATCATCATAAAATTAACATTAAAACAGAAGAAGCAGAATAAAACTCAGTCACATGCACAGATAAACTCAACTGTTCTGAGCCTTTAAACATTGTCACAGCTCTGGTTCACATCTGCTCCAGGTTTTAGCTGCTTAAAACTAAAAATGTTTAGTCCTGACTCTGGAGGAGCCGGTCCCTGAAGTCTCAGAGTGTGAGATGTTCATGTGGCTCTAACGTCTCTGAGCCACAGGAGCCAGAGACACAGGACACATGTGTGAAGTACTTCACCTGACACAGGACACATGTGTGAAGTTCTTCACCTGACACAGGACACATGTGTGAAGTACTTCACCTGACACAGGACACATGTGTGAAGTACTTCACCTGACACAGGACACATGTGTGAAGTACTTCCTGGTTCTAGTCAGACTCTCGCAGCAGTGTTCTATCTGGATGTTCTGTTCTGTCTCGTTTGGAGAGGCCAGTGAGACGTTACAGTCGTCTAACCTCCTGGAGACAGATGCAGGTTAAGTCTCTCTGAGTCTGGTTTTGACAGTTTAACTTTGATTTTTGACATGTTTTTAGATGGTAAAAAGCTGCAGATGTTGTTGATTTGATGTCTGAAGTCTGAGTCCATCATTATCTCTAGATTTCTAGCCTGATTTGAAGGTTTTAGAGACACTGGAGGTGACTGACACTTTCTCCATGTTTCTGTGACCAGCGGACTCTCTGGAAAGGACAGAGGAGAGTCCTGAGATGTGCATGTGGACAGTTTTTATAGTGTCTCTCAATGTATGTATGTGTGTGTGAAAGGTTTTCTGGTTTGCACGGAGTTACACATTAAGAAAGTCGATTAAGTTGAATGTTTTACAACCTTCTCAGAGTCTTTGTGAGTTCCCAGGCTTCCATATTATTTACTTTAGCCTTAATAAATCAAGATACTAGTTTGATGTAGATGTAGTGCTGCACTGCTAGAAAATACTTTACACTTCCACCGTTTAACAAAGATGCTGCAGTGTCGACTCTGGTCAGCTGCTTTTGGAGGATTATTCTGTAACTGTTGCATGTTTACAGACTGCAAAAAGGGTTTGTTTTTCTTTTCTCTGCTTACTTACGACTTGGAATCATTACTGTATTGAGATATTATAAGATTTATTTGCAGAATGTGATTTAACGCAAACAAAAGAACTGGACGAGCAGCGAAACGTCTTCACTCCTACAACGATTTGTCCAGTGACAGATTTTAATTCCGTCTTTTGCAAACAACAAAAATGAAACTTTACCAACCCAGATGCATTTTAAAACAAGCTGCACATCCTTCCTGCTGTACCCCTCGACTTCAGACTGTACGTTCGGACCGGGATGTGAGGAAAACGAATGCATCATCGTTTCTCAGCGGCCCACACACCGTCACACACACGCTCGCTCTGTGATTAACTGCAACAAAAGAGCCTTTTGGTGAAGGGAGACTGTTATCATCTGACGCATTCATCTGGCCGTACGGCGCTGCCACATCCCTCATCATAAGGCAAAAAAGGAATCACGTCTACAAGAGAAAACGTGAGTATCCCGGACAAAAACCCTGTGTTTTCATGTGTGAATAAGGAGAATTTAAGGTGATTTTTTATATGCAAAACTTCACACGATACAGTGAGTACAACGAGACACGAGGAAATTGCCCGGTGAGATTAAAGACGTGATTTTTTGTGGTTTAATCTGTGCTGGCATGGCAAAGATTCAACAGAATAGATATGAGGGTGTTTAGCAGTTCAAAGACGGTCGGCAGCTAACGACATAAGGACCTTGAAACGAGGCGCAGATGCAGGTAAAACTTCTTAATTAGACTCTTGGGCTAAACTCGCCGTTCCATCAAAACGCTGTAATTACTGTAGAATTAGATAAAAACAAATGGCTATGAGGTGTTAACCGTAATGCCGACGTTAACAAAAGGATCTCATTCACATTCTATTACCGCCTTGTTGAAAAAATGTATCAGCGCCTTTCCAAAAGACCAACCAACGTGCGGTTTTGTTCTTTTGAATTCATGCCATTGGGCTCTAAGTAGCTATTTGTATTCATTTTACATTTGGAGTACATAGCGTAGTTTCGACTCATTAAAAAAGTCATTTCAGAACTTCCATAAAGTCACCCTTAAAACACCAGAGAACGAAGCAGCGGTATTAAACTTCAACTTCACATTCAAAATATACCATTGTTATACTTCTCTCTCAGCGGTGATGGGTCAAACAAAGAGAAAGTGAAAGTGTTCTCTCTGTGTACACTTTGTCTCTCCGCTGACACTTCACTTCCATTTCACATTTAAGCAAACTTCCGTGACGTTCGCGCTGCAACCCCTGCACACGTTTCTACTCGGAACTTCAAGTTTTAAAAAAGTTTTTTTTTTAAGTAGTAAAAGAAGGAAAATAAATCTACAGTGGTTCCTCACTATATGCATCGTGTTCTGTGTCCTGATTGGCTAAGAGACTGTAGACCATTGTGTTCTGCGTCCTGATTGGCTGAGGGACTGTAGACCATTGTGTTCCGCGTCCTGATTGGCTAAAAGACTGTAGACCATTGTGTTCTGCGTCCTGATTGGCTAAAAGACTGTAGACCATCGTGTTCTGCGTCCTGATTGGCTAAAAGACTGTAGACCATTGTGTTCTGCGTCCTGATTGGCTGAGGGACTGTAGACCGTTGTGTTCTGCGTCCTGATTGGCTGAGGGACTGTAGACCATTGTCCATCAGTCTCCTCCGTGTCTCCTGTACAGTACAGAATGTGTCAGACAAATTTACATAAATGTTGGATCAGTGTGACTCTGAAGTGCTGTATGTTTGCAAGTTTTCTCCCCGATAAAACCCACAATGTCGATGAAACGTTCTGCACCGACAAAGGAAGGTTTGAACTTTGAGAGAGTTTAAACGAGAGAGAAATGTGAGAAAATGTTAATGCCTGTGTGAGAAAAGTGTATAAAGTCTGTGTGGTGAGGGGTTTTTACAGACAAGAAACACATAGAATAATTGTAAAAAAAATAATGTGGGTTACTTCTAGAACATAATCCCCGCCATAAATAAGGACCACTGTAAATTATATCGAGAAATAAATAGGTGTATCAGGTCTTCCCTGGGCCTTGGGGTCCGCTGGAAGAGCTGGAGGAAATGCCTTGGGTGAGGGAAGTCTGAGAGTCCCTGCTTAGACTGTTGCCCTAACTAAGCAGGGACTCTCAGACTTCCCCCACCCAGACACCTCCCCAGATAAGTGAAAGAAAATGGATGGATGGCAATATTTTGTAGTGTTTCTTCTAGTGGGAGGTAAAGACAAGCTGAAGTTTTCTAAGCATAAAGACAAGACCAAAAAACCCAAAGTTACCCAGATATATTTTTGATTACAGCTGAACATATTTCCTCTTTAAAACTCACCCTGTTGTGGAATCATATCCGATTAAACTTGTAGCTCGTTTGAGAGACTGACTCAATTCAAAACACCGGACAAATTTAAATGACTCTGGAATAACTTAAGACGTCTGCATTTGTGAAACTGCAAAAACTGAAGTTAAAAATCCCAAAGAAATAAACTGATTTGTCCCAAACCCTGCAGCAGTCCAGGACAATGGCCCTCACGCTTGTTCACGACACAAAGATGAAGTAATCGTTTCAATTTCACATCTCTGTCTCCTGAAAGAGATTACATTACGCCGTCTTTTTGAAGTCTGCATGGCCGTGACTTTGGAAGTGTTTTATTATGTACTCCTTGAAAGTTGGGATTCAAACCGCAGCGGAAAAAAAAAAAAAATTGCTATTTCCTTTTTACCACCAAGATGACTTTGCAAAGTGATTCACATCAAAAGCCTGTTCTTTGCTCTGAAAAATAGCCTGCCCCTACATATAAATGGAAATGTATCACAATCACCATAGGTCTATTCTTCCATTGCGTTTCATCTTTCCCTTGTTATTCATTGCGTTTTATTTCTGCCTCTGAACGTTTCCATCAAAGCGCACAAGAGCACACGTCCACTCCCCACAATACGCTTTTATTTAAAGCAGCCATCAACATTTAAATGTTTATTTGGACTGCACAGGGAATACATGAACCGATGTGAAAGCAGGTCGTTGGAAGCTGCTGCGGAGATGGAAAAATCATCATCTGTTTATTCATTCTCTGCTTTTGACCCATCTCCAAAACGCCGGTCTGGTGTTAGATCAGCCTGTTGTGCAAAGATTGATCAAAACCAGAGAATCTCAAGTTTGTTATTTGAGCTGTGTTTAAAATATAACATCCATATTCATCATTATGAGTATTTTTGAGCTCTGTCACTCACAAATGTACTTGATCCCTCTGCACCAGACGATCCTGAGCCAAAGGTCACACAGAACGGCTCAGAAGTGTTTAAACATGAGCTGCTCTGTCCTGGTTCTGTGTCATTGTGTTTTTGTTGTAAATGGATTTTCACAAACAAGTGTAAGATTCATCCTCAGACTTAAAAGAACAAGTCACAACAGGAGCAGTGCAGGTTCATTTAAACGCAACTTAACTTTATTGTTTTTTATCGTCTCCATTAAACAACCAACAAATTTTTTAATAATTCATTGTGCAATTACAATTTTTTCTACCAGTCGCCTATGTACCACCTCTCTGCGACGGACCGACTCTCAACGACGGATCGACTCTCTGCGACGGACCGACTCTCAACAACGGACCGACTCTCAACAAAGGACCGACTCTCTGTGATGGACCGACTCTCTGCGACGGACCGACTCTCTGCAACTGACCGACTCTCTGCAACTGATCGACTCTCTGCAACTGATCGACTCTCTCCAATGTACCGACTCTCTGCGACGGATCAACTCTCTGCAATGGACCGACTCTCTGCAACCAATCGATTCTCTGTAAAGGATCAACTCTCTGCAATATCCGACTTTCTGCAACTGACCGACTCTCTCCAATGGACGGACTCTCTGCGACGGACCGACTCTCTGCGACTCGCGACTCTCTGCGATGTGCCGACTACTGTCTGCGACCGATCGACTCTCTGCAATAGACCAACTCTCTGTAATATCCGACTCTCTGCAACGTACCGACTCTCGACTCTCTGCACACAACACTTCACTCACCTGCTCTGGTTTATTTATGTGTCTTTACTGTTTCTTTATTCAGTTTTTGTTTTGCATTCTTAGCGTTTCAATTATTCACCTTAACGAGCGCTTTTCACAACTTTCAGAGGCCAGAGCAACATCCAAACTAACTAAAACTAGCATGCTAATAACAAGCTTCTCGGAACAATAAAATGCTTCATCAGATGCAGACAGCGGCCTCAATTTGACCCTCAACATCTGCTTTTATAACACGTGTCACACACCTCCCTGCTGGAGCACCCCTCTGTCTTACCTGTGTGGATGTGGGCGGAGTCTGCCGGAGCCACTCCCCTGCTCTGAGGCCGTGCACCTTTCGAAGTACCCGCCCGACAAAGGGTACTCCTCCATGTCGCCGCCTTTGTGCTGAAATGGGACATGGAGCGTACTTCAGCCGCTGTCTGTGCACTTGTGTAGAATTCGGCAGGTGGATAAACTTCGTCTGCTCGTCGCTCCCTAAAGAGAAAATAATATTCTTAAATGAGGACGAATATTAAACATTACGATTACTGCACTAATACTCAAGTGTGAGGGATAATTCAGCTCAGTGTTTGGTCAGTTACACAGAGATTAAACCCAAATGAACAGGACTCACTGAGGTCGAGTCGCCTCAGACAGATCTTCACTCACATTTTACCAGCTTCATGTCGCTCTGCTGTCGGCGACATAAACCAGCACTTACATTTGAACATGTATTGTGCAGCGTACTCTCTATTTTCGTCTCTTTTTTGCGTAGGCGCGGTGCATGATGGGAAATAGCAGTGTGAAGTGTGCTCGGATGCAGCTACGATCGATCTTCACGGAAACGCAGGGCTCATTTTCAGCCTCATTTGTCGGGTGCATGAAATCGGACAGCACTCGTTGCGCCGGACGTTACGCAAGCCCTTAAATGCATCGCTCGAACGGCGGATTTAGGACACTTCAGCGAAAACTCCGCCACTGTTACGTCAAACAGAAGGTGGTTTTTTGAAGCTTATACTCACCCACAACATCAGGTGCAGCCACTTTCTCTTGCAAAGTTTATGTCTACTCTTTGGAATTCCCTGGTTCTCTGAAAGACCCGTTTTTTGCTTAAATCAATCATTAATTTGCAGGAGTGATGGCTGGTGTTCCCATATGTTCATAAGATTGAAGGGATGACATTAAACTTGACTGATTCTGGGTCCAGACCGCCTCACAGCCACTACCGCATTCATGGTGTGCACTTGATTTGAAGCACACAGCCACACTGACATTTGTCCATGCTGTTTGGAAGCTATGAAGCCTCCATGCTAATCACCAGTCTGCCATCGCTCCACTCATCCAGAATACAAAACACATCCCAATCATTTCTGCCAGACATTTGTTTTATATATTGTATCATGGCACGAGCTCCAGACTGCGCCGTCCTTTGGCATTTTGAGCGGAGGGATATGAGGACAAAGCTAGCTGTTTGCTTTTGTTCATGGAGGCTATATGAGATTTGAGGAGCACACAGGAGGCGCTGATATGGAGCAGTGTGCTGTGTCACTAGTGTAATGGGATCAGAGAGGTGCGGACCCTGGAGTGGTCCACAGGCACGCTCCTCCTGCTCGGCAAACACCGCCGCCGTGCACCTCTCCTCTGCTTAAACACGGCGAGCGCTGTGAAGAGAACAGGGGACGCCAGACCACCGAGAATATCAGGATTCAGATGATACTACGGCATTAAGTGTGGAACTACATTTATGTAGGTTTAATTGAGCCGGAATATCAGCGTTTATCCGCATCGCTGCTGGGACAAAACTCACTTTGCTGCAACATAAAGCGATGAATAATAATAAAATACAGGGCGGCCCAAAAGTCACTGACATTTTTAAATCTTCAGTAGCTCCTATAATTTTTAAGTTATACTCACCAAATTTCAGCAGTAGATAAATTGAACGTTCCCAGATTTTTGGCATATATACGGTTATAACTGTTCACTTACACTTGAACTTATCATGACTTAAACTAGTTACTTAAAAAAAAAAAAATTAAGTGTCCTCCATTTTAGGTTTGGCCCTGAACAGCCTGATCCAACACACTTTACAGAACATTTAAAGCATTTCCGGGCTTATGGCTCTTATTTGATCCTCGATATTACGTTTGATAATGATAAATGATCATTTCTTTTTTGTTTCAGACATTTCTGTCTTGAGACATAAGGAGCTTCTACATTCAACAGTGTTACAATATAAACAAGAAACAAGAAACAAGAAACAAGAGAGCATAATTCAACATTCAACATATGAGTTTATGATTTTATTTTTGTGCAAACTTTTAAAACGGCTCAAAGTTCTGCGATCTTTAATATTATCATCTAACCCGTTCCAAACATTTACTCCAGCAGATGAAATGCAGAGCTGTTTACATTTGTTCTGACACAAGTTTATTTAAATACATCATCCTCTCGAAGGTTTGAAGTCGTTTATTGTCTGAGGTTTATTCACAAACACCTTTTCTTTAAGATAGACCCACAGGAAGAAATCAGGACGAGTCAGGTCTGCGGAGATCACATACTGCCCCCTGTCTGTGAAAAACACTTATTATTCCTTTAATGGCATTTACTCTTTGGGGCATCTCTGGTTATTAAAATGTCGACGGTAACACCGCTGGGTTTGTGAATTTGACCCATGTGACTCAAAGTCCCACTGTACAATGAGGGTCACAGAAGGTTTCCTCCTTTTCAAGCCATTGTTCTGAAGATACTTAATGAACCAATATGTGATTTTTTTTTTTAATCATTGTCGTGATGTTTGAAATAAATGTAACCAAACCAATACATTTCCTTTAACAATAACACCAACATTATGAAGTATAAAGCACCACATAAAACATAATAACATTTTTTATTTTTTATTTATTTTTTCAATGCAGTTAAAGTGTGTTTGGAGGCTGGTGTTGGGAGTGTCGGGTTTAATTGTTGAGGACGATCTTGGTGCGCCTGGTGTGGATCTTTCGGCTCTCAGTCTGAACATTGGACATGTTTTTCTCCAGAACTTTAGCCTCCTCTGCGGACGTCTCACACTGGACCTTCAGAGCTTGTTTTTCCTGCTCCAGAGTTTTGATTTTTGTCTCCAGTGTTGCTAAAGTTTCATTAAACTCCTTAGTGATGATTTGGGTGTTTTCATCTTGAAGCCTCAGTTCTTCTTGCAGGACCTGGTTCTCCTCTTGCTCCTCTCTCGTTTGTTTTTGAAGAGCAGAAATCTCCTCTCTCATCTCCTCCATGTCCGTTTCAGACTCAACAATCTCCTCCTTAGCCTTGGAGAGATCATATTCCAGTTTGCGGGTCCTGGCTTGCTCTTTTTGTTGGGCATTTTGAAGAACTCGGATCTTTGTTCTCAGCTCCGCCATGTCCTTCTCAACTTTACGACTCTCTTGCTCTGACAATCTCTTATGCTTGTGCATCAGAGCTTGCTTCTCCTCCTGAACTTTCAAGAAACCATACTCCAGGTCTTTGCTCCTCTGTTTCTCCTCTTTGAGTTCATTTTGAAGAGTATAAATGTCTTTCTTAAGCTCCTTCATGTTCTTCTGAGCTGTGACCCTCACCTCCTCTGACCTCACATTCAGAGCATGTTTTTCCTGCTCCAGAGTTTTGATTTTCACCTCCACAGTCACTAAAGTTTCCTTAAACTCCTTAATGATGATTTGGGTGTTTTCATCATGAAGCCTCACTTCTTGTTGCAGGGCCTGGTTTCTCTCTTGCTCTTCTCTGGTTTGATTTTGAAGAGCTGAGATCTGCTTTCTCATCTCCTCCATGTTCATTTCAAAGTGAACCTTCTCCTCCTCTGCAGACCTCCTCAGAAGGTCCATCCCCTCTTGAAGCTTGTCCACCTCGTCTTGCAGACTCTGGCTTCTCTCCCTCTCGTCTTTCAGCTCAGTTTTTAGAGCTGAAATCGTCTGCTCCTTCTCGACCAAAGCCTTTGTCATGACTTGCTTCTGCTCCTCTAGGCTTTTCTTACCAGAGGCTACTTTGTGTTCTAGACAGGCAGTGGTCACTTTGAGCTGTCCGTAGCTGATCTTCAGAGCGTCCTTCACCATTGTGAACTGCTCCCTCTCTCTCTCCATCTGATCCTGGAGACTGTGGATCTTTGTGTCTTGGAGAGTGATGAGGGCGTTCATCTCAGTCCTCTCCTGCTCTAGACTCTGGTTCTGGAGTTTTGTCGTCTCCAGTTTCTCCCTCAAAGCTTCAGTGAGAAGTTTGGAGTGGTGCGTTTTGACGTCCATCTCTTTGTGGATGGCTCTGGAGGCGTCTAGCACCTCCTGGAGAGCGATCTGGAGATCTGCTCTGTGCTCACTCTCCTTCTGCACCTCCTCCTGCAGACTCCTGTTCTTCTCCTCTGAAAGTCTCAGCTGTTCCATTAACTGCTGGACCAGGGAGTCCTGTGGTGCTGGATTTCTCTTGAAAAATTTCATATTTGGAGCTTTGCTAAACACGTCCTCTCGTCAGTCGTTCAGGTGAGTTGTGAGCTGAGACTGGACAGGTATCAGTAACCTTACTTTTTGAGGAGTGATGTCATAGCCATGTGATGTCATAGCTATGTGATGTCACTCATCACCATGGAGACGACGATATCACCAGTGGAATTCAAGAATTATATAAAAACACAATTTAAATGTAAACAAAATACATTTCAGAAATATTTTAAAAATAACAATAATAAAACTCATGGTTGTTGTAGAACATCTTATTAATTGTAAAAAGTTTATTTAAATGATGATTTTCAGTCATCTTTCTTTTTTTTCTCCCCATAAACCACAACTTTTGTGATACACAGGACAGTGAGGCTGTGAAAACAAAAAAATAATCCCCCAAAAACAGTTTTTAAAAACAACTGTCTCTGTGCACAACAGTAAATGCTCAATTTTAGCAGTAGATAAACTGAAACTTCTGAGATTTTAGTCAATATAAACAGTTATGATTGTTCACTTACACTTGAACTTATCACTACTTAAACTAGGGGAAGTAAAAAGGACCTAAATTTTAAGAATAATGTTGTTTAAGTGTCCACATTTTGGGTTTGGCTCTGAATAGCTCGATCCAACACACTTTACATAACATTTAAAGCATTTCTATTAGAGCTTTTGACTCTTATTTGATCCTCAATATTATGTTTTAAGTTGTTTATTGTCTGAGGTTTATTCACAAACACCTTTTCTTTAACATAGACCCACAGGAAGAAATCAGGACGAGTCAGGTCTGTGGAGATCACATACTGCCCCCTGTCTGTGAAAAACACTTATTATTCCTTTAATGGCATTTACTCTTGGGGCATCTCTGGTATTAAAATGTGGACGGTAACACTGCTGGGTTTGTGAATTTGACCCATGTGACTCAAAGTACCACTGTACAATGAGGGTTTGTTCCTCGGTGCTGGATTTGCTCAGATTAATGTCGGAAGGGTCGTTCTAAATGCTCTGAAAAAATAAAAGAAAAATATGTAGAAACAAAAGAGTTATGAGTTTTTTTCAACTGTCAGTGACTTTTGGGCCACTCTGTATAAAAGGCATTCAGAAAATAGACTTAAATACAAAAATACAAGCTACATGAACTACAGTCCAGGCAGAACAACAGAGCGAATCGTGATTGAACAAAAGTGTTACCTCCTTATAATCTGCTTTAGTCATTTATAACTTTTTTAACATGCTTCAGGAGATTTCACTGCAAAGATGAAGAGAAAAATATGAGAATATGTGAGTGCATGGCAGGTGTGTCACAGATACTGTCCTTAGTTATACACGGGTTCTGATTGTGTGGTTCAGCGTTAATCAATGTAAAAATGCATCAAAATGAGAAAGAAAGAGAATCGGTTCTTTAAAAATCGAACTGTTCATACTAAGGAATCGTTCAAAAGAGCCGACTCCTTCACAAACGTCACATCCCCACATTCTCTAAACTTATAATAAAATAAATATGTAGGAAAAGGGAAGAAAATGAAATGAAATCAGCTCTTGTGCTCGTCATGAGAGACGTACAGCAGGAAACCTTCTCTGACCTCCGCCAAGGCATTGTTAAAATGCAGGACTGTTCTGGACGTATTCAGAAACAAAGCTTTTAAAGAGAGAGTCCCAAATCCCCCTCTGCCCTGCCTCTGAACTAAAAACAACACTCAGAAGTATTAGTGGCACTGGAAAGTAGCAAATCATGGCCAGAGATTTGCTTTAGAGAAAAAAAACTATTAGGGACGTGTCGAATGGAAACTAAAAGACAAATATCCTACAAACTCAGGGTGAAATGAACCAAAACAGCAATAACGACGATTTTGTGACTTTGGTAACCAGTTTCTTCCAGGATCCTCCCCGTTTCTTCTGTGTTGTGTGGGTCTCCTCCCACCTGGGCGTCGGCTTTTACCTGAGCTGACAGCTGGCACACCCTCGTTACCTGCCGTATAAGACGTCTAGTTTTTCTTCCACCCTTTGCTAGTTCGTTGTTGGTCGTTATTTCTGGAAGCTGCCTGGCTATCGACCTGTCCCTACCTGTCTACCTGCTCGCTCGCTAGCCCCAAATCCACCTGCCCAAGCCTGACACGTACTACATTTACCTATTTGGACTTTTCGGACTTACTCGCTGTGTGCTGCTTTTGTATCCTAAGTAAAACCGTGACACGTCCAAACAAACGACTGACCTGACGAAAATAGCACATTTCCTCCATTTTCCATGAATCCTAAAGTTTATTTCAGCGTGGAATGTGATACAGGCCCAGATGGCATCCTGAGACCCGTCTTCAGACTCGGGATTACGCTTGAGCCGGGGCTGATCGTGCTGGGAGGATGTGAAGAAGTGTCTCTGCCTCTGAACAGACTATCAGCGCTCCCATCTCTGTCCACAGCCTGTTCACCCAGCCCTCGTATCAACAGCCCATCTCTCTGAAGTTATAACAGGTGAAGGCTTTTAACTGCCTCTACGACGTTACATATACCACCCCAAAGTGTGTTTATGCTGGATCTAAGTCTGCTGTTTTCTGCTGAGGGGCCTTTAGTGTGTAGAAGAAAGACGAGCTAATCTGACGAGGCTAAATGTTCATATTTATGTTCGAGGAAGGAACAAACTCCAGAACCTATCGAGCGCGATCCAAGGAAGAATCATAAATATATCGAACATACGCCGCCCCCGGACATGCAGAAGTTTTAGGTTCCATCCATCTACTTTCTTCCTCTTATCCAGGGAGCAGCAGTCTAAGCAGGGACTCCCAGACTTCCATCACCCCAGACACGTCCTCCAGCCCCAACCCCAAGGCGTTCCCAAGCGACACAAGCGACATCATCCCTCCAGCGTGTCCTGGGTCAATCTCACGCTTCCCTCAGACGCCGAGATACTTGAACTTTCTTTCTATTGGCTCAACACAACATCATGAGGAAACATAATCTGCTCACTCAGATGTTCATGTACTTCCATTATCAAAGGCAGCTGTCCTTCAAAAATAAAGGAATGTTCCCAGGTAACACCACGGCCCTGGTCCAGGTACCTCCAGCAAACGACTACATTAAAATATGAAGCGGCTTTTAACTTCTGAGAGCGTGAATGAAAGAATATTAGTCACAAACCACACAGCAAGGAGCAGGTCGGACGATCACAGCGCAGGACTAGGTAGAAATGTGGGTCTGTGGGCGACATTTCTACAAATAAAGTTCTACATTAGAGCCAGATATTAGAGTACGCTGCATAAAAGTCCCTGACACGAGCGCGGAGGCATCAGCGACGAGGAAAACAGGCTGGAAGCTCCAAAACAGCAGCAGTGTGAGCAGCGTTATGCGGATACCACGGAAATGCTGGAGGTCAGAGGTCAGGGAAGCGATACTGACATGTTTAAAGAGTGTGTGCTCTAACGCCAACGACTCGCCAAAGAAAATGTCCAAACTGTACAATACCACGAATGTTTAAAGACTGTTACCATAACCTCCAGCAGAAAGCGTCATGTTCCTGTGACAAAACTCCTGCTGTACTGTCCTATTACTTACACAAACTACAGTTTAAAAAGATTATTTATAACTTTACCATTGAGAATGCCTCTGCTGTAAAAGTTCAAAGCAAAGGTGTAATTGCAATCGTCCCCCTGCAAATGGAAGAGCTCTGAAGAAAAGATTCATATCATTCCGTTATTTCAGGACACTTATTCCAAAAGGAACACAGTGTCAAAAATGGAGACAGCACTTTGAATGAAAAATCTTGGGCCTCACAGAAGGGTGTGAATGGAGCTCCTGAAAAATAATAACACTTCTATTGTGCAGACTTGCTGCACATTCAATTAAAGGCACATTGTGAGCTGTCGACACGGGTCTGCAGACATTACAGCAGATGATTGGCCCAAGAGCAGTGGGAGCAGAATTTAACCCACAACCATCATTAAAACTCTGCCTCCACCAGATCTGCGCTTGTTTAATAAAAATGAATAGTAGAAACTGTGACAGTTTGGACAGAAATTACCTTCAGCTGAAATAATTGCAGTAATCTGTGCAGCAGGTGTTCACTCACGCTCCCCTCAGCAGAAAAAAATCCAACTTTGAGATTGCTTCATTAAGGTTTGAAACTGCTTTTTATTAAGGATTTTAGATACATTTTAATGAATGTCAATGGATTTGAAGCAGCTGAATTATTACTAGAAGATTTAAGAGTAAAACTCTGAAAACTGAGATCAGTATAAGTAAAGTTTATTCATAAATACAAATGATATGTATATAATTTGTACACTTTTGTCACCAGATTGTGCCTCTGAACTGACTTCTGCACATTTTCAATCAGCAGAAGATGAAGAATCTCGTGTTACAGGCTGAACCTCGTCTCTGTTCACAAACTCAAAGCTCTGAGCTTCTCCTCGTTTCATTCTGACAGTGGATCAGGCTGAAGTCTGTGGTCGCTCGTCTCCTGTCGGACGTTTCACAGCAGAGCGACACAGAGATGAGTCTCCTGACTTTAAACTCACAAATATCAGCAGAATCCACGCTGCTGTGCAGGGTTAGACTTTTGTTCAGGTTGAAATTCGAGTAGTAGTTTTCCAGATTCTCTAATCTGTCGATAATCTACTGCATTTATAAATCAAAAACAATATGATTTTAAACTGGCAACACAAGAGTCAAAAAGAGAAACAGGAAACTGAAGATGTGCCTCAGAGGATTCAGTACGTGACCCCGCCCCCAGCACGTCTGGTACTTCTGTTTATTCAAGTCTGTCCACGCTTCCATTGTAGGGAGTATTATAACCTCTGACGAAGGCCAGATCACAAGGACCTGGAGGTGTCCCGGGACCAGCAACGCAGCCCACATATAAACAGCACCTGTAATCCTCATTACTCCTGTAATCTCCATTACTCCTGTAATCCTCATTACTCCTGTAATCCTCATTACTCCTGTAATCCTCATTACTGCTGTAATCCCCATTACTCCTGTAATCCTCATTACTCCTGTAATCCTCATTACTCCTGTAATCCTCATTACTGCTGTAATCCTCATTACTCCTGTAATCCTCATTACTCCTGTAATCCCCATTACTCCTGTACTCCTCATTACTCCTGTAATCCTCATTACTCCTGTAATCCTCATTACTGCTGTAATCCCCATTACTCCTGTAATCCTCATTACTCCTGTAATCCTCATTACTCCTGTAATCCCCATTACTCCTGTAATCCTCATTACTCCTGTAATCCCCATTACTCCTGTACTCCTCATTACTCCTGTAATCCTCATTACTCCTGTAATCCCCGTTACTCCTGTAATCCCCGTTACTCCTGTAATCCCCGTTACTCCTGTACTCCTCATTACTCCTGTAATCCTCATTACTCCTGTACTCCTCATTACTCCTGTAATCCTCATTACTCCTGTAATCCCCGTTACTCCTGTAATCCCCGTTACTCCTGTAATCCTCGTTACTCCTGTAATCCCCGTTACTCCTGTAATCCTCGTTACTCCTGTAATCCTCGTTACTCCTGTAATCCCCGTTACTCCTGTAATCCTCGTTACTCCTGTAATCCCCGTTACTCCTGTAATCCTCGTTACTCCTGTAATCCCCGTTACTCCTGTAATCCTCGTTACTCCTGTAATCCTCGTTACTCCTGTAATCCCCGTTACTCCTGTAATCCCCGTTACTCCTGTAATCCCCGTTACTCCTGTAATCCCCGTTACTCCTGTAATCCCCGTTACTCCTGTAATCCCCGTTACTCCTGTCATCCTCGTTACTCCTGTAATCCTCGTTACTCCTGTAATCCCCGTTACTCCTGTAATCCCCGTTACTCCTGTAATCCCCGTTACTCCTGTAATCCTCGTTACTCCTGTAATCCCCGTTACTCCTGTAATCCTCGTTACTCCTGTAATCCCCGTTACTCCTGTAATCCCCGTTACTCCTGTAATCCCCGTTACTCCTGTCATCCTCGTTACTCCTGTAATCCTCGTTACTCCTGTAATCCCCGTTACTCCTGTAATCCCCGTTACTCCTGTAATCCTCGTTACTCCTGTAATCCTCGTTACTCCTGTAATCCCCGTTACTCCTGTAATCCTCATTACTCCTGTAATCCTCATTACTCCTGTAATCCTCATTACTCCTGTAATCCCCATTACTCCTGTAATCCTCATTACTCCTGTAATCCTCATTACTCCTGTAATCCTCATTACTCCTGTAATCCTCATTACTCCTGTAATCCTCATTACTCCTGTCATCCCCATTACTCCTGAGAACAGCCATCAACACAGAACAAGAACATGAGACACACGTGTCCTACAGGAGGACGAGGTTTACAGCAGGAGGACACAAGACAGAGGAGGAAAGAGAGAGGAGGAGAGAGGAGGTGAGATAGAGGAGAAGAAAGGGAGGAGGGAGAGGCAGAGGAGAAAGAGAGAGGAGGGAGAGGCAGAGGAGGAGGGAGAGAGGAGGAGAGAGGAGGGAGAGGCAGAGGAGGAGAGAGGAGGGAGAGGCAGAGGAGGAGAGAGGAGGGAGAGGCAGAGGAGAGAGAGTAGGGAGAGGCAGAGGAGAAAGGAGGGAGAGGCAGAGGAGAGAGAGGAGGGAGAGGCAGAGGAGGAGAGAGAAAGGAGGGAGAGGCAGAGGAGAAAGAGGAGGGAGAGGCAGAGGAGAAGAAAGAGAAGAGGGAGGGGCAGAGGAGAAAGAGAGAGGAGGGAGAGGCAGAGGAGAGAGGAGGAAGAGACAGAGGTGTACTCTGGTCTAAGTGGCTGCAGCTCGGTGCCAAATATAAAATCAATAGACAGTATCTAAGTCCGACCCCCTGCTGCTCAATCCATAAAGAAATGAAACGATTCTGCGCTAAAAAATGCACGAAGGCACCTCTGCAAACGGAGGATTAACTCGCACTCGTCTGATATTTAAAGTCTGACGGGGAGAGAGTTTAAGACGCCGCAAAAGTATACGGCTAAAATAAAATCACCGGAATCATCCACAGCAGCGTTTAAAGAAACAGAAACAGCAGCAGTGACCTCCAGAGTTTATCTCAGAGACGGAGCTGCTCTTTTAACCACATTTAAGATGAGCATTTAAATGTGTTTTATAAATGTGATTTTTAAATGTGCTTTTAAATGTGATTTTTAAATGTGATTTTAAATGTGATTTTTAAATGTGCTTTTTAAATGTACTTTTTAAATGTGATTTTTAAATGTGCTTTTTAAATGTACTTTTTAAATGTACTTTTTAAATGTGATTTTTAAATGTGATTTTTAAATGTGATTTTTAAATGTGATTTTTAAATGTTCTCATAATCACTGCAAGAAACATAAAAACGCCCCCTAGAGTCAGACACGAGCAGCACGACTTACGAAGTGCAAGCAGTAACATGTACATCAGCAGACACATGTGAAAACTTAAATCACTCCGTCATTATAGGCTGAGGCTCTGTGTCTGTCGGCTGGACTGGGAGGAAGTGAAGTGTCTGGGGAGAGGGAAGTCTGGGAGTCGCTAACGAGTGACTCTGCACAATCACTGTTTCCTGCACAATTTTATCTCTGTGAGGTTTTTGCTGAGCTGTAAATGTTTAAAGGTCAGACAGTGGACAGAGAGCTGCAGGTGGGTTAGGGGTCAGGGGTCAGAGGTTAGGGTCAGACAGTGGACAGAGAGCTGCGGGTGGGTTAGGGGTCAGGGGTCAGAGGTTAGGGTCAGACAGTGGACAGAGAGCTGCGGGTGGGTTAGGGGTCAGAGGTCAGAGGTTAGGGTCAGACAGTGGACAGAGAGCTGCGGGTGAGTTAGGGGTCAGAGGTCACAGGTTAGGGTCAGACAGTGGACAGGGAGCTGCAGGTGGGTTAGGGGTCAGAGGTTAGGGTCAGACAGTGGACAGAGAGCTGCGGGTGGGTTAGGGGTCAGAGGTCAGAGGTTAGGGTCAGACAGTGGACAGAGGGGTGGATGTCACTGACAAACACGACACAAATGACACTAACAAAACAGAGTAAAACATCACCACAAACTGAAGTATTCTACAGATTAAAGTACTGGAAAGTCTTTATTCTAATTAATTTGAATTTTAAAAGGTAGTTTACACTCTAATAACGTCAAACCAGCGATGCGACAGTGACGTGAGGTTCATGAGGCTCTGATGTGTCACAATCAGATTTACAAACATATAAACCAGGTGTCAGAACATTTGACCCGGGTCAGTTTCTCTCCCTGTGACTTGGGGCCAGAATAAAAAAGAATTTCAAAATAAAAGTTCCAAAGTCTGTATGAAATAGCTCTAATAGTATGAAATAAAAAGCTGGTTTTGTATTGTTTTTTATCCTTCTTCTGGTTCCTCAGTTTAATGGATTGAAGTCATTAAATTTCTTACCATTTCATACGTCTGTTCGTCTTTGGTCCCTTCGTCTGGAGCAAACCATTTAGCTCCTTTAGCGTTGGTCCTTTAATTCTAACCTCCTGCTTTAATATGTATCTTCCTCCATTTAAAAAGTAGAACAGACAAGAACAAAAAAGTGAACGGATTGATAAACTTGACTTGCTAACTCTAAATTGTAGTTTGCTGTCACTATTCTGCGGGAGTTACATGAATCCCTGGGCTCACGAGCGCCCCCTACCATGAGGGAGGGTTAATTACGTGCCTCACCCAGACTTTATAGTACAAATCAATGGATAAATATAACCATTTCATGTGTCTTTATATGTCCCAGATCCATTGCCTTGTTTCTTATCCTTGAAGTTGTTGTAATTGTCGTATATTTTTACTTTCTTATTGTAAGTTTTACAAATAAGCCCTGTTCCTAGAAATGTGTGTTTTTAGACGGAGCTGGAGGAGGCGCCTGGGGAGGGGGAGCTCTTTCTCTGTCAGTGTTTCGACGGTTTGAAAATGAGACAATAACAAAACAATGTTGAAATGTTTTATTTACACTCGCTGCTATAGCTCGGGGATTTAAAGTCCATTAAAAAGCATCCTCAAAATTCTCCATCACAAACTTTCGCGTGAGTTTAATTAGCGCTGAAATAATTGCGGAGCCGACTGCCAGTACGACTTTACGCTCGAGCTGCTGTGATTGGCTGATGAAGTTTTGTGGATTAGCCGTATCAACACCAGAGCGTCGCCCCCTGTGTCGAGAGCGTGATAATACAGGGCTCCCTATTCATTTTAATACCAACAGCATCATTCGATTGTCAGTCAAGTCCCCCGGGAGAATAAATCATCCAATTAACACAGAACTAATGGGCGGGATTTTAATTAGGGCTGTCAACACCCCACTCTCCCTTGTTCTGTGCCATTTCAGCATCTATTCATCTTCTGTAGTCGTTCGCAGGCCCGTTTTGTGCTCCTGATTACTATTCCACGGGGGCCGTTTTGCACAGTCATAAACATACAGTGTCACCGCCGCCTCGTGCACACATCCACGAGCGGCGAGGACGCGGCGCCGGGCTCGTAATCAAAGTGATGCTCTGTCAGATTATTGGCGAATGAGAGCGCGGGGAATAGGGAATGTAACAGGCTCAAGCTGTAAACATGGGGAATCCGTGTCACGTAGTATTTACCGAGAGCGATTTTGGTGTGAATGAACCCAGAATATGCCAATTTGGTGAAACAAAACGACATTTTCTGGCACGGAATTGATATTTAAATCAGCTTTGAAGAGCCACGCAAACACAAACGCATTCCCTCGAATAAATGCGCCGGCTCCAAACACGTTTTCAGAGATATGTTTGATAAGATTTACATTTGGCGAATCCCTCGACGCCGCAGCGAAACAGATGAAGTCCCCGTTTAAATCAGCCGCATTAATACTGCGGCCTGTTCGGTTCAATTTGTTTTTGTGTGACCCAAAAGCACAACCGTCGCCTCGTAGGGTTTTACAAAATAGTTTTTACTGCGAGAAAATCCAACAATGAAACAGTCAGTGGTCAATGAAATATAAACAGATTAACCAATTTTCACAGGAAATAAGCAAAAGGAGCAGCGTCCCAGAGCAGGACTTGTGCTGAGACTCGTCTTCTCGAGCAAAGACGATGTGAAAAGTAATTTACACGAGTTTGGAACCAGTGAGCGGCTGGTTAATGGGTGAAAACTTTACCCACTGTGTCACTGGCGTCTCTGCAGAGGCCTGAGATAAACTGTTTTCTGTCACAGCTCTTGGGATTTTGGAAAACTTTAACGTTATTGCTTTGGATGGACGGTATTCAAATTATCTTGGAGTTTTATGGTTAAAAAAAGTTTATTTAAAAAAAAAAAACTTGAAAACTGCGGTAAACAGCCTTGTTTCACTCCACAGATTTGGTTTGAAACTTATATTGCCTTACGTAATGTTGGTGTGTATTTAAAACCCAACAATATAATTCAATACAGTTAAAATGAAGAGATAATTGTGTTAGTTTTAGTGACGTTAGCGCCTCCGGCTGATATAAGGCAGCGGGTCCAGCAGTAATCGGACCAGAACTGAAGAAGATGAGCAGCCAAATGTTTTCACTTTAAACTTTTGTCCATTTGGCAGATTTGAATTCGTCTTTTGCTGTGGATCGTACCTGGACGACGAGCGATTTCACAAACTGTGCAGATTTCCATGGTTATACAGGACGTTCTGGGTCTAGTCACTTCTAGAAATGATCAGATTCAACATTTGTGAATAAACTTTTTGGATATTTCATGATAAACAGGGACGTTTTTTGCTCTAGACTGTGAAAAACACCAATACATATGGAGGAAGACTAGTTTAATGCCATATTCAATTCAATTCATCTTTATTCCGAACTCATGGTCCATTTTTGAAACAAACAAGGACAGTGACAATACAAACAGTGACATTTATGTTTTAAAAAGACCCAAAGTGTTCAGTCGAGCAGTGACAAACATCTCGGTCAAACTCGTCCATCGCAACCTCCTCAAGAGCACCCGCAAAGAGCACCCGTAAAGCGTCGTTATCTCTGGAGACAGGCTTTTTTTATTATGAATCCAGACGTGGAGAGATATGATTATGATTTAAACAACATCAACTTACTTTGGGACACTCCAGAAAAGTAATTATAACAATTAAAATCATTAAAAGTGACTTAGAGCAGCTTTTACCATCATTTTATTCTATGTGTTGGTTCAGAAATGCAGGTTTTTAGACGTTTGGGCTCATAACTCTACTAATACAAGGAGAAAACGCCGTTAAACTACCTCAAACTCCACAAAACTCGTTACTATCTGACCAAGAACGCTGCTATAATTCCATCCCAGCGCTGTCTTTACTCCAGAAATGACTGTTTCATATTCCACCGGGGCCTGAATTCAGTTTGCATCTTCTGCTTGGTTAAACTAGTGACACTGTTCTCCCCCAAAGTGCCCTGTCAGCGCCGGGGTAAACACTGTGACAGACTTAGCCATAGCTCCACTCGCAGTTCCAACTCATTATTTTCCCCAACAGCAACACAATTCAGATGTTTACCGTTGTCGGGCTCAGTGTAGGGCCATGTCTCGGTTTACTCCTCTGACTCTCTGTTAGCAGGTAGAATAATGTGACAAATGGTTTCTACTTTTGGCTTGAATGTGTTGGCATAAACTGGTAGCGTTATCTTAGTGTTTGTCACACTCGCTCCTGTCTTGCGCAGTGCAGTAGCTTGTTATAGCTGTATTTCATTAGGTATTTGAAACATTTAAGGTGCGCTGTGCTGATTGTATTAAAATATATGCGACATGTGGGGATATTTAGAGCGACTTTATAGATATAGCAACATAACTGTGGTTAAAATGCACCTAAACGCAGCTGGACTAATGATGTACGACCCTAACCTTTGCCATAACTGCTATTACTTACCTTGAGCTAAAGCAGGCTCGTCAGCAGAAAATCGGTCTTTATTATTAATTAGTAGCTCCAATTATTAGCCCCTAAGACCTCTTTACCCTCCCTGACCTAAGTTGACTCCCCTGAGCTAAAGTAACCCCAAGTATTTACCTCACAGAGACGTGAAAACACAGAAAACTGAATAAAAAAAATGTTAGTGAGCTTCTTTTGACGATATAATACCACTCTATCAAAACACTGTGTAAAAATGCTGTATTTTCTGGACGATAAGTGTCACTTTTTTCATAGTTTGTCCAGGGGTGTGACTTATACTCAGATGCGAAATGATTAAACTATATAATTTCACATCTTCACCACACGAGGGCGATCTAAGCAAAATAAATGTCCCCAAAAATGCGACTTACATATGTTTTTTCTTCATTATTCTGCATTTTTGGCTGGTGCGACTTATCCTCCAGAGCGGAAACAGTCGTCCTTCTCTGGTCCTCAACTTTATTCTGCAGTGATTTGAGTCTGACTCCCTAAACGAGACTGAAAAACACAAACAGTTCAGTTCAGATCTTTTCCCTCTGCTTTGGATATACTTTTTGGCATCCTCGTATAGGAGCGACGCAGGTGAGCCCCTCCCATACTGCAGAGGGTGACAGTTGCCAGAGAAATGATCTCTCTGTCCATTACAGCTCATTTATCACACCGTAAAGCCATAAAGAAGTGCTTCTGCTCTAATGGAGACATTACACACTCACTGTTCAGTCCCTGTCTCATCCATTCTTCACCCTCACACGACGCACCTCGGCTGTGCTTTTGTCTCTTTCACTTTCTTTGAACTCCATTTGTCGATATATGTTTCTTTTTTTTATTTTAACTTTGTGTTTCTGTTGTGTTAAATGCCTCGAGTGGAGAGGTAGAGTGAGGGCACTGAAGGCCCGTCGTCTCCGAAGGATCATAAAGACATCGAGACACGCACATCGTCCACAACCAGCGTCCAAACATATGAAATGAGTGAAGAATACGACTTGAAACCTTCTAGAAACCTACAAACTTTAAGACAAAAACCGGTTCACTCAAAGGACAAAACCCTGAGACATGAATGAAGTAATGTGTCTACTCCATTCAGTGTAGTGAAGCGTTAGACTGGAAAAACTAAACAACCGCTCCATCAGAGAATGTACCAACCCCACCACAAGAGCAGCTCAGGACCACAGTCTGCAGTACATCTCCTTCTCAAAGACACTAACCGCTCCTTTGATGATAGAGAGGTTCAGATCTGAGCCAGAGAAAAGAAATGGTTTGAGAGGAGAGTTAAAGGAGATATTTTTTGTTGAGAAAGACAAAAACTCCATCCACAGACCCAAAAGAGAACAGGAGTAGTACAATTAAAGGTTGAATCGGGTCGTTAAAACTGAAACTGGAGCTGTTTGCAGTTTCAGTGTCGTTATCTCCTATTTCAGACAGAAATAAGGAATGTCCAGCAGTAATCTGACGAGAACTGAAGAAGAAGCCGCTTCAGTCGTCACTCCTACAATGATTTGTCCAGTTGACAGATTTAAATTTCATCTCCATCATCTGCATGATTGAGGGATAAAGCAGACATCTCTAAACTGCGCCCCATGTGTCGTCTTTATCTGAGCGAGTTCCTGCAGCTCTAAACTCCGCCCAGAGCCCTGAGGTCAGAGGTCAGCTGGGCCCAAAGCCAGGCTCAAGACCAGAGGTGGTGGAGCCTTTTCTGTGGCATCACCCAGACTATGGAACAGCGCCCCCTGCCTGTCAGATCCTCTCAGTCTTTAACACAGTGTAAGACTAGACTCTTCTCCCTGGCATTTAACACTATCTACACAGGATATCTCGGTGTTTTATTGGTGTTTTATTGTTTTACTGTTTGCATGTCTTTGTCTTTATCACATTATCTGTATATTTGTGTTTTGTGAAGCACTTTGGGCAGCTGAAGTTTTTTTAAAATGTGCTATATAAACCAAACTGAACTGAAAACGGCTACAAATACACTTTTAATAACTGCTAAAATCTTGTTCAGAACTCCGAAAACGAGCACAAACTTCATCTTTCCTCTGAACTCGACAGAAGTACACGTGATGTCAAATAAAACAAACATAACGAACCGTTTTCTGAGCACAAATGTACTTGGAACATGTTCAGTCCTTTCGTGTTCTTGCAGTGTCCAGCTGGGGCTCAGGCTGCGCTCGTCCAGACAGCTGCTCCGTCCCTCTGGTCCCACTGTCCCGGGTCCACGAGGCGGAGTCAGACCCGGCTGCTCTCAGAGGGCCCGGGCCGGTGGAGGAGTGAGTGGACACTGAGTAAACGGCACCACTGTGGGAGCTCGTAGACGCTGAGTGCACTTCCCTGCTGTGGAGGTGTTTTCTCGCAGGTTTCTTGTAAAAACAGATGGTTTCTGGGACCTGATCGTACCAGCTTTTAGATTTTCTGTCAGTGCCCAGCGGCGGTCTCGGTCTCTCTGGATATTACTCGCCCAAGGGCTTTACTGTTTTGAAGAATATAGACCTTTAAATTTCCTCCATGTTTGTCTGACTACTCAGTTTGTCCATACTGTGATCATAGTGCAGTGGTCACTCGCTATATCGAGGTTCACCTTTTGTTTGTTTCACAGATTTTTTTGATTTTTTTTTTTGTGCAGTTTTGCATGCTTTTTTCTTCCATAGTATGAGCATGCACTGTGTTCTGCGTCCTGATTGGCTAAGAGACTGTAGACCATTGTGTTCTGCGTCCTGATTGGCTAAGAGACTGTAGACCATTGTGTTCTGCGTCCTGATTGGCTAAGAGACTGTAGACCATTGTGTTCTGCGTCCTGATTGGCTAAGAGACTGTAGACCATTGTGTTCTGCGTCCTGATTGGCTAAGAGACTGTAGACCATTGTGTTCTGCATCCTGATTGGCTGAGGGACTGTAGACCATTGTCCATCAGTCTCCTCCGTGTCTCCTGTACAGTACAGAATGTGTCAGACAAATTTACATAAATGTTGGATCAGTGTGACTCTGAAGTGCTGTATGTTTGCAAGTTTTCTCCCCCGACAAAACCCACAATGTCGATGAAACGTTCTGCACCAACAAAGGCACCGACACCTAAAAGACCAAGGAAGAGCTGACCATCACAGAAAAAGTTGGACTTCTGGACACGCTGAGGGAAAGTAGAAGTTACGTGGCTGTAGGGGGCGCCATTACAGAATAAATGAATCTTCGGTTCGTCACATAAAGAAGGAGGAAAGTAACATCAGGACGACAGCAGCGATAAGTTTGAACAAGGAGCTAAAAGGGTAAAAATGTAACTGCAACAAGACCATCATAAGGATGGAGTCTGTTTAAGCTTTAAGGATCAGTGACTGAAAAAGAACATTATGGGACATTACAGCAACGCCAGGACGAAGAGGCGGAGTCAGAGGAAGAGGCGGGGGTCAGAGGAAGAGGCGGGGTCAGAGAGGAACTGTGAAACACGGCTGAGTCATTATGAATCATTTCTTATGTGTCCAACCTCGTAGGATGATCATTCAAATCAAAATTATTACCGTATTTCTAAAAGTATCATTTGATTTACAGTACAGTGTAGTATTTGGTTTGTTCTATAATAAAAAAACTGAGCTTATTTTTTAAAATCTACAAAGGTTTGAACTTTGAGAGAGTTTAAACAAGAGAGAAATGTGAGAAAATGTTAATGTCTGTGTGAGAAAAGTGTATAAAGTGTGTGGTGAGGGGTTCTACAGCCTTAAAATATATATAATAATTGTAAAAAATAAAGCTGATACTTGGTGGATTTCGCCTGTTGCGGGTTATTTTTGGATCATAACTCCGCCATAAACGAGGGACCACTGTATAAAAAAAATACGTTTTTACAACATTTTTCATTTTCTTTTACATATTTCCCTTCACAAATCAGTGCTTCCTGGAATAATCTAGTAATGATAAGTTCTGTATGATTTTCGATGTAAACAACCATTCAAACCACAATATAACTCCGATCACGAGCAGAAGAGAAGCGAGCGCTATGCTTGACCTACGAGCATTCAGAAATAATAGGCTGCGAGTGAGACGTGGCCTGAACCCTCCAGAGGGCGAGGAACCGCAGACTGGAAACAAAAGCAGAATTACATGTTGATTTAGAGACAAAGAGAGGGAGCGAGCGGAGGAGGGAGGACGCAAAGTGCAACAAATTAAAAGGAAAACACAGCAGCGTCCTGGAGGAGCTCAAGTGGTAAATGAATATTGTTTCTAAACACGAGGGGAACCGACGTGATGAGCTGGAGAAAAGCAGCGCAAACAAAAAGAACAAACACAGGGCGGGTTCGGGACGGAAACGACCTGGAGATGTCGCAGCAGAGGACGTCACATTCACTGTAACGACAAACTGCTGCGTTAACACGTCTCTACAGTGAGCGGCCCTGATTATGCAACTTTTTATCTATTTATTTAATGCAACACAGACAAACATAGTGACCATAAATGTATAATAGTGACAAGGGGCAGTGAGACGTGACATTTATTTTATGAGTTTATAGACGTAACAGCTTTTTACAATCGTGTGTGACAAGTTTGTGTCGTCGTGTTTTGTGACATTTCTGTGATTTTGGAGACGGCAGAGGAGAGGCCCAGTACAAGTCATGTGTAAGTGAGAAGGAAATGGAAAAAATAAATAAATAATAATAATAACTAATAAATAAATAAAAATGAATTGGGTATTCATTTAGTGTTCGGTGATTACGCAACTTTTTGATAATTGTCCATTTATTTATTTATTTATTTAATGCCAGACTGTGTGTGTGTGTGTGTGTGTGTGTGTCAGATGGTGCACCTGCTCGGCTTACTGCCTTCTCAGAGTCGAACAACAGCTGAGCTTAACAACTGGTCTAATTAATTTTTAGTATTATACAATTATTACCAATATTACTGTTATGAATTTATTATTATTTTATTTATTATAATAATAATTATTATTATTATGTATTATTATTTTATATTATTATTATTATTATTATTATTATTTATTTATTATTATTATTATCATTATTATTATCATCATTATTATCATTATTATTATTATTAATTTATTTATTGTATTTTTCCATCCTCTTTCTTCCCATCTATATTCTCTATACCTTATTTTCTCACTTACGAATGACTGGTACTGACACTCTCCCATCTCCACCTTCCCCTCCTCCAAAATCACGGACATGTCACACACACAGATAATTGTCCATTTATATATTCATCCCGACTCAGATTCATCGTTTCTTTGGATAAAAATTTGACCTGACGTGTCGCTAGATTAAATATTATCGTAATAGTGTAAAAATAAAAGATACAAGAACAAAAAGGTTGATGGTAAATTGCTTTTCCAACCTCAAAACGCTTTACATCCAAGAACCAGTCACACATTCACACACACGGCCGAGGTCAAGGCGGTTAAGTGTCTTGCCCAAGGACGCAACAACAGCATTCGTCTGTGGGAGCGGGAATCGAACCACCAACCTTCAGATCAGAGGACAAACGCTACTACAACTACTACTACTGTCGCCCTCTTTACTGTACTTTACTGTACTTCTCCACAGCCTGGCATTAACCGTATGTATCGCCGTAGAGACAAGAAGGTCATAAAGGGTAATTTACCAGTCAGATCTGTGAAGAGGCGACCCCGAACATAGCACGAATGGGTTTTTTCAGTTATTTTTCAGCAACAAACCCAAATAACACCAGTTAAAATCCTACTTTTCTTAACTCACATCCCACATTTAGCTGATAAATTCCTCTCGCAGCGTCGCTCTGGATCGAACCCCGTCATAAAAGAGTCATATATAAGTCCTGTGAAGCGGCCGCTCAATATCTTTCCCAAGGACACATCAGTTAGAACAATCTCTCCGACGCAGGGACAGCCGCCAATAACCTGCTGAACACAGTCGAACGGAGCCAAGACGCTCCGACAGAGGCGATGTAACACGTCCTCATTACAGGGACGGAGTGGGCCCCACAAAGCAGGAGGGTCTCAGCCTGCGGGTCGACTACTGCGGTGTACTTCCTCGTCATAGCCTCGTAATTAAGTGTAATGGAACGACAGAGGATAATACGATACTCCTCAGCGTGTGTGGAGTTTGCATGTTCTTTCTGCTAATTTGACATTGAGAACTCAATGTTTCCAGCACAGGACAGAAACTAAAACACGTTCGGCACATTTTTGGACATATAGTGGTTAAGAACGAGTGTGCAGATTGAGATTTAGTGTGGAATCGTTTGGTTTTTTTTAGCAAAAATTGGGTCACTTTTGCGAACGATGTGTCGGCTGCGTGATTACGGGTTCAGTTCTTCATCATAAGTGTGATCTTTAGTGGTAGATATGGGACAGACGGCAGCAGCACGAGCGTGGTCCACACTTTTTATTTCTTTTTCAATCATTTTCCAAAGTGCATTGTGCAGCTGGAGGTTTGAGGAGCAGCAGAGAACTTGGTGTTTCGATCTCAGTCACTTTTTTTACCGTCCCCACTGACTAAAAATAGGTGTTTAAAAATAACATTTGCACTTTAAAACTCTTAAACCTCCATAAAACCAAATAAATCTATAAACCAAATAAAACTTTATACATATATACCACACACATAAAAACCCATAACTCTTCAAACTGCACATTCCTCGCCCCTTGGTCCTGCCCCGGAAACCTTTTTAAAGGAGCTCGTTTCACTGGGGACGTCTTTGACACGGGGACACGAGGACACAGGGGCGTTACACTTCTTAAAACACTTAAAAAACATTCATAAAACTGCACATTATGGACTCACAGCTTCAGTTAAAATGCCTCTGTGCCTCCAGATTTACAACTGGGTAAAAGAACAGACGAGTTAAGTTAACATTTTAAATCCTTTGAACATTATTTGCACTTAAAAAAAATAAGACAAAGTGCTGAGTTTTATTAAAGTGTAAGTTCGAATCTGAGACTTTTATTGCCATTGCCAACTACGAACTTACTTTGGAGATAAACTGCAACATAAAACACTGAATAAGTACAAATAAGAAAAAGATATGCTTAAAAATAAAATACTTAGAGGTAGATTTATACAACGACATCAGAGCAGTGCAGACCTGACTTATTAAGGTGAGCGGTGTCAGTTTTTCTTGGGCCATATTACCTTAAACAGCACTTTTTTATTGTACATTTCTGAAAATCTACTTGAACAAGGCCATATCAAATATTTATCGTGCACACACAATGGGCCACATGTCGAGGAGATTGTGACGTACCACAGACGCACTAAATGTGGACAAACCCTCTGTTAAAGGGACTCATTGTTGGAATAACCTTCCTCTGACAATAAGAGAATGTTCATCTCTGTCACATTCAAACTGTGCCTTAAACTGAGGGAAAACCAGGTCTGTGAGCACTTTTCGCTGCTTTTATTGTATTTTTGTAATGTCTATGTTGTATTTTTGTGGCATATTTACTACAGATGTTCATTAATATGCGCTGTCCCTATCAAATAAATAAATGTGGCCCTTAATGAGAAAAGTTTTGGACACCCCTGAGCTAAAATGTCAATGGTACAGATTTTATAAAGTGTTCACGAGACCAAACAGCGGAGGGGAGAAACTGTTCTTATGACGAGACGTTCTGGGCCCAATGGATCGTGCAATTTAAAGTGAAAGGTGCTGTGACTCTGAGTAAGACTGAAATTACGATATAAAAGTAGCTATATGGTTGAATGTAACTGGCTGTAGGCACATGCAGGTTGTAAGAAATGTTCGTTTCTGGTGTGAGTCAGAAGGTTTAATGAGGTCCACACGGGTAAAGTGAACAAGGAAGCAGCAGACTCTCAGGAAAGGACAAAGAGAGTCCTACAAGTCGAACAAGGTGAGTGTTTTACAGCCCGCTCGTCGTGGGGGTCACACAGTCCTGGGTTAAAAGGGGCTACAGATAAGAAGTGGCTTTAATCACAAGACCAGAACTGAAAGCATGATTTTATTTAACTCTTAAACTGTGTCTTGAACATTGAGCTAAACTTGTTTCTCTGTAAGAATGCGACAAATGCTTATTTTAAGACGTCTTCTCACCAGAACCAGCTTTTGTCACCTGTTACTAGTATCTATTTTAACAAAAGGTCTTGAAAAAACGTCTTTTTTAGTGACTGCGAGCATCTGTCAGCACCGTATTTTACCTCAGCTACATCCATTTATGACCCTTATATGGACAGTATGTAAAAAGAGTCCAGTTTTCCATAGATCGTACCTTTCTGGGGCTCTAAATACTGGAAAACTGCCTTGAAACACAACGCATCTGTCTGTAACTTCTTCATCTGATCAGACAAACTTCTTTCCACTCTCTACCTGGTCTGCGATCTCTTCCTTCACGATTACAAGAACAAAGGCGTTATGTTCTTGTCCACACGTTCTTCTCTGGTCTCCATAGCGTCCTGCTGATCCTCCACGCCTCCATATCCACTCGAGTAAATCAAGAAACCAGTTTGGAGTAGTCCCACACTGGAACTTCTACGCAGATATAATTCAAATGTAAATATTCAGACACAATCGTTCGATCAAATGTTTCGTCGTGTTTGGAGCATCTGCCTGTAAAGCCTTCTCATGTTTTATGACCCTCCAGGGCCCGTAGTCAGAGGGCGTCATGTTTATGTCCCATCAATATTCCATCGCAGGAGAGCTTTTATCCCCATTAACCCGAACATCTTGAACACCTGCATCTGCACACGAGCACACGCCACGATCTGATGCAAATCCTCCAGCTCAGTCCATCCACAAAACCCACTGCCTCACTGCATAATCAGACACATCATAGAAAATTCATGACAGGAGAATTACTTCCACAAAGCTGTTGCAAAAATTTGGAAAACAAATGATACGGGGTGTCTATAAAGTCTTTTTACAGTTTTAAATTGAATTACAAAGCCAAGTGATGAGATGTATTAATTAGATTTGTTCTATTGTCTCTGAGGTTATAAAAGTTTTAATCAGTTTTGCATTTCAGGCGTTTTGTTGATTAAAGAAGCATAATTTTGAATAAAACACTAAGAAATGGCTCCTCCTCAAGAGAAAGCACAGTGTTTAGTGGGTTCTATGCAGAAGCCGTGAATCGAACTAAGATTTGAGACATTAAACTAAAACTAAAAGATACAGACGTGATTGAAACATTGATGAGTCTCTGCTACAGCGACACGCCCAAGAAATCCTGTCTTGTCACGTCGTGCCACAAATGGAGCCTGTTGTGGAAAAAAATTACTATTCTAGATGAAAAGTAGTTCATTTGCGAAGCTTGGTGAGTTTTGAAATACCAAAAAAAAAAAAAGGGTTTATTGTTTGTTACAGCAGATACAGACGGGACAGGACCTTGAAGTTTTTCGGCGTCTCAAATCTCTCCTGCTCCGTCCTCCCTGAACCTCTGAGTATTTATACAAGAATGACAAAGCTGCTGGTGACTTTAGTTTCTGTCATGATCCCTGTTTGTTCCTGCCTCGTGTCTTGCGCTTTCCCTCCCTCACCTGTCTGAGCCTGGAGCTGGGCGGAGTTCCTGCGCACCTGGAATCCATCTAGATAAGAGAAGCCAGGACTCTACACTCGGGGGCAGATCGTCTGTTTGTCTTCGTGCTCATTTGTCTGCGTGTCTTCGTGTTCACCTCCAGCTCCTTGGACCAGCTCTGGACTCCCGCCTTCGACCTTGTTTCCCGACACCGACCTGCTCCTGGAACCAGCTCCGCAGCCTTGCCTCTGACCCTGCCTCCCTGCACTGGTACTGTACTCCTCGTCTTTGTCACACTGCAAACACTTCCCTGAGTTCTGCATTTCTTGGTCCCTCTTGCCGTTCGTTACGACAGTTTCACACCCATGAGATAATGAACTTTGACTCTTCCACAGGTAGAACAGCACAGAGTTTCACACGTGTTAATATCAGGTCTGGGTCTCTTCATTTACTCTTCATTTTGCTTTGAAATTAGTGCATTTAAATTTGCATCGCAGTGACACATAAAGGTGTGTTAAATTAGGTCAAAAACTATGCAAACCACTGAGTAAAATAGAAAAAATGCGATTAAAAAATATCTTATCAACTGCCTTTTTATGAACACCTTGTATTCCATAAACAAATTACCAGCACGACGTTTTTATGGAGAAAAAATCAAACCAGCTTGAAAAAAAGTCCAACCACCTGCTTCAAGTTTATGACAGCTGCTGTGCATAAAGTCAAAAAATATAAAAGTACGGTTATATTTTTGGGACAAATAGATGCGAAAGGTGAATTTGGTGATTAAACGGATTAAACTGCAACTTTAAAACAGCTGAGCGTGTCCTGAGGGAACCGAGACGTGGGTAGAAGATGCAAAATCAGGACAGAAACGCATTTTTCTGAACTTGAGTCTCGTTTTACCCTCGCTAAATGAAAATACCCATCACAATGCACGTATTTTGAGCTATAAATCGACTGAACGTCTTCGAAATAACTTAAAAAACACCCTTCAAAACCAAATCTAACGACTATTTTCTGAAGTAAACACGAACTTTCGAGCGTAACTTCCACTGAAACCCACAGTACGAGCGAGTTTTACAGTCCCACACTCACATTAACAGCTGACCTTTCTCTTAACAACGCTCCTCACGGAACAAGCCTCTCAAACAGTCAACAAGTACAAGAAAAAACAAATTAACGCCGAGATGCTAAAACTCTGCTCGGGTAATTCGTCCACTCCAGTGCGTACGGGCCGCTTTAAGAGAGCGAAGTGGAGAGGCTTTCAGAACACGGCGGCCATCTTGGATAATCAGTGACTTTAATTATGCCGCGTCTCCTGAGAACATATTATCTGTGAGGAGAGCTGAAGAGGGGGAAAGGAAGTCTCTGCGGGTACGAAAGGTTGCCATGACAAATACGATTTTTGTTGAAAGTCAAAACACACTTCATGAAGTAACCGATGTGGAGTTAAAGGAGACGGGTGCTGCTTGTTCAGGTGCGTTTAAAGCTGCCGTGTTACGCTGTTTTCTGACCTGTGTTTTAATACTGTTTCCTCGTCACAGACAGACCTGGAGTTTTGTTTCATTCACACATGTTTAACGCACAAACCCTGCAGATTTAGGATGAGTTCTTCTCTCAAACTGAAAACGATCTGTTCCACCTTGTGATGTCATCATGTGGTGATACAGGAAGTGTTTTTAAACTCCGTACATCTTCGCCTTTGGATCATTTCAGCTCTGGAATTGCCAATCTCTACTGAACAAAAGGTATAAAGGTAGATGTTAACTAAAAAACTAGCACTTCATGACATCATAAGGTGGAACAGAGCGTTTTGAGCTTTGGAAATGTTTCAGACAAATAATAAAGTGTTACTCAAACATGTGAATGAAACAAAACACAACTCCAGGTCTGTTTTTGAGGAGGTAACGACAATTCTAACATGACTAAAAGCTCACAACAATATATATATACAGTTGTCCGTCACTATATCGTGGTTCACCTTTGGCGGTCTTGCTGTTTCGCGCATTGTGTTCTGTGTCCTGATTGGCTGAGGGCCTGTAGACCATTGTGTTCTGTGTCCTGATTGGCTGAGGGACTGTAGACCATTGTGTTCTGTGTCCTGATTGGCTGAGGGACTGTAGACCATTGTGTTCTGCGTCCTGATTGGCTGAGGGACTGTAGACCATTGTGTTCTGTGTCCTGATTGGCTGAGGGACTGTAGACCATTGTCCATCAGTCTCCTCCGTGTCTCCTGTACAGTACAGAATGTGTCAGACAAATTTACATAAATGTTGGATCAGTGTGACTCTGAAGTGCTGTATGTTTGCAAGTTTTCTCCCCGACAAAACCCACAATGTCGATGAAACGTTCTGCACCGACAAAGGAAGGTTTGAACTTTGAGAGAGTTTAAACAAGAGAGAAATGTGAGAAAATGTTAATGTCTGTGTGAGAAAAGTGTATAAAGTGTGTGGTGAGGGGTTTTACAGCCAAGAAACAGAGAGAATAATTGTACAAAATAAAGCTGACGACTTTACGGGTTATTTTCAGAACCCTACGACGATTAAAGTCTGATTTTAAATATCAGTACAGAGCCGTTTGTGGACATAGAGAGAAGGTGAAAAGAGCCGTTTCCTAAGCCTCTATTCCAGGACTACACAGAATTACTCAAACATGCATGAATCAAAAGAACCACAGCTCTGACTGAAGATAACACGTTTAAAACAGCGTTACAACATGGTTAAAAGCTCTTTAAAATTGAGAAACTAATTGGAAGCAGCTGCTTTGACGAGCCCCGAGAGGTTTATGGCCTTATCTTCTCCCAAAGTTTCCAAAGTTTTTTTTATTTCACCAAACACATTTCTTTTTTAGTTTGGTCATTTACGGTTCAGTGGAGGAAACGATGTCCCGGTTTCGGTTGGTGAGGGACAGTTCAGTAACAGATGGTGCCTCCTGTAGTCTATGGCAGCTAGTTGGGTTGCCATGTTCAGTTAGCGCAGCCACTAACTTTACGAACTCCAATAGCCCAAAAATAAATCGTATATAACTTTATTTTGAATAGAACAGCCTGACAGCGCTCCAAGACTGTACCAAAAACCCATCTGTGTAAACGTAACTCATTTAGTGCTACTTTTTGCTTTTATTATGGTCCAATTTCATGTATTTTGCATCGACTTTAAAAAAAAATCTATTTCATCCACAAAACGGTATCAAATATGGCACAGCTGAATTTTAGTCCTTGTTTTTTTTCCGATCCAACTTTCCGGGTAAGTTGGAGGAACTTTTACTGAAGTGAATATTCATTGTGACAAAGTGGGACAGGAACCAGAAGAGAAAGGACAAAGACATCACACACTAACTGATAGCAGCCACATTAAAGCTCGCTCCTGTAGCTGCCGGCAACACTCCGTAGGAACGAGGGAACAAAGGCGAGGCAGAGGAGGGGAGCGATAAGCAGCCGATCTTTTATTATTTCAGAGGTGGTAGTTTTGGTTATCGCACGAGGTCTACGGCAGCCGCGCTCCGTTCGCTCAACACTTCCTGGAGCGTTTCACATTTTCCAGAGAGAACAGCTCAGATATGTGTCTGATATCACAGATTACTGCACTTACAGCGAAATATCCTGCATTTCAGTGAGGCGCAGGCAGAGGAGGTCAGCACAGAGAAAAAAATAATGAAGTGGTTATATTTATTTAATGATTTGTTCTATAAAGTTATTTTCTATATATATATATATATTTTTTTTTAATTATTATTCAAAATTTCTGAATTTTTACTTTGCTTTTTGCTTTAAGGCTGTTAAAAGTCGCCGGGTGAGGCACCGGCAGTTTCCCTGCCTCGTGGTAGGGGGCACTCGTGAGCCCAGGGATTCATGCAACTCCTGCAGAATAGTGACAGCAAGATACAATTTAGAGTTAGCAAGTCAAGTTTATCAATCGGTTCACTTTTTTCTTCTTGTCTGTTCTACTTTTTAAATGGAGGAAGATACATATTAAAGCTCAGTTTTCTAAACTGGACTTTGGGTCGAAGCAGGAGGTTAGAATTAAAGGACCAACGATAAAGGAGCTAAATGGTCACACACGTCACTGGTGCATTTAAAGGAGACGTACGACGATGTTTCTGGTCTGTGTTATAAAACTGTTTCCTCATCACATCAGACCTGGAGTTGTGTTTTGTTTAACACACAAACTCTGCATTTTTAGGTTCAGTTCCTCTCTCAAACTGAAAATGTTCTGTTCCACCTTGTGATGTCATCATGTGGTTATACGGGAAAAAGCTCCACTGTGTTTTTAAACTCCACACAGCTTTGCTAGAATCATTTGGATCATTTCAGTCCTGGAATCGCTTGAACTAAAGATAATAGAATATTTTAACTTAAAACTACCACTTCATGACATCACAGGGGGGAACAGAGCGTTTTGAGCTTTGGAGCCTGGAGATGGGACACGACTGCTTTTTTTTTCTGGCTGCATTTGAGACGTTTTCGCTCGTTTCTGTTTCTAGCTAAACATTTCTTTTGCCAATTTTCGTTCAATATGGTGATCTTGATTATAAACAGCTCAGACGTTTAATCAGTGCCATTAACAACAAACTCACAAATATCTCCAACCCCCGAGCTTTTCCTGACACAAAACTGACTGGAGACTTCTTGATTAAAAAGACCCAAGCATAACGTTGATGATTAGACGTTTCTGAATGAATTATAATTTGATTAATAGCTTAGCTTAAATAACCTTTGAGTCGAGGCTAAACTCAGCTGCACCGTCCCCGTTTCCACACAAAACTCGCTTTGCTTTTTGGCCCGAACGAGGAGCCACACAAATGCGATGTGAAAGCGTGTTTTTTCTCACATGACGCCCGCTGAAAAGTGCAGCTGTGGCCACACGCCTCACCTGACGAGACCTGACCGCCCTCGCTCCCTCGCCGCCAGCTCGTCTGAACAAAGAACTATCGACAAATGGAGCTGTGAGCGATATGGTTTAAATGCACCCGCTCTTCAAACGACGTCGTAAAGCATCTATTTTTATGGGAAAATGATCTGCTGCACAAAACCCAGCTTCTTCTTCGCTCACTGGTCACGTTTTTATACAGCGGTTTCCAACTTCAAGTCGCTCAAAGTGGTTTACGTCAAGGAAACATTATTCACACAACGACAGTGCAGAATTCACTCCTACAACGATTTGTCCATTTGACAGATTCAAATTTCGTCTTTTGCCATGGATCAAACCTGGACGATTGAAGGATTGGACAGACATCTACCAACGATGTTCTTGTTTAGAGGTTTCGAACCATCTACCTTCAGGATCAGAGGACAAACACTCTTCTAACTGAGCTGTGTGTTGCTCATGGACGAACTGGAGCTACTGAAAACTGCACTGAAGTCTTCTCAGATTTGAAACAAGGTCTTTCTAATTGTCTTTCGTTGAGCCGCACTATTCCACACTGGGGCCTTAGCCTTACATCACCTCGTCCAAGTTGTGATCCCTGCAAGGTCAAAGGTGATCTGGCCTTTGAAACAGCCCAATCTGAGGAGATACGATGGCGCTCCCTGAGAAAAAGTTACACAACGCACCTTTAAAACTCTCTTGTATAATCTGGCCTTTGTACAGAGTGGCCCAAAAGTCACTGACACTTTTAATCTTCAGTCGCTCCTATAATTCTTAAGTTATACTCACCAATAAGATAAACTGAACCTTCCGACATTTTTGGCAATATATACGGTTTATAATCGTTCACTTACACTTGAACTATCACTACTTAAACGAGTGGAAGTAAAATGAATCAATTTGGCTCTTATTTGATCCTCGATATTATGTTTTAAGTGGTTATTGTCTGAGGGTTTATTCACAAACACTTTCTTTAAGAAGAAAATCAGGACTAGTCAGGTCTGTGGAGATCACATACTGCCCCCTGTCTGTGAAAAAAAACACTTATTATTCCTTTAATGGTATTTACTCTTGGGGCATCTCTGGTATTAAAATGTGGACGGTAACACACACGCTGGGTTTGTGAATTTGACCCATGTGACTCAAAGTACCACTGTACAACGAGGGTTCATTCCTCGGTGCTGGATTTGCTCAGATTAATGTCGGAAGGGTCGTTCTAAATGCTCTGAAAGAAAATAAAATAAAAATAGTTAGAAACAAAAGAGTTATGCATTTTTTTTCAGGCTGTCAGTGACTTTTGGGCCCACGCTGTATAACTGTTGTATTCTTCAGTTCTGTGTCTATTTTATTATTTCTGCTTGTCTTAAATGAGTTTATTATCATGCACACTATAAAATAGACACTGAACTGAAATACAATAGTCATACAAAGGCTAGATTATAAAAGGGAGTTTTAAAGATGCACTGTGTCACTTTTCTGGGGGAGTGTGAGCGTATCTCCTCAGTTTGGTTGTTTCAAAGCTGAGGACGTTGGACTGAAAAAAGGCTACATGGACCTTTGACCTTGCACAGATCACACCTGGATGAGTTTGTGTTATTTTATCTGATTTCTTATTTCCGTTCTCTTAAATAGAGTTTATTTGCATGCACACGGTGTTTCAAATCTCACAAATGTGTAATCAGGAAGCTATAAAAATAAAAACTCTTCAGTCTGATATTGTATACATAGAGTTCTAATGACTGTAATGTGTCGATACTGAGAGCCAGAAAAACTATCCCCACAATGCACCACCCACACGGCAGCGCGAGAGCCAAGGCACGACAGGGGGAGAAACGAGATGGAGGGATGGGAGATTATGAAGCTGTGCGGAGGAGAGAGGGAGGATAGAGAGAGGAGTATAAGTCGGAGGAGTGCGATGGGATGAGAGGCAGAGGGGGCAGCAGAGGTCTGGTGACTACAGCCTCCCTGCTTCCCTCCATCTTTGATCTAAATGTACTTTGGCATTTCTCCTCTCCTCTCCTCAGATGCAATTAGACTGCTCGCTAGCCCAAGCAGACGCAGATTGAAATGGCTGCTTAATGACTTCCTCGGCAACCCGCCCCGGCAACCGCAAAACTCCATCTGGAGCCTCCTGTTCCTCCTTCTTGCCTCTTTCTTCACTGCTCTCTCCGTCTCTCTGCTCACTCGTCTTTTTGTCATTCTCACTTTGACTTCTGGTCATTTATCCGTGTTTGTTTTAGAGCTGGTGTTTTTCTCTCTCTGTATGTTCAGATCTTTCACGCTGTGACTCCCCGACTGGGACTTCGCCGATTCCCTGGTGATTATAACGACGGAAAGAGCAGAAACTAAGGCAAAACATCAACAAATCATCAACTGCAATTAACTGCAGCTTTAAAGGGTTTTATACGACAGTGTCTCCACAGTCACAGCATCGTCCGACACTCTCTGAAGGTGCTGGAGAGATTCCCGCTCGGACTGATTCTGTTCTGTTTTGTGTCTTATGAAAGTGGTGAGTGTTTGTGATGGTCGACGGGGGCCAGTGGGTCGCAGATCAGCAGCCTCACTTCTGCCACTCTACCCCAGGGCAGCTGTATCCACAAAAGGGTCTCACCACCACAATGAAAGCATGATTTGATGTTGTAGCATGTGTTTAACTCTTAAACCTTGTGTTACATTGAGGTGAACCTGTTTCAGAGGAAAAATGGAGGGGGGAAAAAAAATGGGGGGAAAAAAAATTTGGCTGGAAACTTTGTGTGAATAGATACTTTATTACCCCATGTCAGACGACTCACTAACACAGAACTCCTCCCATCGCTGGAGAACGTGCGTAAACCAACGAGCGGATCACTTAAATATTCTGTGGGACTGATTAAACAACACTGCACTGACATTCGTTTGCAGGACATATCAGACAAACGGTTTTTTTTTGGAAGCAGGTGAACCACAGGACTGGATTGAATAAGGATAAATGTCTGTTTAGCGCCTTGTTAGCTGCTAGCAAAAACAAAGACATGGTATCACACAGGAACACCAAATTTGACAACATGGTGGGAAAGAAACATTAGACCAATAAAATGGATGGGTCTGTTGGGAAAAGTAGGTTGGATGACAACAAGGTAAAAAGGCCGCGATTGATTAAAGATGAAACGATGTGCAGTTGGTGGTCGCTCCTTTTGTTCCATTTGTTTTGTTTCTGTCTTAAAAAGTTAGAAATTAACAATGCGACACAGACTGATTTAAGAAGTCGGCAACGGAACCTGTCTAATTCACTTCGGTTGAACCGACGCCTGTAAATCCATCTGTTCAGGCTGCTAAGCCATCCTTTTCACCCATCCTGTAAAAGGTTCATGATTATACATTACGACCTTGTAGGGACAGTGTGTAAATTTAGTTTAAGCCCGTATAGGGAGCAGTTTCTGTAGATAGCTCATTTCTCAGGGTATAAATAAAAGGAGGCTCCTTTGTGATATAACACATTTACTGTGTTGTACGTAACCACTTCATTCATTCTACTGGTTGGAGTGAATGAATATCTGCCCCATTCAGTCCATCCTAGTTATGTTTAATTAGGATCTGCTACTGACTACGCTCCTGCTTGTATTTTATTATGAAAGGACGTGTCCCAATGTTTTCCTAGTATACGTGGACTCGTCTCGTCGCGACAGATGGGGACACGGGCACAGTGATTTACCGACTCTCCCCGGGAGTTCATCTGCAGTGTGATATTAATGACATGTGCGGTCTTGTGGG
>JAIEZT010000012.1:2341559-2419845 GCA_019594935.1 Periophthalmus modestus | reverse complement strand
CGAGGGGACTCTGCACAGCACTGGGTTCCTGCACAATTTTATCTCTGTGGTGGTGCTGAGCTGTAAATGTTTAAAGGTCAGACCTGGACAGAAGAGCTGCAGGTGGGGTTAGGGGTCAAGGGGTCAAGGTTAGGGTCAGACAGTGGACAGAAAGCTGCGGGGGGTAGGGGTCCGGGTTCAGAGGTTAGGTCAGACAGTGGACAGAGCTGCTGCGTGGTTAGGGGTCAGAGTCAGAGGTTAGGGTCAGACGGGACAGAGAGCTGCGGGTGAGTTTAGGGTCAGAGGGGTCACAGGTTAGGGTCAGACAGTGGACCAGGGAGCTGCAGGTGGGTTAGGGTCAGAGGTTAGGGTTCAGACAGTGGACAGAGAGCTGCGGGTGGGTTAGGGGTCAGAGGTCCGAGGTTAGGGTCAGAACAGTGGACAGAGGGGTGGATGTCACTGACAAACACGACACAAAATGACACTAACAAAACAGAGTAAAACATCACCACAAACTGAAGTATTCTACAGATTAAGTACTGGAAAGTCTTTATTCTAATTCATTTGAATTTTAAAAGGTAGTTTACACTCTAATAACGTCAAAACCAGCGATGCGACAGTGACGTGAGGTTCATGAGGCTCTGATGTGTCACAATCAGATTTACAAACATATAAACCAGGTGTCCAGAACATTTGACCCGGGTCAGTTTCTCTCCCTGTGACTTGGGGCCAGAATAAAAAAGAATTTCAAAATAAAAGTTCCAAAGTCTGTATGAAATAGCTCTAATAGTATGAATAAAAAGCTGGTTTTGTATTGTTTTTTATCCTTCTTCTGGTTTCCCTCAGTTTAATGGATTGAAGTCATTAAATTTCTTACCATTTCATACGTCTGTTCGTCTTTGGTCCCTTCGTCTGGAGCAAACCATTTAGCTCCTTTAGCGTTGGTCCTTTAATTCTAACCTCCTGCTTTAATATGTATCTTCCCTCCATTTAAAAAAAAGATAGACAGACAAGAACAAAAAAGTGAACGGATTGATAAACTTGACTTGCTAACTCTAAATTGTAGTTTTGCTGTCACTATTCTGCGGGAGTTACATGAATCCCTGGGCTCACGAGACCGCCCCCTACCATGAGGAGGGTTAATTACGTGCCCTCACCCAGACTTTATAGTACAAATCAATGGATAAATATAACCATTTCATGTGTCCTTTATAATGTCCCAGATCCATTGCCTTGTTTCTTATCCTTGAAGTTGTTTGTAATTGTCGTATATTTTTTACTTTCTTATTGTAAGTTTTACAAATAAGCCCTGTTCCTAGAAATGTGTGTTTTTAGACGGAGCTGGAGGAGGCGCCTGGGGAGGGGGAGCTCTTTCTCTGTCAGTGTTTCGACGGTTTGAAAATGAGACAATACAAAACAATGTTGAAATGTTTTATTTATTTACACTCGCTGCTATAGCTCGGGATTTAAAGTCCATTAAAAAGCATCCTCAAAATTCTCCATCACAAACTTTCGCGTGAGTTTAATTAGCGCTGAAATAATTGCGGAGCCGACTGCCAGTACGACTTTTACGCTCGAGCTGCTGTGATTGGCTGATGAAGTTTTGTGGATTAGCCGTATCAACACCAGAGCGTCGCCCCCTGTGGTCGAGAGCGTGATAATACAGGGCTCCCTATTCATTTTAATACCACAGCATCATTCGATTGTCAGTCAAGTCCCCCGTGAGAATAAATCATCCAATTAACACAGAACTAATGGGCGGATTTTAATTAGGGCTGTCAACACCCCACTCTCCCTTGTTCTGTGCCATTTCAGCATCTATTCATCTTCTGTAGTCGTTCGCAGGCCCGTTTTGTGCTCCTGATTACTATTCCACGGGGCCCGTTTTTGCACAGTCATAAACATACAGTGTCACCAGTGGCCCCAACCGCCGCCTCGTGCACACATCCACGAGCGCGAGGACGCGGCGCCGGGCTCGTAATCAAAGTGTGATCTCTGTCAGATTATTGGCGAATGAGAGCGCGGGGAATAGGGAATGTAACAGGCTCAAGCTGTAAACATGGGATCCCGTGTCACGTAGTATTTACCGAGAGCGATTTTGGTGTGAATGAACCCAGAATAATGGCCAATTTGGTGAAACAAAACGACATTTTCTGGCACGGAATTGATATTTAAATCAGCTTTGAAGAGCCACGCAACACAAACGCATTCCCTCGAATAAATGCGCCGGCTCCAAACACGTTTTCAGAGATATGTTTGATAATAGTTACATTTGGCGAATCCCTCGACGCCGCAGCGAAACAGATGAAGTCCCCGTTTAAATCAGCCGCATTAATACTGCGGCCTGTTTTCGGTTCAATTTGTTTTTGTGTGACCCAAAAGCACAACCGTCGCCTCGTAGGGTTTTACAAAATAGTTTTTACTACTGCGAGAAAATCCAACAATGAAACAGTCAGTGGTCAATGAAATATAAACAGATTAACCAATTTTCACAGGAAATAAGCAAAAGGAGCAGCGTCCCAGAGCAGGACTTGTGCTGAGACTCGTCTTCTCGAGCAAAGACGATGTGAAAAGTAATTTACACGAGTTTGGAACCAGTGAGCGGCTGGTTAATGGGTGAAAACTTTACCCACTGTGTCACTGGCGTCTCTGCAGAGGCCTGAGATAAACTGTTTTCTGTCACAGCTCTTGGGATTTTGGAAAACTTTAAACGTTATTGCTTTGGATGGACGGTATTCAAATTATCTTGGAGTTTTATGGTTAAAAAAAGTTTATTTAAAAAAAAAAAAAACTTGAAAACTGCGGTAAACAGCCTTGTTTCACTCCACAGATTTGGTTTGAAACTTATATTGCCTTACGTAATGTTGGTGTGTATTTAAAACCCAACAATATAATTCAATACAGTTAAAATGAAGAGATAATTGTGTTAGTTTTAGTGACGTTAGCGCCTCCGGCTGATATAAGGCAGCGGGGGTCCAGCAGTAATCGGACCAGAACTGAAGAAGATGAGCAGCCAAATGTTTCACACTTTTAAACTTTTGTCCATTTGGCAGATTTGAATTCGTCTTTTGCTGTGGATCGTACCTGGACGACGAGCGATTTCACAACTGTGCAGATTTCCATGGTTATACAGGACGTTCTGGGTCTAGTCACTTCTAGAAATGATCAGATTCACATTTGTGAATAACACTTTTTGGATATTTCATGATAAACAGGACGTTTTTTGCTCTAGACTGTGAAAAACCCAATACATATGGAGGAAGACTAGTTTAATGCCATATTCAATTCAATTCATCTTTATTCCGAACTCATGGTCCATTTTTGAAACAAAAACAAGGACAGTGACAATACAAACAGTGACATTTATGTTTTAAAAAGACCCAAAGTGTTCAGTCGAGCAGTGACAAACATCTCGGTCAAACTCGTCCATCGCAACCTCCTCAAGAGCACCCGCAAAGAGCACCCGTAAAGCGTCGTTATCTCTGGAGACAGGCTTTTTTTATTATGAATCCAGACGTGGAGAGATATGATTATGATTTTAACAACATCAACTTACTTTGGGACACTCCAGAAAAGTAATTATAACAATTAAAATCATTAAAAGTGACTTAGAGCAGCTTTTAACCATCATTTTATTCTATGTGTTGGTTCAGAAATGCAGGTTTTTTAGACGTTGGGCTCATAACTCTACTAATACAAGGAGAAAACGCCGTTAAACTACCTCAAACTCCACAAAACTCGTTACTATCTGACCAAGAACGCTGCTATAATTCCATCCCAGCGCTGTCTCTTTACTCCAGAAATGACTGTTTCATATTCCACCGGGGCCTGAATTCAGTTTGCATCTTCTGCTTGGTTAAACTAGTGACACTGTTCTCCCCAAAGTGCCCTGTCAGCGCCGGGGTAAACACTGTGACAGACTTAGCCATAGCTCCACTCGCAGTTCCAACTCATTATTTTCCCCAACAGCAACACAATTCAGATGTTTACCGTTGTCGGGCTCAGTGTAGGGCCATGTCTCGGTTTACTCCTCTGACTCTCTGTTAGCAGGTAGAAATAATGTGACAAATGGTTTTCTACTTTTGGCTTGAATGTGTTGGCATAAACTGGTAGCGTTATCTTAGTGTTTGTCACACTCGCTCCTGTCTTGCGCAGTGCAGTAGCTTGTTATAGCTGTATTTCATTAGGTATTTGAAACATTTAAGGTGCGCTGTGCTGATTGTATTAAAATATATGCGACATGTGGGGATATTTAGAGCGACTTTATAGATATAGCAACATAACTGTGGTTAAAATGCACCTAAACGCAGCTGGACTAATGATGTACGACCCTAACCTTTGCCATAACTGCTATTACTTACCTTGAGCTAAAGCAGGCTCGTCAGCAGAAAATCGGTCTTTTATTATTATTAGTAGCTCCAATTATTAGCCCCTAAGACCTCTTTACCCTCCCTGACCTAAGTTGACTCCCCTGAGCTAAAGTAACCCCAAGTATTTACCTCACAGAGACGTGAAAACACAGAAAACTGAATAAAAAAAATGTTAGTGAGCTTCTTTTGACGATATAATACCACTCTATCAAAACACTGTGTAAAAATGCTGTATATTTTTCTGGACGATAAGTGTCACTTTTTTCATAGTTTGTCCAGGGGTGTGACTTATACTCAGATGCGAAATGATTAAACTATATAATTTCACATCTTCACCACACAGAGGGCGATCTAAGCAAAATAAATGTCCCCAAAAATGCGACTTACATATGTTTTTTCTTCATTATTCTGCATTTTTGGCTGGTGCGACTTATCCTCCAGAGCGGAAACAGTCGTCCTTCTCTGGTCCTCAACTTTATTCTGCAGTGATTTGAGTCTGACTCCCTAAACGAGACTGAAAAACACAAACAGTTCAGTTCAGATCTTTTCCCTCTGCTTTGGATATACTTTTTGGCATCCTCGTATAGGAGCGACGCAGGTGAGCCCCTCCCATACTGCAGAGGGTGACAGTTTGCCAGAGAATGATCTCTCTGTCCATTACAGCTCATTATCACACCGTAAAGCCATAAAGAAGTGCTTCTGCTCTAATGGAGACATTACACACACTCACTGTTCAGTCCCTGTCTCATCCATTCTTCACCCTCACACGACGCACCTCGGCTGTGCTTTTGTCTCTTTCACTTTCTTTGAACTCCATTTGTCGATATATGTTTCTTTTTTTATTTTAACTTTGTGTTTCTGTTGTGTTAAAATGCCTCGAGTGGAGAGGTAGAGTGAGGGCACTGAAGGCCCGTCGTCTCCGAAGGATCATAAAGACATCGAGACACGCACATCGTCCACAACCAGCGTCCAAACATATGAAATGAGTGAAGAATACGACTTGAAACCTTCTAGAAACCTACAAACTTTAAGACAAAAAACGGTTCACTCAAAGGACAAAACCCTGAGACATGAATGAAGTAATGTGTCTACTCCATTCAGTGTAGTGAAGCGTTAGACTGGAAAAACTAAACAACCGCTCCATCAGAGAATGTACCAACCCCACCACAAGAGCAGCTCAGGACCACAGTCTGCAGTACATCTCCTTCTCAAAGACACTAACCGCTCCTTTGATGATAGAGAGGTTCAGATCTGAGCCAGAGAAAAGAAATGGTTTGAGAGGAGAGTTAAAGGAGATATTTTTTTGTTGAGAAAGACAAAAACTCCATCCACAGACCCAAAAGAGAACAGGAGTAGTACAATTAAAGGTTGAATCGGGTCGTTAAAACTGAAACTGGAGCTGTTTGCAGTTTCAGTGTCGTTATCTCCTATTTCAGACAGAAATAAGGAATGTCCAGCAGTAATCTGACGAGAACTGAAGAAGAAGCCGCTTCAGTCGTCACTCCTACAATGATTTGTCCAGTTGACAGATTTAAATTTCATCTCCATCATCTGCATGATTGAGGGATAAAGCAGACATCTCTAAACTGCGCCCCATGTGTCGTCTTTATCTGAGCGAGTTCCTGCAGCTCTAAACTCCGCCCAGAGCCCTGAGGTCAGAGGTCAGCTGGGCCCAAAGCCAGGCTCAAGACCAGAGGTGGTGGAGCCTTTTCTGTGGCATCACCCAGACTATGGAACAGCGCCCCCTGCCTGTCAGATCCTCTCAGTCTTTAACACAGTGTAAGACTAGACTCTTCTCCCTGGCATTTAAACACTATCTACACAGGATATCTCGGTGTTTTATTGGTGTTTTATTGTTTTACTGTTTGCATGTCTTTGTCTTTATCACATTATCTGTATATTTTGTGTTTTGTGAAGCACTTTGGGCAGCTGAAGTTTTTTTTAAAATGTGCTATAATAAACCAAACTGAACTGAAAACGGCTACAAATACACTTTTAATAACTGCTAAAATCTTGTTCAGAACTCCGAAAACGAGCACAAACTTCATCTTTCCTCTGAACTCGACAGAAGTACACGTGATGTCAAATAAAACAAACATAACGAACCGTTTTCTGAGCACAAATGTACTTGGAACATGTTCAGTCCTTTCGTGTTCTTGCAGTGTCCAGCTGGGGCTCAGGCTGCGCTCGTCCAGACAGCTGCTCCGTCCCTCTGGTCCCACTGTCCCGGGTCCACGAGGCGGAGTCAGACCCGGCTGCTCTCAGAGGGCCCGGGCCGGTGGAGGAGTGAGTGGACACTGAGTAAACGGCACCACTGTGGGAGCTCGTAGACGCTGAGTGCACTTCCCTGCTGTGGAGGTGTTTTCTCGCAGGTTTCTTGTAAAAAACAGATGGTTTCTGGGACCTGATCGTACCAGCTTTTAGATTTTCTGTCAGTGCCCAGCGGCGGTCTCGGTCTCTCTGGATTATTACGCGCCCAAGGGCTTTACTGTTTTGAAGAATATAGACCTTTAAATTTCCCTCCATGTTTGTCTGACTACTCAGTTTGTCCATACTGTGATCATAGTGCAGTGGTCACTCGCTATATCGAGGTTCACCTTTTGTTTGTTTCACAGATTTTTTTTGATTTTTTTTTGTGCAGTTTTGCATGCTTTTTTCTTCCATAGTATGAGCATGCACTGTGTTCTGCGTCCTGATTGGCTAAGAGACTGTAGACCATTGTGTTCTGCGTCCTGATTGGCTAAGAGACTGTAGACCATTGTGTTCTGCGTCCTGATTGGCTAAGAGACTGTAGACCATTGTGTTCTGCGTCCTGATTGGCTAAGAGACTGTAGACCATTGTGTTCTCTGCGTCCTGATTGGCTAAGAGACTGTAGACCATTGTGTTCTGCATCCTGATTGGCTGAGGGACTGTAGACCATTGTCCATCAGTCTCCTCCGTGTCTCCTGTACAGTACAGAATGTGTCAGACAAATTTACATAAATGTTGGATCAGTGTGACTCTGAAGTGCTGTATGTTTGCAAGTTTTCTCCCCGACAAAACCCACAATGTCGATGAAAACGTTCTGCACCAACAAAGGCACCGACACCTAAAAGACCAAGGAAGAGCTGACCATCACAGAAAAAGTTGGACTTTCTGGACACGCTGAGGGAAAGTAGAAGTTACGTGGCTGTAGGGGGCGCCATTACAGAATAAATGAATCTTCGGTTCGTCACATAAAGAAGGAGGAAAGTAACATCAGGACGACAGCAGCGATAAGTTTGAACAAGGAGCTAAAAGGTAAAAATGTAACTGCAACAAGACCATCATAAGGATGGAGTCTGTTTAAGCTTTAAGGATCAGTGACTGAAAAAGAACATTATGGGACATTACAGCAACGCCAGGACGAAGAGGCGGAGTCAGAGGAAGAGGCGGGTCAGAGGAAGAGGCGGGGTCAGAGGAACTGTGAAACACGGCTGAGTCATTATGAATCATTTCTTATGTGTCCAACCTCGTAGGATGATCATTCAAATCAAAATTATTACCGTATTTCTAAAAGTATCATTTGATTTACAGTACAGTGTAGTATTTGGTTTTGTTCTATAATAAAAAAAACTGAGCTTATTTTTTAAATCTACAAAGGTTTGAACTTTGAGAGAGTTTAAACAAGAGAGAAATGTGAGAAAAATGTTTAATGTCTGTGTGAGAAAAGTGTATAAAGTGTGTGGTGAGGGGTTCTACAGCCTTAAAATATATATAATAATTGTAAAAAATAAAGCTGATACTTGGTGGATTTCGCCTGTTGCGGGTTATTTTTGGATCATAACTCCGCCATAAACGAGGGACCACTGTATAAAAAAAATACGTTTTTACAACATTTTTCATTTTCTTTTACATATTTCCCTTCACAAATCAGTGCTTCCTGGAATAATCTAGTAATGATAAGTTTCTGTATGATTTTCGATGTAAACAACCATTCAAACCACAATATAACTCCGATCACGAGCAGAAGAGCGAGCGCTATGCTTGACCTACGAGCATTCAGAAATAATAGGCTGCGAGTGAGACGTGGCCTGAACCCTCCAGAGGGCGAGGAACCGCAGACTGGAAACAAAAGCAGAATTACATGTTGATTTAGAGACAAAGAGAGGGAGCGAGCGGAGGAGGGAGGACGCAAAGTGCAACAAATTAAAAGGAAAACACAGCAGCGTCCTGGAGGAGCTCAAGTGGTAAATGAATATTGTTTCTAAACACGAGGGGAACCGACGTGATGAGCTGGAGAAAAGCAGCGCAAACAAAAAGAAAACAACACAGGGCGGGTTCGGGACGGAAACGACCTGGAGATGTCGCAGCAGAGGACGTCACATTCACTGTAACGACAAACTGCTGCGTTTAACACGTCTCTACAGTGAGCGGCCTGATTATGCAACTTTTTATCTATTTATTTAATGCAACACAGACAAACATAGTGACCATAAATGTATAATAGTGACAAGGGGCAGTGAGACGTGACATTTATTTTATGAGTTTATAGACGTAACAGCTTTTTACAATCGTGTGTGACAAGTTTGTGTCGTGTGTTTGTGACATTTCTGTGATTTTGGAGACGGCAGAGGAGAGGCCCAGTACAAGTCATGTGTAAGTGAGAAGGAAATGGAAAAAATAAATAAATAATAATAATAACTAATAAATAAATAAAAATGAATTGGGTATTCATTTAGTGTTCGGTGATTACGCAACTTTTTGATAATTGTCCATTTATTTATTTATTTATTTAATGCCAGACTGTGTGTGTGTGTGTGTGTGTGTGTCAGATGGTGCACCTGCTCGGCTTACTGCCTTCTCAGAGTCGAACAACAGCTGAGCTTAACAACTGGTCTAATTAATTTTTAGTATTATTACAATTATTACCAATATTACTGTTATGAATTTATTATTATTTTATTTATTATAATAATAATTATTATTATTATGTATTATTATTTTATTTATTATTATTATTTATTATTATTATTTTATTTATTATTATTATTATCATTATTATTATCATCATTATTATCATTATTATTATTATTAATTTATTTATTGTATTTTTTCCATCCTCTTTCTTCCCATCTATATTCTCTATACCTTATTTTCTCACTTACGAATGACTGGTACTGACACTCTCCCATCTCCACCTTCCCCTCCTCCAAAATCACGGACATGTCACACACACAGATAATTGTCCATTTATATATTCATCCCGACTCAGATTCATCGTTTCTTTGGATAAAAATTTGACCTGACGTGTCGCTAGATTAAATATTATCGTAATAGTGTAAAAATAAAAGATACAAGAACAAAAGGTTGATGGTAAATTGCTTTTCCAACCTCAAAACGCTTTACATCCAAGAACCAGTCCACACATTCACACACACGGCCGAGGTCAAGGCGGTTAAGTGTCTTGCCCAAGGACGCAACAACAGCATTCGTCTGTGGGAGCGGGAATCGAACCACCAACCTTCAGATCAGAGGACAAACGCTACTACAACTACTACTACTGTCGCCCTCTTTACTGTACTTTACTGTACTTCTCCACAGCCTGGCATTAACCGTATGTATCGCCGTAGAGACAAGAAGGTCATAAAGGGTAATTACCAGTCAGATCTGTGAAGAGGCGACCCCGAACATAGCACGAATGGGTTTTTTTTTCAGTTATTTTTCAGCAACAAACCCAAATAACACCAGTTAAAATCCTACTTTTCTTAACTCACATCCCACATTTAGCTGATAAATTCCTCTCGCAGCGTCGCTCTGGATCGAACCCCGTCATAAAAGAGTCCATATATAAGTCCTGTGAAGCGGCCCGCTCAATATCTTTCCCAAGGACACATCAGTTAGAACAATCTCTCCGACGCAGGGACAGCCGCCAATAACCTGCTGAACACAGTCGAACGGAGCCAAGACGCTCCGACAGAGGCGATGTAACACGTCCTCATTACAGGGACCGGAGTGGGCCCCACAAAGCAGGAGGGTCTCAGCCTGCGGGTCGACTACTGCGGTGTACTTCCTCGTCATAGCCTCGTAATTAAGTGTAATGGAACGACAGAGGATAATACGATACTCCTCAGCGTGTGTGGAGTTTGCATGTTCTTTCTGCTAATTTGACATTGAGAACTCAATGTTTCCAGCACAGGACAGAAACTAAAACACGTTCGGCACATTTTTGGACATATAGTGGTTAAGAACGAGTGTGCAGATTGAGATTTAGTGTGGAATCGTTTGGTTTTTTAGCAAAAATTGGGTCACTTTTGCGAACGATGTGTCGGCTGCGTGATTACGGGTTCAGTTCTTCATCATAAGTGTGATCTTTAGTGGTAGATATGGGACAGACGGCAGCAGCACGAGCGTGGTCCACACTTTTTATTTCTTTTTCAATCATTTTCCAAAGTGCATTGTGCAGCTGGAGGTTTGAGGAGCAGCAGAACTTGGTGTTTCGATCTCAGTCACTTTTTATACCGTCCCACTGACTAAAAATAGGTGTTTAAAAATAACATTTGCACTTTAAAACTCTTAAACCTCCATAAAACCAAATAAATCTATAAACCAAATAAACTTTATACATATATACACACACATAAAAACCCATAAACTCTTCAAACTGCACATTCCTCGCCCCTTGGTCCTGCCCCGGAACCTTTTTAAAGGAGCTCGTTTCACTGGGGACGTCTTTGACACCGGGACACGAGGACACAGGGGCGTTACACTTCTTAAAAACACTTAAAAACATTCATAAAACTGCACATTATGGACTCACAGCTTCAGTTAAAATGCCTCTGTGCCTCCAGATTTACAACTGGGTAAAAGAACAGACGAGTTAAGTTAACATTTTAAATCCTTTGAACATTATTTGCACTTAAAAAAAATAAGACAAAGTGCTGAGTTTTATTAAAGTGTAAGTTCGAATCTGAGACTTTTATTGCCATTGCCAACTACGAACTTACTTTGGAGATAAACTGCAACATAAAACACTGAATAAGTACAAATAAGAAAAAAAGATGCTTAAAAATAAAAATTTAGAGGTAGATTTATACAACGACATCAGAGCAGTGCAGACCTGACTTATTAAGGTGAGCGGTGTCAGTTTTTTCTTGGGCCATATTACCTTAAACAGCACTTTTTTATTGTACATTTCTGAAAATCTACTTGAACAAGGCCATATCAAATATTTATCGTGCACACACAATGGGCCACATGTCGAGGAGATTGTGACGTACCACAGACGCACTAAATGTGGACAAACCCTCTGTTAAAGGGACTCATTGTTGGAATAACTTCCTCTGACAATAAGAGAATGTTCATCTCTGTCACATTCAAACTGTGCCTTAAACTGAGGGAAAACCAGGTCTGTGAGCACTTTTTTCGCTGCTTTTATTGTATTTTTGTAATGTCTATGTTGTATTTTTGTGGCATATTTACTACAGATGTTCATTAATATGCGCTGTCCCTATCAAATAAATAAATGTGGCCCTTAATGAGAAAAGTTTGGACACCCCTGAGCTAAAATGTCAATGGTACAGATTTTATAAAGTGTTCACGAGACCAACAGCGGAGGGGAAGAAACTGTTCTTATGACGAGACGTTCTGGGCCCAATGGATCGTGCAATTTAAAGTGAAAGGTGCTGTGACTCTGAGTAAGACTGAAATTACGATATAAAAGTAGCTATGGTTGAATGTAACTGGCTGTAGGCACATGCAGGTTGTAAGAAATGTTCGTTTCTGGTGTGAGTCAGAAGGTTTAATGAGGTCCACACGGGTAAAGTGAACAAGGAAGCAGCAGACTCTCAGGAAAGGACAGAAGAGAGTCCTACAAGTCGAACAAGGTGAGTGTTTTACAGCCCGCTCGTCGTGGGGGTCACACAGTCCTGGGTTAAAGGGGCTACAGATAAGAAGTGGCTTTAATCACAAGACCAGAACTGAAAGCATGATTTTATTTAACTCTTAAACTGTGTCTTGAACATTGAGCTAAACTTGTTTCTCTGTAAGAATGCGACAAATGCTTATTTTAAGACGTCTTCACCAGAACCAGCTTTTGTCACCTGTTACTAGTATCTATTTTAACAAAAGGTCTTGAAAAACGTCTTTTTTAGTGACTGCGAGCATCTGTCAGCACCGTATTTTACCTCAGCTACATCCATTTATGACCTTATATGGACAGTATGTAAAAAGAGTCCAGTTTTCCATAGATCGTACCTTTCTGGGGCTCTAAATACTGGAAAACTGCCTTGAAACACAACGCATCTGTCTGTAACTTCTTCATCTGATCAGACAAACTTCTTTCCACTCTCTACCTGGTCTGCGATCTCTTCCTTCACGATTACAAGAACAAAGGCGTTATGTTCTTGTCCACACGTTCTTCTCTGGTCTCCATAGCGTCCTGCTGATCCTCCACGCCTCCATATCCACTCGAGTAAATCAAGAAACCAGTTTGGAGTAGTCCCACACTGGAACTTCTACGCAGATATAATTCAAATGTAAATATTCAGACACAATCGTTCGATCAAATGTTTCGTCGTGTTTGGAGCATCTGCCTGTAAAGCCTTCTCATGTTTTATGACCCTCCAGGGCCCCGTAGTCAGAGGGCGTCATGTTTATGTCCCATCAATATTCCATCGCAGGAGAGCTTTTATCCCCATTAACCCGAACATCTTGAACACCTGCATCTGCACACGAGCACACGCCACGATCTGATGCAAATCCTCCAGCTCAGTCCATCCACAAACCCACTGCCTCACTGCATAATCAGACACATCATAGAAAATTCATGACAGGAGAATTACTTCCACAAAGCTGTTGCAAAATTTGGAAAACAAATGATACGGGGTGTCTATAAAGTCTTTTTACAGTTTTTAAATTGAATTACAAAGCCAAGTGATGAGATGTATTAATTAGATTTGTTCTATTGTCTCTGAGGTTATAAAAGTTTTAATCAGTTTTGCATTTCAGGCGTTTTGTTGATTAAAGAAGCATAATTTTGAATAAAACACTAAGAAATGGCTCCTCCTCAAGAGAAAGCACAGTGTTTAGTGGGTTCTATGCAGAAGCCGTGAATCGAACTAAGATTTGAGACATTAAACTAAAACTAAAGATACAGACGTGATTGAAACATTGATGAGTCTCTGCTACAGCGACACGCCAAGAAATCCCTCGTCTTGTCACGTCGTGCCACAAATGGAGCCTGTTGTGGAAAAATTACTATTCTAGATGAAAAGTAGTTCATTTGCGAAGCTTGGTGAGTTTTGAAATACCAAAAAAAAAAAAAGGGTTTATTGTTTGTTACAGCAGATACAGACGGGACAGGACCTTGAAGTTTTTCGGCGTCTCAAATCTCTCCTGCTCCGTCCTCCCTGAACCTCTGAGTATTTATACAAGAATGACAAAGCTGCTGGTGACTTTAGTTTCTGTCATGATCCCTGTTTGTTCCTGCCTCGTGTCTTGCGCTTTCCCTCCCTCACCTGTCTGAGCCTGGAGCTGGGCGGAGTTCCTGCGCACCTGGAATCCATCTAGATAAGAGAAGCCAGGACTCTACACTCGGGGGCAGATCGTCTGTTTGTCTTCGTGCTCATTTGTCTGCGTGTCTTCGTGTTCACCTCCAGCTCCTTGGACCAGCTCTGGACTCCCGCCTTCGACCTTGTTTCCCGACACCGACCCTGCTCCTGGAACCAGCTCCGCAGCCTTGCCTCTGACCCTGCCTCCCTGCACTGGTACTGTACTCCTCGTCTTTGTCACACTGCAAACACTTCCCTGAGTTCTGCATTTCTTGGTCCCTCTTGCCCGTTCGTTACGACAGTTTCACACCCATGAGATAATGAACTTTGACTCTTCCACAGGTAGAACAGCACAGAGTTTCACACGTGTTAATATCAGGTCTGGGTCTCTTCATTTACTCTTCATTTTGCTTTGAAATTAGTGCATTTAAATTTGCATCGCAGTGACATAAAGGTGTGTTAAATTAGGTCAAAAACTATGCAAACCACTGAGTAAAATAGAAAAAAATGCGATTAAAATATCTTATCAACTGCCTTTTTATGAACACCTTGTATTCCATAAACAAATTACCAGCACGACGTTTTTATGGAGAAAAAATCAAACCAGCTTGAAAAAGTCCAACCACCTGCTTCAAGTTTATGACAGCTGCTGTGCATAAAGTCAAAAAATATAAAAGTACGGTTATATTTTTGGGACAAATAGATGCGAAAGGTGAATTTGGTGATTAAACGGATTAAACTGCAACTTAAAACAGCTGAGCGTGTCCTGAGGGAACCGAGACGTGGGTAGAAGATGCAAAATCAGGACAGAAACGCATTTTTCTGAACTTTGAGTCTCGTTTTACCCTCGCTAAATGAAAATACCATCACAATGCACGTATTTTGAGCTATAAATCGACTGAACGTCTTCGAAATAACTTAAAACACCCTTCAAAACCAAATCTAACGACTATTTTCTGAAGTAAACACGACTTTCGAGCGTAACTTCCACTGAAACCCACAGTACGAGCGAGTTTTACAGTCCCACACTCACATTAACAGCTGACCTTTCTCTTAACAACGCTCCTCACGGAACAAGCCTCTCAAACAGTCAACAAGTACAAGAAAAACAAATTAACGCCGAGATGCTAAAACTCTGCTCGGGTAATTCGTCCACTCCAGTGCGTACGGGCCGCTTTAAGAGAGCGAAGTGGAGAGGCTTTCAGAACACGGCGGCCATCTTGGATAATCAGTGACTTTAATTATGCCGCGTCTCCTGAGAACATATTATCTGTGAGAGAGCTGAAGAGGGGGAAAGGAAGTCTCTGCGGGTACGAAAGGTTGCCATGACAAATACGATTTTTGTTGAAAGTCAAAACACACACTTCATGAAGTAACCGATGTGGAGTTAAAGGAGACGGGTGCTGCTTGTTCAGGTGCGTTTAAAGCTGCCGTGTTACGCTGTTTTCTGACCTGTGTTTTAATACTGTTTCCTCGTCACAGACAGACCTGGAGTTTTGTTTCATTCACACATGTTTAACGCACAAACCCTGCAGATTTAGGATGAGTTCTTCTCTCAAACTGAAAACGATCTGTTCCACCTTGTGATGTCATCATGTGGTGATACAGGAAGTGTTTTTAAACTCCGTACATCTTCGCCTTTGGATCATTTCAGCTCTGGAATTGCCAATCTCTACTGAACAAAAGGTATAAAGGTAGATGTTAACTAAAAAACTAGCACTTCATGACATCATAAGGTGGAACAGAGCGTTTTGAGCTTTGGAAATGTTTCAGACAAATAATAAAGTGTTACTCAAACATGTGAATGAAACAAAACACAACTCCAGGTCTGTTTTTGAGGAGGTAACGACAATTCTAACATGACTAAAAGCTCACAACAATATATATATACAGTTGTCCGTCACTATATCGTGGTTCACCTTTGGCGGTCTTGCTGTTTCGCGCATTGTGTTCTGTGTCCTGATTGGCTGAGGGCCTGTAGACCATTGTGTTCTGTGTCCTGATTGGCTGAGGGACTGTAGACCATTGTGTTCTGTGTCCTGATTGGCTGAGGGACTGTAGACCCATTGTGTTCTGCGTCCTGATTGGCTGAGGGACTGTAGACCATGTGTTTCTGTGTCCTGATTGGCTGAGGGACTGTAGACCATTGTCCTCAGTCTCCTCCGTGTCTCCTGTACAGTACAGAATGTGTCAGACAAATTTACATAAATGTTGGATCAGTGTGACTCTGAAGTGCTGTATGTTTGCAAGTTTTCTCCCCGACAAAACCCACAATGTCGATGAAACGTTCTGCACCGACAAAGGAAGGTTTGAACTTTGAGAGAGTTTAAACAAGAGAGAAATGTGAGAAAATGTTAATGTCTGTGTGAGAAAAGTGTATAAAGTGTGTGGTGAGGGGTTTTACAGCCAAGAAACAGAGAGAATAATTGTACAAAATAAAGCTGACGACTTTACGGGTTATTTTCAGAACCCTACGACGATTAAAGTCTGATTTTAAATATCAGTACAGAGCCGTTTGTGGACATAGAGAGAAGGTGAAAAGAGCCGTTTCCTAAGCCTCTATTCCAGGACTACACAGAATTACTCAAACATGCATGAATCAAAAGAACCACAGCTCTGACTGAAGATAACACGTTTAAAACAGCGTTACAACATGGTTAAAAGCTCTTTAAAATTGAGAACTAATTGGAAGCAGCTGCTTTGACGAGCCCCGAGAGGTTTATGGCCTTATCTTCTCCCAAAGTTTCCAAAGTTTTTTTATTTCACCAAACACATTTCTGTTTTTAGTTTGGTCATTTACGGTTCAGTGGAGGAAACGATGTCCCGGTTTCGGTTGGTGAGGGACAGTTCAGTAACAGATGGTGCCTCCTGTAGTCTATGGCAGCTAGTTGGGTTGCCATGTTCAGTTAGCGCAGCCCACTAACTTTACGAACTCCAATAGCCAAAAAATAAATCGTATATAACTTTAATTTTGAATAGAACAGCCTGACAGCGCTCCAAGACTGTACCAAAACTCCATCTGTGTAAACGTAACTCATTTAGTGCTACTTTTTGCTTTTATTATGGTCCAATTTCATGTATTTTTGCATCGACTTTAAAAAAAAATCTATTTCATCCACAAAACGGTATCAAATATGGCACAGCTGAATTTTAGTCCTTGTTTTTCCGATCCAACTTTCCGGGTAAGTTGGAGGAACTTTTACTGAAGTGAATATTCATTGTGACAAAGTGGGACAGGAACCAGAAGAGAAAGGACAAAGACATCACACACTAACTGATAGCAGCCACATTAAAGCTCGCTCCTGTAGCTGCCGGCAACACTCCGTAGGAACGAGGGAACAAAGGCGAGGCAGAGGAGGGAGCGATAAGCAGCCGATCTTTATTATTTCAGAGGTGGTAGTTTTGGTTATCGCACGAGGTCTACGGCAGCCGCGCTCCGTTCGCTCAACACTTCCTGGACGCGTTTCACATTTTCCAGAGAGAACAGCTCAGATATGTGTCTGATATCACAGATTACTGCACTTACAGCGAAATATCCTGCATTTCAGTGAGGCGCAGGCAGAGGAGGTCAGCACAGAGAAAAAAATAATGAAGTGGTTATATTTATTTAATGATTTGTTCTATAAAGTTATTTTCTATATATATATATATATTTTTTTTTTAATTATTATTCAAAATTTCTGAATTTTTACTTTGCTTTTTGCTTTAAGGCTGTTAAAAGTCGCCGGGTGAGGCACGCAGTTTCCCTGCCTCGTGGTAGGGGGCACTCGTGAGCCCAGGGATTCATGCAACTCCTGCAGAATAGTGACAGCAAGATACAATTTAGAGTTAGCAAGTCAAGTTTATCAATCGGTTCACTTTTTTCTTCTTGTCTGTTCTACTTTTTAAATGGAGGAAGATACATATTAAAGCTCAGTTTTCTAAACTGGACTTTGGGTCGAAGCAGGAGGTTAGAATTAAAGGACCAACGATAAAGGAGCTAAATGGTCACACACGTCACTGGTGCATTTAAAGGAGACGTACGACGATGTTTCTGGTCTGTGTTATAAAACTGTTTCCTCATCACAATCAGACCTGGAGTTGTGTTTTGTTTAACACACAAACTCTGCATTTTTAGGTTCAGTTCCTCTCTCAAACTGAAAATGTTCTGTTCCACCTTGTGATGTCATCATGTGGTTATACGGGAAAAGCTCCACTGTGTTTTTAAACTCCACACAGCTTTGCTAGAATCATTTGGATCATTTCAGTCCTGGAATCGCTTGAACTAAAGATAATAGAATATTTTAACTTAAAACTACCACTTCATGACATCACAGGGGGGAACAGAGCGTTTTGAGCTTTGGAGCCTGGAGATGGGACACGACTGCTTTTTTCTGGCTGCATTTGAGACGTTTTCGCTCGTTTCTGTTTCTAGCTAAACATTTCTTTTGCCAATTTTCGTTCAATATGGTGATCTTGATTATAAACAGCTCAGACGTTTAATCAGTGCCATTTAACAACAAACTCACAAATATCTCCAAACCCCGAGCTTTTCCTGACACAAAACTGACTGGAGACTTCTTGATTAAAAAGACCCAAGCATAACGTTGATGATTAGACGTTTCTGAATGAATTATAATTTGATTAATAGCTTAGCTTAAATAACCTTTGAGTCGAGGCTAAACTCAGCTGCACCGTCCCCGTTTCCACACAAAACTCGCTTTGCTTTTTGGCCCGAACGAGGAGCCACACAAATGCGATGTGAAAGCGTGTTTTTCTCACATGACGCCCGTGAAAAGTGCAGCTGTGGCCACACGCCTCACCTGACGAGACCTGACCGCCCTCGCTCCCTCGCCGCCAGCTCGTCTGAACAAAGAACTATCGACAAATGGAGCTGTGAGCGATATGTTTAAATGCACCCGCTCTTCAAACGACGTCGTAAAGCATCTATTTTTATGGGAAAATGATCTGCTGCACAAAACCCAGCTTCTTCTTCGCTCACGGTCACGTTTTTATACAGCGGTTTCCAACTTCAAGTCGCTCAAAGTGGTTTACGTCAAGGAAACACTTATTCACACAACGACAGTGCAGAATTCACTCCTACAACGATTTGTCCAGTTGACAGATTCAAATTTCGTCTTTTGCCATGGATCAAACCTGGACGATTGAAGGATTGGACAGACATCTACCAACGATGTTCTTGTTTAGAGGTTTCGAACCATCTACCTTCAGGATCAGAGGACAAACACTCTTCTAACTGAGCTGTGGTTGCTCATGGACGAACTGGAGCTACTGAAAACTGCACTGAAGTCTTCTCAGATTTGAAACAAGTTCTTTCTAATTGTCTTTCGTTGAGCCGCACTATTCCACACTTGGGCCTTAGCCTTACATCACCTCGTCCAAGTTGTGATCCCTGCAAGGTCAAAGGTGATCTGGCCTTTGAAACAGCCAATCTGAGGAGATACGATGGCGCTCCCCTGAGAAAAGTTACACAACGCACCTTTAAAACTCTCTTGTATAATCTGGCCTTTGTACAGAGTGGCCCAAAAGTCACTGACACTTTTAAATCTTCAGTCGCTCCTATAATTCTTAAGTTATACTCACCAAATAAGATAAACTGAACCTTCCGACATTTTTGGCAATATATACGGTTATAATCGTTCACTTACACTTGAACTTATCACTACTTAAACTAGTGGAAGTAAAATGAATCAATTTGGCTCTTATTTGATCCTCGATATTATGTTTTAAGTGGTTTATTGTCTGAGGTTTATTCACAAACACCTTTTCTTTAAGAAGAAATCAGGACTAGTCAGGTCTGTGGAGATCACATACTGCCCCCTGTCTGTGAAAAACACTTATTATTCCTTTAATGGTATTTACTCTTGGGGCATCTCTGGTATTAAAATGTGGACGGTAACACCGCTGGGTTTGTGAATTTGACCCATGTGACTCAAAGTACCACTGTACAACGAGGGTTCATTCCTCGGTGCTGGATTTGCTCAGATTAATGTCGGAAGGGTCGTTCTAAATGCTCTGAAGAAATAAAATAAAAATAGTTAGAAACAAAAGAGTTATGCATTTTTTTCAGCTGTCAGTGACTTTTGGGCCACGCTGTATAACTGTTGTATTCCAGTTCTGTGTCTATTTTATTTTATTTCTGCTTGTCTTAAATGGAGTTTATTATCATGCACACTATAAAATAGACACTGAACTGAAATACAATAGTCATACAAAGGCTAGATTATAAAAGGGAGTTTTAAAGATGCACTGTGTCACTTTTCTGGGGGGAGTGTGAGCGTATCTCCTCAGTTTGGTTGTTTCAAAGCTGAGACGTCTGGACTGAAAAGGCTACATGACCTTTGACCTTGCACAGATCACACCCTGGATGAGTTTGTGTTATTTTATCTGATTTCTTATTTCCGTTCTCTTAAATAGAGTTTATTTGCATGCACACGGTGTTTCAAATCTCACAAATGTGTAATCAGGAAGCTATAAAAATAAAAACTCTTCAGTCTGATATTGTATAACATAGAGTTCTAATGACTGTAATGTGTCGATACTGAGAGCCAGAAACTATCCCCACAATGCACCACCCACACGGCAGCGCGAGAGCCAAGGCACGACAGGGGGAGAAACGAGATGGAGGGATGGGAGATTATGAAGCTGTGCGGAGGAGAGAGGGAAGGATAGAGAGAGGAGTAAAGTCGGAGGAGTGCGATGGAGATGAGAGGCAGAGGGGGCAGCAGAGGGTCTGGTGACTACAGCCTCCCTGCTTCCCTCCATCTTTGATCTAAATGTACTTTGGCATTTCTCCTCTCCTCTCCTCAGATGCAATTAGACTGCTCGCTAGCCAAGCAGACGCAGATGAAATGGCTGCTTAATGACTTCCTCGGCAACCCGCCCCGGCAACGCAAACTCCATCTGGAGCCTCCTGTTCCCTCCTTCTTGCCTCTTTCTTCACTGCTCTCTCCGTCTCTCTGCTCACTCGTCTTTTTGTCATTCTCACTTTGACTTCTGTCAGTTTATCCGTGTTTGTTTTTAGAGCTGGTGTTTTTCTCTCTTCTGTATGTTCAGATCTTTCACGCTGTGACTCCACCGACTGGGACTTCGCCGAGTCCCTGGTGATTATAACGACGGAAGAGCAGAAACTAAAGGCAAAACATCAACAAATCATCAACTGCAATTAACTGCAGCTTTAAAGGGTTTTATACGACAGTGTCTCACAGTCACAGCATCGTCCGACTCTCTGAAGGTGCTGGAGAGATTCCCGCTCGGACTGATTCTGTTCTGTTTTGTCTTATGAAAGTGGTGAGTGTTTGTGATGGTCGACGGGGCCAGTGGCGCAGATCAGCAGCCTCACTTCTGCCACTCTACCCCAGGGCAGCTGTAGCCACAAAAGGGTCTCACCACCACCAATGAAAGCATGATTTTTGTAGCATTGTTTTACTCTTAAACCTTGTGTTACATTGAGGTGAACCTGTTTCAGAGGAAAAATGGAGGGGAAAATGGGGGGAATTTGGCTGGAAAACTTTGAATAGATACTTTATTACCCCATGTCAGACGACTCACTAACACAGAAATCCTCCCATCTGCTGGAGAACGTGCGGAAACCAACGAGCGGATCACTTAAATATTCTGTGGGACTGATTAAACAACACTGCACTGACATTCGTTTGCAGGACATATTCAGACAAAACTGTTTTTTTTTTTGGAAGTGAACCACAGGACTGGATGAAGAAGGATAAATGTCTGTTTAGCGCCTTGTTAGCTGCTAGCAACAAAGAAATGGTTATCACAGGAACGACCAAATTTGACAACATGGTGGGAAATAACATTAGACAATTATAAAATGGATGTGTCTTGTTGGGAAAAGTAGGTTGGATGTACAAATGTAAAAAGGCCCGATTTGATTTAAATAGATGAACGATGTGCAGTTGGTGGTCGCTCCCTTTTGTTCCATTTGTTCTGTTTTCTGTCTTAAAAATGTAGAAATAAAACAATGCGACACAGACTTATTTTAAGACGTCTTCACTGGAACCTGCTACTTCATCTTCAGGTTGAACCGACGCCTTGTAATCCATCTTTTCAGTGACTCTAAGCATCTTTTCACCATCCTGTAAACGGTTCATGCTCTATACATTTACGACTTTGTAGGGACAGTGTGTAAATTTAGTTTAAGCCCTTATAGGAGCAGTTTTCTGTAGATAGCTCCTTTCTCAGGGTATAAATACAGGAGGCTCCTTTGTGATATAACACATGTACCTGCTGTTTGTACTTACACTTCATTCAGTTCTACCTGGTCTGGAGTGAATGAATATCTGCCACCATTCAGTCCATCTAAGTATGTTTTAATAGTATCTGCTCTGACTATCGCCCGCGCTTGTATTTTATTATGAAATGTACAGTCGTCCCTGTTTTCCTCAGGTCTCCGTGGACTCGTCTCGTCTCTGAACAGATGGGGACACGTGCACAGTGATTTACCGACTCTCCCCGGGACGTTCAATCTGCAGTTGTGATATTAATGAACATGTTGCGTCTGTGGACAGTGTGGCTGACTTCCACTGTTCTGTCGGAGTAATTCTCGCAGCACAATCAGGCAAAAGTGCAGCGGCTATAGTCGGTTTGCAGTGCACCGGGTTCATGTCGACAGTTGTACAGCCTCTTCATAAACTTTTCGCTTAAAATAATTTGTTTGCGAGATGGATTTGCATTATCATCCTTTATGTAACTGATTTATAATTGAAGCGTGTACTGCAGAGGACTATTAGGCAGCATAAAAGCACAGCACTTCTGCCATTATCACTGGTCCATCCGTGGTTGTTTAAAGATCATTTTCTTTGCGGCAAATACAGGAGTCCAAGTCTGACGAAGAAGGAAAGAACAAAAGAAACACTTGAGCGAGACAGTAGAGCCGTTAAAGAAGTGAAACGTCTTCAGTCCGACCACGTTTTGTCCAGTTGACAGATTTAACTTTGTCTTTTATTAAGAAAATAACAGTTGAGATATTTTGTATAAGCAGCTACTGACGTCAAATGCACGAGGCAAGTGAGAAATAACTTTGGACCACTGCAAAACTGCGATGAGCCAGTTCAGTTTTCACGTTTTTAAGATGGTAAATCAGGTACAGCGACTTTAATCTTTCAGCTCTTGGATCAAATTAGGATCTTCACATTTCAATTGTCACATTTAGGTCTTCACATTTAGGGTCTTCACTTTAGGATCTTCACTTTAGGATCTTCACTTTAGGATCTTCACTTTTGGATCTTCACTTTTGGATCTTCACTTTTGGATCTTCACTTTTGGATCTTCACATTAGGATCTTCACATTAGGATCTTCACATTAGGATCTTCACATTAGGATCTTCACATTAGGATCTTCACATTAGGATCTTCACATTAGGATCTTCACATTAGGATCTTCACATTAGGATCTTCACATTAGGATCTTCACATTAAGATCTTCACATTAAGATCTTCACATTAAGATCTTCACTTTTGGATCTTCACTTTTGGATCTTCACTTTTGGATCTTCACTTTTGGATCTTCACTTTTGGATCTTCACTTTTGGATCTTCACATTTGGATCTTCACTTTTGGATCTTCACTTTTGGATCTTCACTTTTGGATCTTCACATTTGGATCTTCACATTTGGATCTTCACATTAGGATCTTCACATTAGGATCTTCACTTTAGGATCTTCACTTTAGGATCTTCACTTTTGGATCTTCACATTTGGATCTTCACATTTGGATCTTCACATTTGGATCTTCACATTTGGATCTTCACATTTGGATCTTCACATTTAGATCTTCACATTTAGATCTTCACATTTAGATCTTCACATTTAGATCTTCACGTTCTCCGGGGCAGGACGTCTGTGTGTCCGTCAGTCGTCCAGGTCTGATCCATAGTAAAAAGATCGATATTAGATCCTTACTCCGAGACCCTGTATCTCATCCAGACTCACATCTCCTCTTCATCTCTCATCTCCTCGTCATCTCTCATCGTTTGTTCTATTTATGTTCACCACAAAGTCGAACCATTGAATGTTTTGTTTTGTTGAAGTGTCATTTGGGAATGAAAGGCTTGATTTGAAATTGGCTCACACTTAGAGCTGGAGTTTGGAACAGCTGAGATTAATTATGAGAGCCATCTCCAGATTAAAGGAGCCTGATTAGCTCACTGTAATTGATCCCATCAATTACAGCTTTGATTGGCTGTGACATTGACGACCATTTCTCCATCTGTGTGTGTCAGAGCTGCACTCGGAGCCTCGGCTTTTCTGCTGTTTTAACATAAAGTTGCATCATCTATTTTTCATAATGTGGGGAGAAAATACTTTGACTCGAGAGGGTTTCGTTTGTCACTTTCAATTATTTCTCGAGAACATTGCAGGTATTACTGGAAGAACAGAGGACAAAGACACAAAGTAATGTGTCTGTGCTGCTGTTTTTGCAAAGAAACTAGGAATTAACCCCTCCACCGTGGCAAATGTAATCAAATGTACAAATACATAAATAGACCAAGCGTGCTTCTTATTTATGGCCAGTTAAACATACAAGATGGAACAGGCTGCAAGCATGTCCTGTATTTAGAAAAAAAATATTTATGTACCAAGAAACATGTTACTTTTATTTCTTCACTTCCAAATAACAAATTATAACGTATTTACTTTACTTTACTTTACTTTACTTTAATTTACTTTAATTTAATTTAATTTAATTTAATTTAATTTATTTATTTATTGTATTTTTTATATATTTATTTATTTTATTTTTTATATATTTTATTTTTTTTAGGACCGTCTTGCTGACACAATTTTTTGGACCAGTAACACATTTTATTATTTTAATTAAAACATTTTTTAAAGCACAAAAACGAGCACATTCCAACCATGTTTTAACTTTCACAGAAAATAACCAAATCCAAACTTCCCATTGCTCCAGGTTTCTCACGTTGCATTTTGAAAACAAATTTAAAATTTCAAAAACATTTTTAGTCCGAAAGTCTTCACACATGATCCGCGACTGAAACCCAAAAGTCCTGCAAAGAAACTTCAAAGTCCATTATGAACCTGTCCATAAATGTGATACGAAGAACTCTGCCTGTCCATTTATTTTTTTTACTTTCATTTAATTTTCCTTCCAAACCTGAACTATTTCCTTCCTCAATCTAACTTTGTGTGAAATAAACAAGCGACTCACACTTTATTTATAAACCCAGCCTCTCTCTGCAGGGTTTAAAAATACACATAGTACACAAAGTATTTCTCACAAATACCTCGGACACACAGCGCGGGTTTGTGGGTCTGGAATCACTGAGGGACCACCACCGACAAACTCAACTAAATCAATTCAGGTAATGAATGGGCCGACAGACCGCGGCCCGCTTCTATCTCTTAATGTGTGTGTGTGTGCGTCTGCGTGTGTGTGTGTGTGTGTGTGCGTGTGTGTGTTTGTGTCCAGTGAGCGAGGCACTTTCATAAATATTGAACAGTTATCTTAATGCTTTCATTATAGGTCTGACTCACAATGGCCAGGCTTTGTCCTTTTGACTCTTTGTTAGAAAAAGCTGGGCTCGTCTCATCTGCTTATATTATGGCCCAGCTATACCTACTGCCCTGAATTAATGACCTCACCGTCGAGGGGCAGGCTGTTTGTGTGTGTGTGTGTTTGTGTGTGTGTGTGTGCGGACAGGGATTTATCGCACTGTGCGGACTAAAATCTGTCCACAGCAAAAATCTGTTAAAGTTCAGATGGGTTACAAGAGGTTAAAGTTGTTTAATATGCCAAAAAATATACTAAAATAAAAGCCTGTTTGTTCTGCTATGACGTCTCAAAAATAAAAGAGTGGATGCTTTTACAGCCTCATCAAATCAGTAACATCTGCAGCTTTTTACCATCTAAAAACATGAAAAAAGAAAGGTAAACTGTCAGAACCAGAGAGACTTATCCTGCATTTGTCTCCAGGAGGTTAGAAACTGCAACGTCTCACTGGTCTCTCCAAACGAGACTTAAGACAGAACAGAACATCCAGACAGAACACTGCTGCGAGAGTCTGTCTAGAACCAGGAAGTACTTCACACATGTGTCCTGTGCTCAGGTCTAGAACCAGGAAGTACTTCACACATGTGTCCTGTGTCAGGTGAAGTACTTCACACATGTGTCCTGTGTCAGGTGAAGTACTTCACACATGTGTCCTCTGTCAGGTGAAGTACTTCACACATGTGTCCTGTGTCAGGTGAAGTACTTCACACATGTGTCCTGTGTCAGGTGAAGTACTTCACACATGTGTCCTGTGTCAGGTGAAGTACTTCACACATGTGTCCTGTGTCTCTGGCTCCTGTGGCTCAGACACTTTAAAGCAGCTCAGTGTGAACAAGTCTCTCCATGAACCAAAGAACATCTCCCACATGTGAGAGCCACAAGAACATCTCACACTCTGAGGACTAAACCAGGACTAAACCAGGACTAAACCAGGGCTAAACCAGGACTAAACCAGGACTAAACCGGGACTAAACCAGGACTAAACCAGGACTAAACCAGGACTAAACCAGGACTAAACCAGGACTAAACCAGGACTAAACCAGGGCTAAACCGGGACTAAACCAGGGCTAAACATGTTGAATCAGTGTTTTAGTTGTGTGAAGGTTAAAACCTGAACATTCTTCCTGAAGATGTGACACAGGCGTCGACTTTGACAATGTTTAAATCCAGACTCAAACGGTTCTGTTTAGCTGCATGTGACTGAAACTTTTCTGTTTTAATGTTAGTTTTATGATGATTATTTGTGATTTTTTATGTTCTGATTTGTGTGATTTTAATGTCTTTACTTTGCATTGCCTTTTATTGCACTGAAAAGGTTAGAAAAAAACACACCCACTCTGAACGAGCTCGCATCTCCACAAACCAGACTCTTATTCGGCCTGGAGGAGGACCGTCTGCTTGTTTCCATGGAAATGCTGTTCCCTTGGCGATAATCTTCCACAGTATGGCATAAAACGTAGGTAAAAAGTATAGTTAAGGTTCGGATGAGTCTCCAGGAAATGAATGTAATGTCCTCAAGAAGCGTGGAAACCCAGAATATATGTGTGTGTGTGTGTGGAGGGAAGCGCAGAATGGAGAGGGGAGAGGGAAGGCGTATAGAGTACAGATTGAGCCTGGCTGTGGTTGACTGGGTGAGCCATACCACCACAAACTTTGCATGAATATGTAAATGTGAGTGATGTGTTTGGGTGTAATTTGTGCGGCCGCCTCAGCTAACCCCAAGTGAGGCGTATTCAGATGAAAAGTGTGCAGACCGCAGCCTGATATCTGAATTTTATCATCGCAGCTTCCTGTAGATCTCTCATAAGGCCAAGCTTTAGAGACAGGGACACTTTCGCCACTGAATACTAACTTTTAAAACTCAGAGGGACAAACTGCACCGGGACTTCTGCAGATCTGCAAACGGTCCAGTCGGCTGAGTATCTGAGAGCGGATAATGAATGTCGGGACTCGAGGGTCATCGGTCGCACTGTTCTGCATCACAACAACCACACGCAGCGCTGTTCAGTCTGCGCTCTTAAAGCTGCAGTCTGGAACTTTCCTGAGGTGTCAAGTTGCCCTGCAGGATTACATAGAAATAGAAATAGTTCATGGAAATGGTTTTCAGTGCAATAAACTCAGCCAAAATTTAAAACAAAAAGCACAATAATAATCTCAAAGCGCTACACTATAGTCATAATTCAGTCACTCCACACTATTGTAGCCACAGCTGTCCTGGGGCAGACTGACGGAAGCGAGGCTGCCAATCCAACCACCACCAATCTTTCACACACACCACTTTCATACTAGGCAATGTGGGTGAAGTGTCTTGCCTAAGGACACAACGACAGAACGTGGTCTGAGCGGGACTCGATCCTCCGACCTTCGGATTGGGCGACCAGCGCTCTAACCACTGAGCCACATGCTTTTATTTTAGTCTTTTTTTGCCAAAGAAGTTACATACTGCGGCGTTAATTTTGCCTTTAGACCAGGTTTGGGGTCAGGTGTGTAGAAAGATGCCAACGAATCGCAATTTTCCTTGGAGAATAAATATAAATTGCAGGAGTATCAAGAAGTCGGAGTGTGACGTCACCCACAGCGTTCGGCTACAGTTGCATGAAGCTCATCGATTAGTCGCAGTTACAGCGACTAATCTGGAGCTGAGTTTTGTCCACGAGTATCATAGCAACCAAAGAGCCAATCCAGAGCGAGAGGCTGTTGAAGGTAACGCCTCTTTCTGCTCACACCACTGGTTTAGCAGGGAGCGGGCGCTTAGCAACGCTGTCAATCAAACCTGTTGCCAACGCTAGCGGGAGCGACGTCGGGGAAAGAAACCTCCTGATTTGTCTGTTATTAATGTTCATATGTTGATTTACAGACACAATAGTGAAATAAAAAGCCCAGGATCATGTAGAGGGTTAATACGAACATTTAAGACCAAAATGAGTCTGACAGCAGCAGGTGCAGAGAAAGTCGATGAAGCCGGAGGTGCGCACACGCTCACTCTATTTGTAGCTCAGCAGCTAGCAGGTAAATACACCGTCTATGGTTGGTGACAAAAATACTCCACAGAGATAAGAAATGGCAGGTCCCTCTCAAGAAAAGTTCAAAAGTGCACATTTAAATCAAATTGGACGCACATTCTGAGGGATCGCTGTAGCGCTAGCATCATTAGCATGTCTGAAGTCCTGGTCTATTTCGGTGCTCGCTCCCTCCTCACTCGTGTCGGTCATGGCTGCGTTTGCACTGCGGGGCTTTGTCCGCTGCCGAATATTTAGCACGAATCTGAACCAATTTCCCCGAGTGGCGAGGCGGGCGCGTGTGTGTGGACATATTTGCTTTTTTTTTTCCCTTTCACACCGTCTCTGCTCGAGGCGTCTGCCCATATAACTTTCTCTCACTCGTGCTGTCGATGTGCGTCAGATCGGATTAGCGTGACTGTAATAAACATACATGCAGCAGCGTCAAAGCAGACACTGATAGTAACTGAACACTATGTCAAAGCTTTGAAGGCTGCTGTTTCTACTCACTGTCACCCCGCCACTGACTTATACCCCCTCGAACACATCCACCCACCGCGCCATCACTCATCTCGTGTCACCGATAACATTGCACTGCAGTTTGTGAGAGCATCTCTGTGATATGCTACCAATAATACCGATGAGAGATTGGAACAGTGGAGGAAAGAGGAGGAGGTGTGGAGTCTACAAACAGGCAATTTCTCTGTTTTCTGCACTTCTGTAAAAGTCGCAATCAGGTAGCATTGATTTCCCAGCGTTCGCCTCGTGGTTGAACTGAAGCCAAATTAACACCAGATTAAAATCCTTCACACCATTCTTTCTCCCTTCTCTACTTATTATTTGTCATAATACACTTGACTTATAATGGGTCGCAAACTCATTCCTCTTGTAGGAAGAATAAAACGTGGTGTAAATGCAAAAGAAACTTAAATAATTGTGTCAAACCTTAATATTGTCACATGTAAGTACGTCTCTTAAAGCTCCTGTCCTCGTCCTGAGCTTGGTAGGTGCCTACATTGTTCCCTCATAAATATTTTTGGAGCATATAAACAACTGGCTGCATTGCGATGGCAGAGAAAAGTGTATTTTTGCATTAGATTCTTGTGGGATTGGGTTATGAATCCACAAGACAAGGCTAAAACAGAGCAGGACCGCTGAACGCATTATTCTAGTCTCTTCTGCTTTAGCTGTTTCATACGCCGCACTATGTCGACGTTGGTGCATTTTCCGCTTACATTGCAATCTTCAACGAGAACAACAATAACAATAGCTTTGGCTTTTCAGCAGCAGCGGAGGCCAGGGCCCCTCGGTGTGTGTGTGCTGTGTGTGTCTTTTTGGGGACGCAAGAATAATGGCCAAACAGAGACAATGGCAGCGAATACAATTTACATTGTGCTATCCACCAGAGGTCCCAGAGGGGGCGACGGCGAGGAGTAACTGTGTGGAGGGCTCAGCAGAGGCAGGCCTGCAGTCAGAGCGCTCCATCACCACGACGAGGAACAAGGAGAAGATACGTCCAGGATAATGTGTGTGAGCAGTGTACATGTCTGCAATGTGTGCGGACAGGAAGTGTTACTCAAGTAAAAGTACAGATACTGGACTAAAACACAATACTCAGGTAAAAGTATCACAGGAAAAAATCTACTTACAGTATTTTAAAGTATTAGAGTAAAAAGAGAAAGTATTTATTAAGCATTGTAGACCGAGAACATATTTGTATTTCTGTATAATAAATGCTGCCTGATAAAAGAATATTGTAAAAACAGTAAACTAAAAGAATATTAAATGCTTGAAAAAAAACAAAAAAAAATCTTTATAAATTGTTTATCAAACTACAAATGAAAGCTGCTGAAAAAAAAAAAATGAAAAAAAAAACAGATTTAATTAAAACAGGTAAACAGACATATTATTAAAGAAAACTATATTCAAATAAAATTAAAAAAATATAAAGTGAACCTGGGACAGACTAAATATGTCATTAAACAGGGATCAACAAAAGCTGTGTATCCCAGTTATTTTGATGATATAAATGTGAATATTCACAACATGAAGAATGTAGTTAACAGTTTTATTTATTTATTTATTTAACTATTGGCCCAGAGCTGAGGCTGAAATCCAAGACCAAACTAAAACTCAGTGAGGTTTGTCCATTTACTTTTGTTTTCTAATTGAAGTTTAACATGTCGCTTTGCACTAACAAGGACCACCTCAGAATACAGTGTGCACATCGGTAATAGAGCTAAAAAAGTACATTTCACCAAAAATGATCTGTTGTGATGGGTCAGTTAGAGCCACTAGTTGTTAGGTGTAGCTGAGGTCAACAGGTCAAGCCCTCGTACTGTCTCCCAAAGTAAAAGCTGAAGTAAAACCTGGACAAATCGTTGTAGGAGTGAAGACTACAGCTGCTTCTTCTTCAGTTCTGGTCAGATCACTGCTGGACACGGCCTTAAATCTGTCTGGAGGGAGGAGCTAACAACACCAAAACTATAAACAGCTGTTGTCTCCAGTTTCAGTCTTAATGATCTCTATTTAAAGGTCCTGCTGGTACACCCCATTGTTCCCTTTGTTCTTTTTGTTTGTTCTGGGTCTGAGGATGGGATTGTAGATGAGGAGGGATGATGTCTCAGGCTCCATTCCTGTTTAAAGAAGGATTTTCTTTCCTAATAAAAATAGTTTCTTTATCTCCTCTCAATCCATTTCTTTTCTCTGGACCTCACTATCTTCAAAGGAGTGTTTAGTGTCTTTAAGATGGAGATGTACAGCAGACTGGGGTCCTGAGGAGCTCTCACGACAGCGTTGGTACATTCTCTTGAATAGAGGCCATTAAGACTGAAACTGGAGACAATAGCCGTTTATAGTTTCAATGTAGGTAGCTCTTCTCTTCAGTAATCTGCCCAGAACTGAGGAAGCAGCGTGGATGAGCAGCAAAAGGTCTTCACGCCTACATTTTTTGAAGTTGTAGTATGTATTAGACCTTGACGACTGAGGGATTACACAGACGTCTGTCCCCAAGCTGGAGGAGAAACCCCAGTTGCCACACACATTAATGTAAAATTGTCTTGTGTGTTTCCATTAAACCGTCGTGTGCAGAGCCGTCCTGTATCTGCAGCCACAGCGGGTTACATATTATTATGCATGACAAGACAATGATCATGGCGGACAAAATGATAGTCAAAGGCTTGTTAAGGGCTCGTGGGGAGATGGGCGGCTCTTGTGATTTGTAAAGATAGAAATGTAGTCAAGAAAGGAAAACAGGAAGGGCACATAAACGAGAAGATGGAGAGAAAGGAAGGAGGGTGAGGTGAGGTCCCGCTCTTAAACCAAAGATAACTAACGATCCCTTCATTAGTGAGATTTCTTTGGATTATATTATGCAGCTTGTTGTTTTCAATCTCGCCCCTGAGCCAGAACAGCAGCTCTGACCTTAAAGCCAGTCGACCTCTTCTCGAGAGTGTTTTTAGATGGACAAATAAAGCGGACAGAATCAGGCAGACTAGAAGAAGTAGAAAATTGTGGAGAAGGCAGGAGTTCAAGTGCAGAGTAGGTAAGGTGACCGAACTCTGATGAACAAGTACCTCCAAGGTTTTCTCCTCCGTCCTTCTCTTAAATCTCCTAAAACAAAACGGGGAGGATGCATTTGACGCTTTTCTATGACAATCAAATGATCATTGTTCGTAGAGGAGCCTATTTTTGACTGTAAGTACATCTTTTTTCAGACCAAGATTTAGTTTGTTTCATACCTGCCAGTTTCAGCTGCTCACTAGCGCCTCAGAGTGGTCATGTGATGTTGCTGTGGCGTATCTGATCAGCTGATTTAACCAGGTTTTGGCACTGTTTTTTTACCAGTTGAGGCAAGACGACAGCGCCATCTGCAGTCCGACTTCCTCAGGACAGATTCTCAGGTGTGTGAGAGTAAAAACGCCCCCTCGTCCCGGTTTACAGTCCCGTGGGCACGTTTCTGTAGCTCGATTGCCTCCTTAATCCAGCGGCCATGTTTGTAGTCCTCTGTCCCAATTATGTTTGCTTCATCCGAGTCCAAAATGTGGTTTTCTCCAGGTATATTCTGCGACAAGTTTGATGATCTTTCTGGGACCATGAACCCAAGTGCCGCATCTCAGGGCGAATAACGACTTTACCTTTTTCTTGTACATTTCAGGTGTTGATGTATTGCTGGTAACCGGTCAGTGGCGCCCCCTGTCTGTGATCCTTCAGCACTACGTAAGCATGTGTTATAGCTACAACAACAAAAATAACGCTCTTCTAAACTTGCAGCTCAATAACTCTGAGGAAATTGGATGGGACAAAAGCCGATGGTCTCGATATTCCAGCGTTGCACATTTCCTGGTTTTTGGCTCATTATTTGAGGTGTGATGAATGGTTCGTGGAGGATGCTGAGGTGCAGATCTGAAAGTGCTGATTGGCTGATTGTCAGTGCTGTCATCGCCGGTGTCCCCTCTGTGGCCATGTGAGAGTGATGGACTGAGGTAATAACGCCGACTGACTGAGTACCTGCTCCTTCAGTCTCACGTACTTTCCAGGAGCAGGAGCAAAACGTCCTGAGAAGAGTTCCCGGTCGTGAGGCTCGTCGTCTCATTGTGGATTCGCGGAGTGAGGCGTTTGTCATTTTGCAGAACTGTCTTCGTATTTGCTCGAACGGATTTTCGAGAACTGTTTGCTTGGTTTGAAAAAGTTTTGCAGGCGGTAGAAAATGTACAATTATGTCAAAACATCGCTCAGCCTTAGGATTATGGTCTGCAGAGGTGTGGAAGTGACTGACAGGGGGCGCTGTGGGGCTGTTTTGCATTGGCTTGTTTTCTGTGAATTTACAAAAAAAAGAGTTTGGGCAGGAATTTAAATATAAGTGGCTCTTTTGTCATAGTTTGGCCGAGGGTGCGACTTATTTATATGTGAAATATATGTTTTTTCTTCATTATTATGCATTTTTGGTGCGACTTATACTTCAGAAAAAACGGTAAATGTGAACTCAACTCAAGTCCCTTTGTTTTATTTATCGCAGGTAAACCTCACGATTATAGTTGTGGTTTTTATTTGTCAGTTCAGTTCACTTTAATATGTCAGTGATTAAAAAACCCACAACATTTAAATGAAGCTCAGTTGGTTGAGCGTTCGTCCTCTGGTCTGAAAGTTGGCGGTTCAAATCCCGTCCAGTTCCCACAGATGAACGCTGTCAGTGTCCTTGGGCAAGACACTTGATGTAAAGCAGCTTGAATGCTTTAAAATAACTTTGGCAATGACTTTTATTTATTTAGTTTATCTTTATTTATACAGGGGAACGCAATGAGAGCAATGGGGCTTCGTTTTTCATGGGCGTCCTGTTTAAAATACAATACAAGCTGAAAAAAACCCAAAAAACAAGTGTAAAAATCCATAGGAAACATTAAAAACAGGTGCAGGTTTGACTTGACAGTAAAACTTCACTTCTGTTTAACTTTGCACCAATATCGACTTATCGTTCATTATATAAAAGCTGAAACTACATTTTTTGGGGTCAATATTCATCATCTTTACATTTTATTTGCACTACTTGGACATTTCTGGTTATTTCTTGGTTTTATGATCAGATTTAAGCAATAAAAGGTTGAACTAATAACCTCTGACTCATTCTAGATGCAAACTAACGACTAAAGTGTTTCATTCTGCTGTTTCTTTACTGCAGCTTTTTAACAATATTGTAGATTTAGAATCGTTTTTGTGGTTTAAATCTGCTCTCGTGACATAAATTAGCTTCAGTGATGTCTTAAACTCTAAAACGTGCCTAGCTCCGCCCATGTGCATCGCTGCGTTCTTCTCTTCAGATGAATTCACTGCATATTTTCCTCTTTCTCGCTTAACACTTTGTTTAGAGGTTTGTTTACGCTCTCTGTGGTATTTCTCATCTTTTCAGCCCTTCAAGGAAAACTCAACAATGAAAGAAAGAAAATCACACCTTGCTTGTAAGTTTTTCTGTTCCTCGTAGTCGTCTGTCTTCCAAAACAATATTACAAAAGCAATTCCGCAGCAGTCAATAGGCGGCGGGATTGGTCGTGTCCCATAGGGGCCGCCATGTCATCAATACAGATTTATACGTTAGCCCACGAGCTAATATACACAAATGCCAATACGCTAGCTCTCTTATGGCGCTAAAACACACGAAGCAATCTGGGTCAATTTTATGAACAGTACTAAAAAATCGGCAGTGAAAAAACAACAAATGAGGAGCAGAAGTGACGAGGAAAAGGGAGTTACAAAGACATTAGCTCCATAAATAATGCAGGATCTTTACAAACGGGAAATATTTAACCCTTTCAGAGGATTTTCATGACGCAAATCTCACATGAAAAAGACGCTGAAGCCGAAACAAAAAAGGTGGTGTCAAAGGATGTATTTCAGACTATTTTAGCAGAAATAAGAAGAATGTAACAAAGTACAAAAAGTAAAGTACTGCACCTAAATATAAATGTTAGGTATCTGTACTTTTGACTTTTACTTCACTACATTTGAGCACTATTTGTACTTTCTACTGGACTGAAACATAAAAGTATTTTTCGTTATTGTTTGAGACCTGATGAGGGTTTAATAAACAAATAAACTAATAAAAACAAGTAGAAAAAAAATAGCTTCTGTTTGTTTCTTTTGAATAATATATATATATATATATATATATATATATATATATATATATATATAATAAATAAGTAAAATTTAATTAAATGAGAAAAATAAATGAATGAATGAATAAATAAATAAAATTCTGCACAAATCTTTAAGACCCCCCCCCCCCCCCCCAAAAAAAAAAAAAAATAATTAAATAATATAATAAGTAAATAAATAAGTAAAATTCTGCACAAATCTTTAAGACCCGCCCCCCCCCCCCCAAAAAATATATATATAAAATAAATAAAATAATACAAATTATATAATAAGTAATTAAAATTCTGCACAAATCTTTAAATCCTCAGAATCTATGTGTGAAATACTTTTACTTTTTACTCTTAAAGTACATTTTTAAAAGGGTGCTTTAATACTTTTACTCATTTAGATTTTTTCATGTGATACTTTTACTTAATAAAATTGAGTACTCCCTCCAGTCGGTGCATGAGTTTATCAGTTTATGACCAGGTTCTGAGTGAATTTACCCTGAAACTAGATTCATGTGAACTCCACATCTGTAAGTAATACAAATATAATGATTTTTTTATAACCACATTCACTTAAAATATACAATAAATGAAATGATTTTAACCTGAACTAATTTAATGCTGAAGTAGAGACTGGGAGAGAGTCTTCAAAGCGTGTCATTCATGTGGACGTCCTTTGGCAGTTCTTTCAGTTGTTTCACTTTTTCTTTTTTGTCCTGGGCTGGTGTGGACGTTTCAGTGTCATTTTAACCCCGCCCCCTGCTGCGCTCCGCTCATTAAAGTGCAGAACAGAGAGTTTTGAGGCTGTTCTTTCAGGACGCTCACCTGGAATCTGAGTGTAAACCTTTAAACCTGCGCAGGGCATGAGGGACGGATCAGATTTGCACCAGATGTTAGGACCACGTGTGCAGAGTGTGAGTGTTTTTCATGGAGGTTTCTGTCTGTCACAGTCAGGGGCAGGTTTAAAACTCCACACTTGTTCGCTTTAAACCATGTTAGAATATGGTTTCCTCCTCAAAAACAGACCTGGAGCTGTGTTTTGTTCATTCACACAGGTCTGTTTGTGATGAGGAAACAATATAACTTAAATCAGAGAGTAACATGGACGCTTTAAACTCTGTAAACCGCAGGAGTGAGCTGATGACTGCTCCTAAACACTATTGGCTCTTTCAAATCAAACATTTGCACGCTGCCTTTCGTCGAGGGACAGGAAGTGCTGCTCTTTGGAGGCACAGTGAACAGCAGCAGGGTCACAGCAGGATTCAACCCAGGATCTGCAGCAAAAAGGACAACAGATGGAGGACTGTTTCCGCTGATACTAACAGCTTTCTATTTCCAAGCCCTAATGTTTACTTTAAGCCTTAAAGTTTCTCTTTTATACTGTATGCAGTTTTCCAAATACTTTTCAACTTCTTTGTACTGATGTTTGAGAATGACGTCGACAAATAGACGACTCAAGACTCAAAACTGTTAAATAACCCAGACTTCAGACTTTGTTTTAAGTGTTTAAAGCCAGTAATCATTTTTAAAACAGACCTGTCGTGTCTGATTTATGGTTATAATCTGACACCCGAGGATCGTTATGTTATAATCTGCACATTTAAAGTTGCAATGTTCAGCTAAAGCGACTTAATAAAAAAAAAATCCACTGACTTCACTGTAAACGTCATCACAGCACAGATCCATAGCTGTCGGCGCCCCCTATGGACAGCTGCACGTCACACTAGAACAGACATGGGCAAAGTACGTCGCTTTGGGTTTATTAATCTGGCCAAACGTGATCAAATTATATTAAAATAGAGAAGGGTAAACCTTGTTCGAAGTTTTTCTGCTGTTTATTTAACCGAAATTCAATTATTTCTTTAATTAAAGCATTTGGAAAACAAATTGTACAATGAGCCTTTCATATTCCTGCTTTTCTACATGTTACAGGCCAAATCTCTAGTGTAATTTAAACAAATATATAGATCCTGGCCCCGCCCCTCTGTCAAATTTTAGTGTCACAAAGTTTGACCTGGTTTAGACAGAAGTGGATTTCTTTTCATTTGTACCATATGATCATGTGACGCTGCTGATCCTGCATCTTTAATCGACTAAGAGAATAAAACTAAGTATGTGACAGTGGGTGTATGCCGTCTGTTAGGAAAATAAGACAATAAAAGATCGCTCACAGATGCACCAATCGCTCCAAAAACAACTCAGAGGCTAAATGAGAAGAGGAAACAACTTTAACATGGATAAAAACTGTGAAAAGTTCAGTTTGCAGAACATGTTTGCTTTAAAGTCCACATGGCACCAGATGGAACTTTGAGGTGAACCAAAATCACTTTGTAGATTTAAAACCATCTGGTGTCACATTCAGCAGCCTCAGCATACGTTTACATACGACACGCTAAAGCACACGTGTGAATGTGTCGTGTGTCCTGAGAAAATATGCAGCGACGATGCTCTGGCCTCGTTCTCGGAGTGTGAGATGTGTGGGCAGGAAACGGTGAATTCATTATGTTATATCGTTCAGGTTGAGGTGGGGATGGACACATGACACAGATCTGTTCATGTAAAGTGAAGTCGATGGATTTGGAGGCGCTCCCGTGGTCACTTCCTGTTTGAAACGTGTTGGCTAGCAGGTTAGCGACGTCCATTTATACATCTACAATCTCTGGTCCGTCGTTTAAACTCAAAACTGGAGTGTAGTCACTGAATATGCATGTGTCTGTCCCTCCCTAACCCCGCTAGGCCACTTAAAATACCTCTGTCCAATAAAGTTACAGTTATAAGAGAGAAGCAGCTCTTAATAAAATTCAGTGTAAATGAAGTGACCTTTATATTAGCGCGGGTCTACCTCCAGGAGCGGATCAGACAGGGACATTTCTATCCAATAAGAGTGGGATGGTTAACCAAAAGTTCTGCACAAAATCCATGCTCAAAAAGTCACAGAACAACTGCAAGAAGACTTCTTTAAAAGTTTCTCTGATTCATTTAAGTTTTTAATGTCAGGCCGTTTCAATAGTCGGGTTAAAGACATAATGAAGTGATATTTAGCCACAGTGGACTTTCCCCGGTCGTTAAATGTGTTGGACTGCTAAACTTTGTCATTATTTTCTAGTTACTGTCTCTTCAAATACGCTTCCTCCTTCATCACGGCCAAAATAAATAGCCGTGCTCTCCCCGGACACGTCTGAAACTTGCTGTGTAAAGAGAGAGAAGACTTCAAGAAGCAGCAGAAGCAAAAGGACAAGATGTAAAAGCACAAATGACGCCATAACACACGGAGCTGTTGTTTTATAAGACTAATGGAGCTCTTTATAGCAGCACAGGGATAGCGTGGAATAGGATGAAAATAGAATAAGTGCGTACATACATGCATTTTGAAGTACTGCTCCATGTTTTACCAAGAAAACGCTAATGCTTCTTACATAACTTTTTATTATAGAGATAGGAGTGACCATAAGCTGTAGAATGATGGGTTAGGGGTCAGAGGTCAGATGTTATGGGGTCAGGGAGCTGCAGGTGGACATCACACTGCACAAATAAAATGAATACTTCGGAGAACATGCTAATGCTAATTTTGAGGCATAATAAATATTGCAAAAGCCGAAGTTTAAATCAGTAACTGGACAAACTGTTGTAGGAGTGAAGACTTTCCGCTGCTCGTCCGAGTCGCTTCTTCTGTTCATGAAGTGAAGAAGCGACTTGGACGAGCAGCGAAACAACAATTTGTCCAGTTACAGATTTAAACTTCATCTTTTGCTCTGGATCAGACCTGGACGACTGAGGGAGACACAGACATAATAAGTATCGAAGCTTTCTATGTATAAAAATAATCGGGTAGTCTTTATTTTAATTCATTTGAGGTTTTATTTTCTAAACATACCGGTATGTTCAGACACAGTTTTTAAAAAAGCGTGTCTTAAAACTAAAAAATACTTCCATGCACCGTCTTTCTGTGTAAATATCTCACGTTACAACATAAAAACCTGCAGCTTATATATCTGCAAAATAGATTTTCTTTTAAAATTTAGCTGGTGCGACTTATATTCAGGTGCGCTCTGTAGTCTGAAATTTACGGTATTGTCAGGATTTGGTTTTTTTTTGTGTGTTTCGCTCTATTTTCCTCCTCTCTTCTGTATCTGAGGCTGGAGCTGGGTGGAGATTTGGAGATTTGGGCTCCTCCCGTTCACACCTGGACCTGATCTGCATCACCTGAGGAGGACAAAGGAGCCAGGACCCGACACTCTTCATGTCGTCTTCATGTCGTGCTCTGGTGTCGTCACTCGTCTATCCACCGTGATCCTTGGAACGACCCTGCACCTCCGTCTCCGACCCAGCTCTCCATGTCCAGTATGAACACCCCGACCTTTGACCCTGCGACCCAGGACTACTGCCCTCAACAGCGCTCCCAGCTGTCTGTTATCGCCTTCATTCAGTTTCCTAGATCTACAAATAAACTCTGTTCTGTCTCTTTGGTCCCCCGCTCAGTCATTATAACAGGTATCCTCCCATTTCCTCCATATTATCCCATTAATACTGCTACACGGAGTAAAAGTGCGGCCATAATGTGTTACCAGAGGCAGCTAGAGAGGCTCAAAAAATACTCAAGAAATGTATTTGATTAACTTTCTTTTTCTATAATATTTCCCAAGAAGCGCAAAACTGGTTCAAACGACTCCACTCAGACTAAAAAGAGCAGAACATCGAATTCTGATCCATCCGATGACCCCAGATACATCACTGTGTTAGATATTTTCAAAAGACAGAAAGAGTAAGTCACGTCACGAAGAGGGACAAGAAACACAAATCGTTCTGTAAATGTTAGTCTTAAATTTCTGAAATGAAAACATGACACGACGACAATCACGACAGCAAGTTCGTAAAAACCAAAAAGACTGAGTGCGTTTCTTGTCGGTGTGTCCGTCTGAGGCTGTCACACACACCCGGACCTGCGGGAATCATTTCTGTGTGTAATTTTTCCCATTCCGTGCTTGTGGACCGGCCCGTTTGATTGGTTGCCGCGGTGATAGATGCCCGGCCAGTTTTCTGATTACTACAATCTTCGATCTCCAGGGCCCAACATAATCAGAATAAATGTCCCCCACTGTAGAGGGAATAAAGGTGGTGAAAAGCAGACAGGGAAACGTGGCAAAAAATGGTTTGGAGTGTGCGGCGACAGGGCACTTGTGCTGGTGCAGGCCTGAGTGACAGATGGTGCCTTGCATTGATACAGCAGAACAAATTGATTTTCGGTTTGGTGCTGGTACTTTTTCTACAAAGACTGAAGTTTATTTGGTGTTTTTCTTACAGAATGCCTTGGCTTTAATCTTGCCATTTTCTGATCATAGCGGGGGAGTGGGAAAGTAGTTTGATGAGGACTTCAGAAAAAACAAAAAAAAATACACTGATCTTGTTTGTCTTGTCATCCAGGAAAGTGTGAAGACAAGCTGTCCTCCGTATACTTTTAAGTGGCTTTTGTGCTACCTTTTGAGTCAAGCTTTCGATTTAGAACACTTTAGAAGAATGCCAAGAACAGCAACAAATTGGAGTGCCCATTGTCTGCTTTAAACAGCCATCAAGTCCTTGAGCAAGGCACTTTGGCCATGCTTCCCCCGATAGAATGATTACCGCAGCCTCTTCATGCAGAGCGAGCTGAGGGAGCGGTGGACTGTTCAGACGTGAGCCGCACCATCTTCCTGCTCGTCTCATTGGGGATGTTATTGCTTTGTCTGGAATGTTCCACAGTTTTGCATTAGACACATGTGTCTCCAGTGTCTGTTAGCAAAGAAAACATGTTTATCAAGGTATTTTCAAGAAGTAAACCACCTACTTTAAAAGTTTATGTTAAATGCAGCAGCTCTACTCCGAGCTCCTCCCGTGTGGCTGAGCTCCTCACTCTATCTCTAAGGGAGCGCCCAGTCACCCTGCGGAGGAAACTCATTTCAGCTGCTTGAGCTAATGACCACAGCTGAGGGTAGAATGACTGAGGTAAATCGATATCTTTGCCTTTTGACTCAGCTCCTTCTTCACCACGACAGAGCGATACAGCGACGCATCACTGCACCAGTCCACCCTCCCCTCAGGCGAGAACAAGACCCCGAGATACTTGAACTCCTCCAGAGACTCACCACCCACTTTTAGCATTTAGCAGTTTAGTATTAAGTTGTTGTTTTATTGTAGCACTCTGAGATTCTCTATGGAATGAAGAGCGGATTGTAAATTATATCTATTATTATGTTATTATTAGTAGTAGAAGTAGATAGTTGAATTTAATCAGTGGTGAAATATATGCAGCTGTTCTGAGTGTTTCCCCACTAACTTCACTCTGTTGGACTGTAGGAGCGACTCAGAATCAGACATCAGCGTGTGGACAACTCTACAGTGACACCTGATGGACCTGCAGTGCACAGGTATGCTCTGAGACACATCCGAGACACGTCCGAGACACAACCCGAGACACAACCCGAGACACAACCCGAGACACAACCCGAGACACAACCCGAGACACAACCCGAGACACAACCCGAGACACAACCCGAGACACATCCCGAGACACATCCCGAGACACGTCCGAGACACGTCCGAGGCACATCCGAGACACAACCCAAGACACAACCCGAGACACGTCCGAGACACGTCCGAGACACGTCCGAGACACGTCCCGAGACACATCCGAGACACATCCCGAGACACAACCCGAGACACAACCCGAGACACATCCGAGACACATCCCGAGACACAACCCGAGACACATCCGAGACACATCCGAGACACATCCGAGACACAACCCGAGACACATCCGAGACACAACCCGAGACACATCGAGACACATCCCGAGACACAACCCGAGACACAACCCGAGACACAACCCGAGACACGTCCGAGACACGTCCGAGACACGTCCGAGACACGTCCGAGACACGTCCAAGACACAACCCGAGACACATCCGAGACACATCCGAGACACATCCGAGACACATCCGAGACACATCCGAGACGCCGCTCCACCCTCCCCTCTGTCATTCCACTTTATCTTTAAGCAAATTACACGGGCAGGAAGTGCGTTGTATTATTTTCCTCATCACCTGCAATGCAAAATCATTATATCTTGTTGTTTAGCCTCAGTCTCATTTATCATGAGTCAGGAGTCAATTTGAGGAACCACTCAAAAAGCATGCATAGTGATGTACAGGAAATTGCTGTGCTGGGAGCATTTGGCCTACAGGCTGCTTACAATGCCAGACAGCATCCATCATCAGCAAAACTGATTAGCGAGTTGGAAATATGAAACTTGAGGCACGTCGCTGACTCCGAGGCTTCACTGCAAACTGTTTGTGCAGAGTAAATGTATTGTATATCGTGCTATTACATGTAAAAGTGCTTGTCATATCTGCAAGTTGAGTACAGAGTGTTGCACATACACGTTTAAACCTATGACCCTTTTAAACTTCAATCAGGCTACTTGCGTCTCATAGATCAATATTTATAAAATCAATATTCATTAGCCTTGGATTGACTGCGCTGTCGACATGACCGTATTGAATGTCTAAACATATTGGAGTGTCACCTTAACACCTCACTATTTATGGTCTTATATAAAGAATGGCTGGTGGGTATAGCTGAAGAAGATAAGGGGAGATTTCAATCTTACAGCTCATTTACATATAGTAACCTTTTAAATAGCATCTAAATCCTTGGCTGGATTGTGTGCTGGTTTAAGACGATCGATACAGTCGGGTAGAAGCAGTGAGCGAGTTAGAAAAACTATTCAAGATGTGGCTGTACAAACTATGGGTGTTTGTGGAGTCCTGCTGTGTCAGAACTTCATAAAGGAGGAGACTCTGGGGTGGAAATCATGCCAGTTGCAGAAGAATCGTATCCAAAAGGTGAGTGGTGAGTGGGTGGTAAGTATCTAATTGCTGATTTAGTTTTACTGTCTTGTCTGATAAACCTTGGCGCATGACGGTATCAATCATTACTTTTCCACTTACACAAACCAGCACAAACATGGACGTTTTGGTGAAGCTTAAGGCGGTATTAACTCATTCAGAGCTTTAAAACATGTTGGTTTCTCTTCAGTTTAGAGTGTTTCCTTCGAGCTTGAGTAATCCTCTTTCATTGGTTTCAGCTTCTTGTTACACGCAACATTTTGAGTTCTTTTTCCCCAATCAAAGCCTAATAATATTTCATTTTAAATTGTCACAGCCTTAGGTCTTAAGTTCTTTTCGTTGTGTCCCTGAATCTGTCCCCTTTCTCCATGAAATCCTGGCTGTGTGAGGACTGTTCCTCGCCTGGACAATCCTGGGGACGGTGGTATTGACTCCATCTCTGTTCTGATTTTATTAAGTTATTATGACGCAGCTGAACCGGACAATGCAACACAAAGAACAGTCAAACTACAACAGAAAGTGTCCTTTAAATATGGTTAAAACTGAGGATTAATGTTTTATTTAATCTCAACAAAACTCTCTTCCCTTATTGGGGATTCAATAAGGGAAATAAACTCAGGAAGAGGAAACGCAAACAGGGATTAAAGAGTATTTCAGATGAGCCTTGACTGGTCAACAATCGAACAAAGACTGAACAGAAGTAGTTTATATAGACGACTCTGGGCTGATTAACATAACGAGAGGCAGCTGCAGGAAAACAGGTAAGTAAGAAAAGAAGAGCCGGAGCTGGACTGGGGATTTAAACAACCAGAACTGTGACAGTTATTGTAAAATATGTGTCTTAGTTAAACTTTACCTTTGTTACTCTTTTGTTTAAGACCTTGCAAGTACCTTCTGTTTAAGTATTTTACATTTCTTTTGTTTAGTTTACCTTCTGCAGCCCTGTTTATTAAATTACTTCTCACAGATCTTTTTTTTTTTTACTTCCCTGACCCAGTACGAGTTGTGTCATAACAATCCTCAATAATTACTTTTTTACTTTTTCAATTTAAAAGCTCCTGCACAAACACGACCTTTTTTGGTGAAGCTTAAGCGTGATTCAGGAGGTATTAACTTGTTGAGAGCTTTTTAACATGTTGGTTTCCGAGTGTTTCGTGCGTGCTTGAGTAATCCTCGTTTCAGCTTCCTGTTACATGCAACATTTTGAGTTCTTTTTCCCCAGTCAAAGTCTAGTAACATTTAGTTTTAAATTGTTATCGTTGTGGCAGTGGTCGTCATTTTTCGTCACTCTGAAACTTATGGATTGACTCGTTTTTAAGGCACCCGTGTCATATCCCTGCAGCTCGTTGGGAAGCAGAGTCCGACAGAGTAAACCCGCGTCTCCAGAACAGGATTATAGGGCGGACTTTTAGACCAGAAGTCAATGGACCCTTTTTGATACTTTCCTTCATTTGTTCCTTTGAAAAACAAGTCCCTAAATCCCATTTTAGTGATTCTGACTTCAGCTTTGAAGGAGGATTGTCAAGACAGACCCAACAAATGCTCAATCTACTGTGTATCGGAATATTCCTCTTCACCTTTACTCCTCTTTATATTCACACAAACACTTCAGGCGGCATTTGAAAGATGATTTTCCTCTTTACATAGTGTTTTAGCGCATAATGAGTAAAATTATCTTTCAAACTGAACTCAGGCAGTAGTAGCTGTTGGCTTTAACTAAAATGTACCAATTTTAAGTAAAGGAGTGCCCCAAGGCTCAATTTTGGGCCTGCTACTTTTTTACAAACTTTAATTCCACTGGTTGCAATTTAAGATAAAGGCAAAACATTTATATGCAGATGATGTGTTTTGTATGGAAGTGCTCCCTCTGGTGGTCAGGTGATTTTAAAACTGCAGCAAATAGAACTGATTAAGTAAGTGCAAGCGACAAATATTTATACGCTAAATGGTACATCGATTGAAAGAGTCACCACCTATAAATATCTTGGGTTTTGGCTTGACAAGAACATTTAACAAACATATCTCAGAATTATGTTACAGCTTAAAATCAAACCTATCATTTTATTACAGAAGCAAATACTGTCCCAGAAAAATGGAGATGGCCAGACTTCAGCTTCTACTTCGAAACCGTTGTATTCATTTCATTTTGTCTTTCATTACAGGTGATTTGAAACCCATCACTGTTTCTCTGAGGAAAAGTGGGTTTCCGTCGTTGTCTATTAGAAGAGAACAGCACTGTATGAAATGACGACTTCATGGACTGTCAGAATATCTCACCTGCTTGTTAATCCCTGATACGGGAACACTTAATACGAGATCACATGACTGCATAAGGATAAGGACCTGCCACACCAGAAATGAGATGGAAAAAACAGGCTTTCGGCCGTTTTGCCTCACAAAAATGGAATATATTTCAAGATCGAGCAACTGCATATCACAATCGCTATTTAATCATCTGGTACACTCACCTACACCTGTTTTTTTATATTTTATATGGACTTATAGACGCATTTGTTTAGTTTTTTCATGGTGCGTAATGTATTTTAAACAGAGCACCCATGAAAAAGAGTGTGGGAGATCTCATTGCTGTCCCGTGTATGAAGATAAAGAAAGATCAGACAGAAGCTTCACAGAGAGTCCAGCCTTTTGTTTGAACTCCAAAGGTTCAGAAACAGCTTCAGTTCGAAATTGGGGTCATTTTAGTCAAAGGATTTAAACATAAGGAGTTGTTTTAGATCAATATTGCAACTTAAAATGAACAAATATACAATAAAGATATCACTGAAGAGCAGAAGTATCATAGCTGGAGACTCTGAGGTTAAACAGTTCTTGGATGCGGCCGGCGTGGGGCTTGTGTGTGGAGCCGCAAAGGGCTGTGTGACAGTGACTCTAATTGCTCTTCACCTCCACTTCAAAAGCTTTTAGCCCGGTCAGCACTCAGCCAATCACACGGCTCGCACAAAGGAGCCAGGCAAGACCATCTCTCAACTAACAGGATTACCTCCACACCCCCTCCACCACATCCAGCGCTACAACCGACACTCGCAAGGAAACGCCTGGTGTTTTTCGTTTCTTTGATGAAAACCAAGCCAGCTGTAGACTGAATGAACATTTATTTTGTAATTCTTCATGCCTTGTTTGGTATTCCTCTCACTGCGCTCTCCTCTCTCGCAGCTCTCATTTCATTTGCATTGATAAGTATGTTTCTCAATTTGGGGAATAAAGAGTAAGTGTGCGAAACTGCCTTGTGCTATCTAGGCACAGCTGTGAATAAGCCCGCTACAAAACTGGAATAAATGTCTTTGCAATTACAGAAGAGGAGGAGAGAGAGGGGCGAAAAACAGAAAGCTTTAGCTGTCAAGATATGTTTGCAGAATATCTTTGCTGCACAAATTCAAAGATGGTTCACTGTCAGGAAGTGAGTTAAAAAGCCCAGGCTGTTTACATTACAATACTTGATGAAAGAGAGTACACACAACTCAGAATAATGAGAAATTTCTAAAGTGACCTTTCCCTCAAGCTCGTGACAACTTGGAAAGAACGAGTCTAATTTATTTGTGGAAAAGCAACAATCGTGTAGATTTGTTGCTAAAACTCAAATACAGCAGCAGCTCATGAGCAATAAAAGCTTCTTCACATTGAAAACTGGAGATGAAAGATCCTTGGACATAGCAGTTCAGGAGGGACTCGGGCTTTTGCAGGAGGGACTCGTTTTTGCAGGAGAGACTCTGGTTTTTGCAGAAGTGACTTGGGTTTGTTGAAGGGGCTCAGGTTTGCAGGACAAACTGGGGTTTACAGGAGGGATTCGGGTTTGCAGGGAGGACTCAGGTTTGCAGACTCGGGTTTTTGCAGGAGGGACTCTGGCTTTTGCAGAAGGAACTCGGTCTTTTGCAGAGGCAACTTGGGTTTGTTGAAGGGGCTCAGGTTTGCAGGAGAGACTTGGGTTTGCAGGAGGGACTTGGGCTTACAGAAGCCTACAGAAATGTCTCAAAATGAAAATAACATGGATGGTGGAGGTGGTTGCTTAGTTTCATCACACATGAACTTGGTTGTCTGTCTGTAGATTTCCCAAAGGCTAATCTGGCATCTCCATTTGACCCAATGACCGATCTCAATGCAACACCCAAGATCCTTGGGCCAGAATTTTGGTCAGGTCAGGCCTATTCTACCGGTTTTGGGTTTTATAGATCTTGTAACCATTATTTTTGCTGTTTTTATAAAAATGTATTTCTAAATTATATTTCGTGTGCTACAGGCTCCAAGTAATTTCCCTTGTGGTCAATCTGCAAGGCCATAGCTAGCACCGCACACTCGGAATCTAACCGGGAACCTTCTCACTATAAGGCAGGTTTGTTATAATCAGTTGGCAGAGAGTTTGTTCACTAATCTGGAGGTTGGCCGTCTGAATCCCACTCTCAACATAAACATCACTGGTAGAGCGGTTAGATCCACTGACTCACATGTTGGCGACGCGATTCCAGCTCCCACAGATAAAAGCTGCTGTTGTGTCCTCGGGCAGGACACTTAACCCTCCCCTCTCGCCCCGGAGTATAAGAGTGTGTGTGAATGGGGGTGTGGTTCTCTGCACTGGCAGCTTCAGGTTTGATTTTTAATGGTGCGTTCACACCGCGGTGTCAGATGCGTCAAGCTCACATTCAAAGTCTATGGTAGACGAGCGTCTTGGTGACGCAGCGTTTTTGCGGCGCGTCTTCAAGCGTCATGGCGCCGCAAATCTGGCGTTGGTTGAACTTTTGAGGCGGTCGCTCCACCACGCTCCAGTGACACAGCGACGTCATTCTGAAGCGCTGGAGACACAAACACAAACAGTGACTGGGACAGGGACGTTATCCGCACCAATGCGGGACAGCAGGTCATCGAACTGGGCCTGGGTCACATGGAAATACCACTGGAAGCGCCGGTCACCCAGACGGAGCTCCTGGAGCAAGTGATGAAACTCGCCAAATTCCAAACGCCTCTGATTATGTCGTGAACCCAGACACGGCGCCTCCGAGTCGATCCCCTCCTGATGACTTTTGTGCAGTAAATAAACCAAAGCTGTTCTCTGAACATGGTCTGTCATTGTGCACAAAAGGAGCAGGAAAACACTCGACGCTCTGGACGCGCTCTCTGGACTCGCTCTCTAGACGCGCTCTAGACACGCTCTGGACGCACTTCCAAAGCGTCTGCCCTCAAATGCACACTCGTCCAAATAGAGGCGGCCAGCGCGTTTTTGACGCCGCCGTGTGAACGCACCTTTAGACTCAGTTGATGTTTTTTAAATATCTCCATGTCTCTCTCTGATCTTCTTTCTGTCCATGTTCCCAGGAGAACTCAGCTCAGCACAAGATGATTTTAGATGTTCTAAGGTCCTGGTTAAAAACTCGAGGGGACTGGGCTTTCGCTGTAGCTGGTCTCAGACTCGAACAATCTTTCGTTGGGTATTAGCACAGTCCGATCTTTAAACATGTTTAAATATTTGTTGAAACTCTGTTGTTTGCACTGGATTTTAACACGAGCTGAGCAGGACACTTGTTGCATGTTTTGTTTTGCGAGATTGCACTTTATATTGCCTTTGTACAGCTCTGGGGTTGATTTTAAATATGTTTTATAAATATATTTGACTTGACTTAGAGTGCTGTATGTGCCTTGAAGCTGGAAAAGCGCTGTACAGTAGAAAACTTTTCCTTTGTACCAGCGCAGTATGTCCTTTCTGCAGATGTCATCAAGTCCATTGTTCTTTATCTACATCGCTCCACAGATAGGTGTTACCTCGACTTTATTTTATGTTGCTGTTTTTCCAATTTTGTCTGTGTAAAAGCTCATTTCCCCTGCACTCCCACTGTTTCCTCTGCAGATTAGATTAGGCATCTCACACCTCCACCTCCCTCTTTACACTGCTGTCCACTGCTCTTTTTTAAGTCTCTCTTTGTGCCGTCCAACTCCCTCAGAGAGAAAGAAAATAGAAAAGCAAGAGGCAAAACAGTGAGTAGATCGGTGAGGTTCAATTAAACTGCAGGCCCCTGGGTTTCGTGTTCAGTGTTAGTCTGAAGTTTTTACTGCATTTGAATGAGACGGGTCCAAACGAGCTTTTACACAATGGCTTTTCTTTTGTTGGTGTGTGTTTCATATTCACTCGCTGGGATTAGTTTGTTCTTTCTTAATTAAGCAAGAAAGAAGCCCACAGGTAATTACAGATTTAGTTGGAAAATGTGTGTTTCAGTTAAATCCAACCCCAAAAAACATAATTGTCAGTTACATTCACAGCGAGGACAATAACCAAGTTAATAACATGTTTGGAAATGTTTCTCGATTAAAAATTAAGGAGAATTTTAAGCTTTTAGCAGCACTGGCCAAGAGGATTTTCTTTATTCTTGACACCAGATGCCCTAAAGCCCCACTGTGGAACTTTACACACGTCCTTACTGTAGACAGGCTCCATCTCCACAGATCAGACCAGTATTTGACTAGAGCAGAGTTCAACACACGGCTCTTTTTCCTCTGCGGCTCCGTGTGGTTTGAGAAAACAGTAATAGTTTTATATTTAAGTGGATTTTATTTGTCTTTTTTTATTGTAGTTTAAATTGGAAGATTATTGTGATCTTGAAATGTTAAAATAAAATGATGTTGTATTATTTTTCGTTGCTCGTCCTACTCGCTCCGAAAGCACAAAGGCGACATAAAGACGACACTCACGGGATTTTCTGTTTGCTACTTGGATCATTTAAGTTCAGCTTTTGAATTCATGAGAAAAAGACGTTCAAGAGTTCAAAATGTTCAAAACGTGTTCATTACACAAGTAAAATGACATGTTCTTTGTCGCATTTCATGGATTTCATAAGCAACACTACAGTTGTTTAAAAGCGTAAAGGTTAAAAAAAAGAATGTATTTTTTTTTTTCTGTGAAAACCAGGTCCAAATGGCTCTTTGGGGGTTAAAGGTCGACTCCTGCTCTGGCTCCTCCTCCTGCTCTGGCTCCTCCTCCTGCTCTGGCTCCTCCTCCTGCTCTGGCTCCTCCTCCTGCTGCTCTAGCTCCTCCTCCTGCTCTGGCTCCTCCTCCTGCTCTGGCTCCTCCTCCTGCTCTAGCTCCTCCTCCTGTTCTAGCTCCTCCTCCTGTTCTAGCTCCTCCTCCTACTCTGGCTCCTCCTCCTGTTCTAGCTCCTCCTCCTGCTCCTCCTCCTCCTCTAGCTCCTCCTCCTGCTCTGGCTCCTCCTCCTGCTCTGGCTCCTCCTCCTGCTTGTTCCTTTGACTCTAATCTTCCACATTATGGCATAAAACATCTCTCTCCATAGACAAAGTTTCAAAGTTTGGTTTTAACTGTTTCCATGTTATCGTGCAGGTGACGTCCACCTCCAGAAAGTTACACTGTGCTTCTTTAAGCCTATTCCACACTTATTACTAAAAAGTCACCGGACAAATAAAGACTCATTCACATTAAATCATGCTCTAATGTTCACGGACACAGTGGTGTTGCTCATGGACCGGCTGAGATTGAACCACGAGCCTTTTCACACGAGCAGGAGGAGGATGTTTCCAGCACATGTGCCGCTCCCGTGTCGGTTTTATCTCGCCGCTGCCTGTTGAAGGTCAGTTCACTTAATCAGCGGCTCCACTGTAAATCCCTATCAGGACCGGATTAGGGCCGGACTCGCCGCGTCTGCTGCGTGTAACCAGAGACCCGGCAAGAAGGACCTTGTACAGAGGGTCAACGCTCACCTGTGTACTTTATACTGTGTACTTTATACTGTGAGCGTTATACTGCTGTAAGTCAGATCAGACACTCTGCCAGATTAACCAGGAGCGATGAAGGACAGAGCAGGAGAGACGCTGGAGGTGTGGAGAGTACTCGGAAAATGTCTGAATACAGGCAATAAAATACTCTTAGACGTGGTCCTATCAGAGTATTTTCTGGAGTATACGCTGCTCTGGAGTATAAGTCGCACCAGCCAAAAACTGCAGAATAATGAAGAAAGGTTAAGAAAACTCCTGCCCTGTCTCACTCCTGATTCAGTTTAATTCTCACGACGTTTCAGGTCCTGTCAGGTCTGCAGAGTCTACACACAAACGAGGAGAATAATGAAGAAAAAACATATAAGCCGCATTTTTGGGGGAAAATTATTTTACAAAATCCGAGACCAAGAGCAGATATTTTATCTTTAAAGACAAGTGAAAATGTGGAAGAACAGACTGATACGATTTTCCTTTGGGGGCATTTTTGTTCAGTGTTTCTCAGACGTCTTTTAAATTATAATGTTGATATTTTAAATGTTCAGTGGTCAGGAGGAGAAACTGGTCGAGAGCCTCACACGACTGTCACTGTGACGACAACCAACATGTGAAATTATATATTTGAATCATTTCACAAGTCGCCCCTGAACAAAATATGAGAAAGAGAGACACTTATAGCCCAGAAAATACACTACTTTTTATGGCATGAATACAGTTACTTAAAAGCTTAATTCTGAGTTATTTGTATTTAGTTACTTTCCAACGCGGCACGTTCACAGTGACGTGTGTGAGGTTCATGAGGCTCTGATGAGTCACAGATTTACAAACATATAAACCAGGTGTCGGCGAGTATAAGTGACTTGGTGCAAGAATAAAAAAAGTATTTCAAAATAAAAGTTCCAAAGTCCGTATGAAATATCTCTAATATGAAATAAAAAGCTGGTTTTGTATTGTTTTTTATCCTTATTCTGTTTCCCCAATTTTCAGTGGATTGAATCATAAAATTTCTTATCATTTGGTCCCACTCTGAAAAGAGCGAGTCTTTGTCCCGTCGTCTGGAGCAAACCATTTAGCTCCTTTAGCGTTGGTCCTTTAATTCTAACCTCCTGCTTCGACCCAAAGTCCAGTTTAGAAAAATGAGCTTTAATATGTATCTTCCTCCATTTAAAAAGTAGAACAGACAAGAAGAAAAAAGTGAACGGATTGATAAACTTGACTTGCCAACTCTAAATTAGTTTGCGGCCTCTATTCTGCGGGAGTTACATGAATCCCTGAACTCACGAGCGCCCCCTAACATGAGGCAGGGTAACTGCGTGCCTCACCTGGCGCTTTTTCACAGCCTTAAAGCAGCAGCATCACTGCTGAGCTAGAGCACAGTCAGAACATGTGAGGCACGAAAGGCCTGTGCCTCTCCACACGCCTCTTCTCAGGATTTGAACAGTAAAAGTAAAAATTCAGCTATTTTGAATTTAAAAAAATAGAAAATAACTTTATGGTACAAATCACTGGATAAAAATAACCATTTCATGTATTTTTTCTTTGTGATGACCTCCCCTGACTGCACCTCACAGCACATACATCAGGCTCTCTGCTCTGATTAAAGCTGCATTATGTAACTTATCTGGTGGGGGGTCGTTTCCATGGAGATGTCATGTCTTCCTCCGTCCTGTGGCATTAAACACATCTGTCTTGCGTTTATTTAATGACGGGGGTTTACATCGTTGTGCTTTGAAACATATTTAGTCTAGGGTTGTTATTCTTACTGTAAAGAGGGACGCCGCTCCACAAACCCGACCCATAACATGGAAAACTCTGTACATTTCAGATTTGTGTTTTTCATCAGAGTAATTTACTGGTCCTTGAGTTATTTCTGAATGACATTTACGTTGTTTACAGTGTGTATTTGTGGAGCGTTCATCAGCTGCATTTTTGATTTTACGACGGCCGTAAAAGTACAAAAACAGACTCGCTCATCAATCTTTTTTGTTATCCCAGAAAAATATACAATTAAAGGGACGGCTGTCAATAATCCATTCATATTCACATAAAGCCGAGGACATTCATCATCACGGGGCGTTGCATAAGCGGCACATTTAAATCAGCGCTGATACTTTAAGCTTTTCCCTGTATAAACGAGTGAGTATATGTATGTGTGAGTATAAACTGTCGACTTATAACCTTGTTAGCTCCTCGCAGGCCTCCACGGCTCCTGATTTATGAGTCTTATACTGTAAAATAATAACATGGCTCTAAATTTAGACTTAGGGTTAGATAGTGGCACGGTGCTGCTGTGTCTCCTGGAAAAACAATCCCAGGAAAAGGCAGGAGGTTTTTATATAATTATGTTTTATATTTATGGAAAAGCACAATCGTTTCTACAATGTTCCTCATCTACAAACAAAATGCAAAGTGGAGTTTATGGAAAAAGACCCCCATTCTTGTTTATTTCACTAATTAAAAGTAATAATCATAAACAGGATAAGATGCCGGCTGTAACATTTACTGCGTCTTTATTATATGGAAAGCAGAAATGATGAAAGATTTGATTTTAATATGGAGATAAATGCGGGAAAAATAGTTGAGGACTGTCTGATCAAAGCGAAGAATCCACCCACAGAGCAGTGAAATGTTTATCCATTTCCCTTTAGGATACACGACTTGTTTTTTACTGTAATTTTCCCAGTGATATTCCCCTAAAACTGTCCACAAGCCCCTCGAAACCGTGTCTGCGCCTGAACTCTGCCCGCTGCTGCCAAGTTCCCGCGTGTGGCCAGCTTGCGGTGCAGTCTGGGAGGCGCAGACTGTGACCTGATGGGGGCGCCGCGCTGGAGAACACGGTGTGGAGAAGCAGAGATGCCATAAGGTCGCGGCGGGCTGTGGATGGCTCTCACACCGGGCGCTGAGGATCAGGCTCCGACACGCTGCTGCAGAGACGGAGGAGGAGGAGAGGGCGGCCTGCAGGGGGCGCAGAAGGTTAACCTGCCCGCTGCTCGCCGGGGTCAGGTGGGGCCAGGACAGACACAGATCTCTAAGGAGGTCTCGTCTGGGAGGAAAAGACGGGGCTTGGAGGAAATCCAGAGGTTAGCATGTGAATCCAGGAGGACGAGACGCAGTGATCCCACCTGCTCTGCGGCTACGGAGGAAATCACCGTTTTATATAAAGAATATAACACTTTTGACATTTATTACACTGTTTTAATGTTTGGAGTGGAGTGGTTTTACTGAATAAGAAAGACTTTAAAATCACACAAATCAGAACCTGAATAATCACAAATAATCATCATAAAACTAACATTAAAACAGAAAAGTGTTTTTTTGAGTCAAAGTAGAGGCCCGTCTCACATCTTCAAGAAGAATTTTCCAGGTTTTAACTGCACAAAACTCAAACACTGATTCAACAGGTTTAGTCCTGGTTTAGTCCTGGTTTAGTCCTGGTCTAGTCCTCAGAGTGTGAGATGTTCTTGATGTACTTCACCTGACACAGGACACATGTGTGAAGTACTTCACCTGACACAGGACACATGTGTGAAGTACTTCCTGGTTCTAGTCAGACTCTCGCAGCAGTGTTCTATCTGGATGTTCTGTTCTGAAAGGTTTTTTATTTTTATTCTGCCTCTTTTGTTTTAATGTTTTAATGTCAATTTTATGATGATTATTTGTGATTATTCATGTTTGATTTGTGTGATTTTAATGTCGTTCTTATTCTGTAAAACACTTTGAATTACCTTGTGTACGAATTGTGCTGTACAAATAAACTCGCCTTGCCTTCTGTCTTAAGGCTCGTTTGGAGAGGCCAGTGAGTCTAACCTCCTGGAGACAGTTGCAGGATAAGTCTCTCTGAGTCTGGTTTTGCCAGTATACTTTTTTTTATTTTTGACATGTTTTTAGATGTAAAAAGCTGCAGATGTTATTGATTTGATGTGGCTGTTAAAGTTCAAGTCTGAGTCCATTATTACCTCTAGATTTCTAGCTTGATTTAAAGGTTTTAGAGACACTGGAGGTGACTCTGACACTTTCTCTATGCTTCTGTGGCCTAAAGACGATAATTTCAGTCTTGTCTGAGATTATCTGGAGAAAGTTGTTTTGCATCCACTCACTGATCTGTTGGATGCAGCTGCAGAGTGAATCCACTGGTCTCTCAAAAGTCTCTCAAAAATGAAATAATAAAAGCTTAACTCGGGCAACCGTGGCTCAGTTGGCGGGGTATTTGTCTGCTGATCTGAAGGTCGACGGTTCGATTCTCGCTCTCGACACAAACACCCCTTGTAGAGGTCAGATGTGTAGGTTGTCGGTGCGATTCCAGCTCCCAATTAACCAAACTACAGCTGCAAATCACCTTTTATTATGAGATATTTACGCAAAGATCCACATTATACTTTGATGATTAGTCATATAATTTAAGAAGTAAAACAACATTATTTTACGTCTTTAAGCTGCTGCTGTAACCTTCTGCTGTTATGTAAAAATACTGGGTTTATACGCTTGGCCTTTTGCTGTTTTTCTGCCTCATTTTGTTGCAAAGTAAACCGATTATTTCCAAGTGTTTCCTCTCTGGGGTGACATCAAATTTAATCACAAGTTTAGCGGCAGAACTGGGAGCGCACTGCAGCGGCGTCCCATCGTTCTGCAGGTTTTGTCTTTGATTAAGCTGTCTCACCTGGATTGGCACGATCAAATTGGAGCGATCATAGGGCGACGCGAGTGTGGAGTAAGTCCCGCCTCTGCACCACAGCCCCCTCCGACGAGACGCAGCAACACAAACTTCTCCTCAGTCGTTTTTCACATAAAGAGACTTTCACACAGTTTCTTATGTTTTCAGTGTAACCCCATGTAACTCACACCACTGCACAGTCTGGCATCTGTCTCTGCTAATAGGGTCATTAATATTCATAAGTCGCTGGAGATGAGGAATGTTCTCAAACACACACATATATACACATATACACACACATATACACAAACGCACACACATCGCAGAGTGAAATCAGTCAGCGGCTCAAATATAATTACTTGACTGCTGCCTGCCATTTAGTGTGATGCCCAGATAGATGATTTCTGTCTCCAGCGTCTGTCTGCGCCGCTCGTCTTTTACTTTTTCAATTTTGTATGAGAATTTTCTCTTAGATGTCACAGTTTCCTCTGTTTTTATAATTCTCTGTTGCTTTAAAGAAACGTAAATGCTTTGGAAATTGGTATAAAATTAGATTCATCCTGAAAATATGTAAAACGGGCAGATCCTCCAGCTGGGTACTCCCGACCACGATGAGTCACCCTGCGCTCGGCTCTCGGGGCTGACAGCCTGTCACAGCAGAACTGAGCCGTGTGTCAAATGCACTGGACACATGTCCTATATTTAACCTCAGATTCTGCCACTCAGCGAAGACAGGTTCAGCCGGTCGCTGGGCTGGATTTTTGAAACAAACTCCACTAAACGAGCATAAACTGAGGAGCATAAACTGAGGAGCACGAACTGAGGAGCCCGAACTGAGGAGCCCAAACTGAGGAGCACAAACTGAGGAGCCCAAACTGAGGAGCCCAAACTGAGGAGCCCAAACTGAGGAGCCCAAACTGAGGAGCCCAAACTGAGGAGCCCAAACTGAGGAGCCCAAACTGAGGAGCCCAAACTGAGGAGCCCAAACTGAGGAGCCCAAACTGAGGAGCACACACTGAGGAGCACAAACTGAGGAGCACAAACTGAGGAGCACAAACTGAGGAGCCTAAACTGAGGAGCCTAAACTGAGGAGCATAAACTGAGGAGCACAAACTGAGGAGCCTGAACTGAGGAGCCTGAACTGAGGAGCACAAACTGAGGAGCCTAAACTGAGGAGCACAAACTGAGGAGCACAAACTGAGGAGCACACACTGAGGAGCATAAACTGAGGAGCATAAACTGAGGAGCCTATACTGAGGAGCACAAACTGAGGAGCCTAAACTGAGGAGCACAAACTGAGGAGCACAAACTGAGGAGCACAAACTGAGGAGCACAAACTGAGGAGCCTAAACTGAGGAGCACAAACTGAGGAGCACAAACTGAGGAGCACAAACTGAGGAGCCTAAACTGAGGAGCACAAACTGAGGAGCACAAACTGAGGAGCACAAACTGAGGAGCACAAACTGAGGAGCCTAAACTGAGGAGCACGAACTGAGGAGCACGAACTGAGGAGCACGAACTGAGGAGCCCAAACTGAGGAGCCCAAACTGAGGAGCCCAAACTGAGGAGCACACACTGAGGAGCACAAACTGAGGAGCACAAACTGAGGAGCACAAACTGAGGAGCACAAACTGAGGAGCACAAACTGAGGAGCACAAACTGAGGAGCATAAACTGAGGAGCCCAAACTGAGGAGCCCAAACTGAGGAGCCCGAACTGAGGAGCACGAACTGAGGAGCACGAACTGAGGAGCCCAAACTGAGGAGCCCAAACTGAGGAGCATAAACTGAGGAGCACAAACTGAGGAGCACAAACTGAGGAGCACAAACTGAGGAGCACACACTGAGGAGCACACACTGAGGAGCACACACTGAGGAGCACACACTGAGGAGCACAAACTGAGGAGCACGAACTGAGGAGCATAATTTGAGGAGCACAAACTGAGGAGCATATTGCTGTAAAATGCTGCTCGTGGGTCTCAGGTCTTCGTCTTCGTCTGGGCTGATGAGACGTGTGTTCTGTAAGTTTCCGTCGTTTGGACTCAGCTGGGCTCTCGGTCTTGGAGATGGTTGAGTCGTTTTCATGTCCGTTTTAAAAGCTCTTTCCCTCAAATGGTTTTACGATGTTTGGGATTAAATGCTTCATGTGTTTTGTCACAGACTTGACGCTCGTGAGGCGCTGCTCTAATCGCTCCGTCTCGGTTTAATTGCACGACTGAAATATGTGACATCGGATAAAGTTTTGCACCAAACAGTTTATTGTTGAAACCAAACGTGTCGACTGAACAAGCGGCACTTAACCCGGAGCTGCTCGTGTGGGAGGGACACTTCAGGAAACATTTGATTTTTAACAGTTAACAGTGAATATTAGAGGCTCACAGGTTCCACAAACTGACATGAAGCAGTTTACAGGTTAGTTCTGTGGAGAGACGAGTCGTATAAAAAGTGATTTTAGCGAAATTTAAACGTCAAGACACTTTTCATTCCTTCAGTTTTGTAACTTGTTGTAGAAAATATCCGTGATCCTGTTTCTGCAGCAGAACTCTGTTTCCTCATCTTCATCAAAAGAACTTTAACTCCCGTCTTTTGTCTCGGATTATAAGAGGAGGGAGCTTGAGCATTTCTTTCAGTGTTTGAGCTCCTGAGATCTGTCAAAGCCTCGATGTCGAGACCTCCAAATGAGCTTTTAGGTCCAGCGTTCAGACCAGGAGCAGGGGGAGGCTCCTGACGATGGTGAAGCTGCAGACAAGACCTTTTTTTTTATTTAAAGAGAACGAGATGAGCTTTAACAAAAGTAGGAGTTCCCTCTGGGGGGAGACTGTCTTTTATTGGGCTGTTTGAAGATTGTGAATCCATTCTCCACAGATATGTATCATCTCCCTGTGGAAAAGTGCATCCATCAGCCTCATCCATCAAAGCCGACAGACGGAGAGCAGGGAGCAGGGTTTAAACACAGGAAACATCCGCGGATTCAAACACTTTAAAACACTTGTCCACTCACTAATTTATCACCGTTTACTCCATTTAACTTGTATCTTCAGCAGCTCATGATACTGACCAACAAACAGAAAATACAAGCTCATTTTGATATAAACTTGAAGAAAGGGACATGCAAAATGAAAATCTCACCATTTTTATGTTTGATGATGATTTAAACGAGTGAAGTTGTAAAAAAAACAGCATTGGGGAGATTTTTTAAGAACACAGATCTCGACTATTTCTGTTTAAAATGGGATTGGACTGAAGTAACTAAGCTCGAGCGGCCGGTCGACCTTTGCCCGATGACAAACTTGTCACATAAATGTTGTGCTGAGCCACATTCTGCACAAAGACGTGTAATTAGGGGCTCGGACATCAGAAAGTTGAACTCTCTGATCCAAGTCCACACTGTGCACACTGCAGATACATTATTAAACTCTCGTATAGAAAAGTCTGCAACTTTCTGAGCCGCTAATTAACCTTAGACTCATACATAAACAGAAACATTTCCTTAATATAGATTTTTTTGGCTGATGTTTAAGATTAATCATAGGAAAGTTATATAAAAGTACTATATCGGACGACTACACTCCTGAGGGTTTTGTCACTTTGTGTCTTTGCTTTATCTGTACATTTCAGTTTTGTTAGAACAACTAAAGTTTAAAAAGATGTGAAATGATGAACAGTGTATATTTATCTACTTTGAATCATTTATTCCATTCTTTTTCTTTCTTTCTTCCTTATTTGTCAGTGACTGTGCACAGATGCATTAATCTTACAAAAGAAAAAATATGATTTCTACCAGATTTAGCCGATTTATAAAGATACACAATAAAATACACAATAATACAAAACCCTGAGCCGTCGTGTATCGTTTTGTGCCTCACACACTCGTCGTACCACAGTTCTGTCGTGATGCGTTTCCCGTCTACAATCTGGACTTAAGCTCTTCTCGTCCTGCACATTTGACTCTCCTCTTTAGTCCAGGGCCTGTAATATGTCCCACAATCCTTTGTTTCTGACTGACCCTCATTGACGCCGTGACCCTCCTCCGTCCGCCTGCAGCTCCTCGTTCTGCCCTCCTGCTCTCTCTTTCGCTCTTTCACTCTTTATCTCTCATTGACACTGACCTTCTTACACCCGTCTGCCCTCTAAGCTCCTCATCCTGCCCTCCTGATCTCTCTCTCCCTCACTCTTTCTCCATCTTTCTCCTTCTTTCTCTCCATTTACCCATCTCTACTGGTCCACTTTTGACCGACCCTCATTGACACTGAAACCCTCTGACACTTGTCTTCACTTTAATCTTCCCATTCTGCCCTCCTGCTCTCCCTCTCTCTCCCTCTCACCCTTTTTCTCTCTCTCTCTCTCTCTCCCTCTATCTCTCTTTCTCTCCAGGTCTGTTCTGTTGACACTGGAACCCTCTTACACCTGTCTTCCCATTTTGCCCCATTGCTCTCTTCTCTTTCTATCTCTCTCATTGTCTCTTTATCTTCCCTTTCTCCCTTTTTTTTCTCTCTCCATTTACCCATCTCTACTGGTCCACTTTTGACTGACCCTCATTGACACTGGAGCCCTCTGACACTTGTCTTCACTTTAATCTTCCTCCTGCTCTCTCTGTCTCTCTCCCTTTCACCCTTTTTCTCTCCCTCTCTCTCTTTCTCTCCCTTTTTCTTTCTCTCCATGTCTGTTCTGACTGACCCTCGTTGACGCTGGAACCCCCTTACACCCGTCTGCCCTCCTACTCTTTGTCTCTCTCCCTCTCTCACTTTTTCACTCTCTTCCTCTCCCTCTCTCTCTTTATCTCTCCTTCTTTCCCTCTTTCTCTAGTTACCCTTCTTTACTGGTCCACTTTTGACTGACCCTCATTGACACTAACTCTCTTACACCTGTCTTCATTTACTCTTCCCATTTTGCCCTCCTGCTCTCTCTGTCTCTCTCCCCCTTTCTCCCTTTCTCTCCCTCTCTCTTTCTCCTCCCTTTCTCTTTCTTTCTCTCCAGGTCTGTTCTGACTGACCCTCGTTGACACTGTAACCCTCTTACACCTGTCTGCCCTCTAATCTCCCCATTCTGCCCCGTTGCTCTTTGTCTCTCTCCTTTTTCTCTCTCTTCCTCTCCCTCTCTATCTCTCCTTCTTTCTCTCTCTCTAGTTACCCATCATTACTGGTCCACATTTGCCTGACCCTCATCGACACTGTAACCCTCTCACACCTGTCGACACTTTAATCCTCCCATTCATCTCTCTCCTCCTCCCTCTTTGTTTCAGTCTCTCTCTTTCTCTCTCTCCAGTTTCTCATTTCTATCGGTCCGTTTCGACCACTTCCAGCCTCTCGATCGCCCATCTGTTGCTCTGTCTGTGGCTGCCTCCCCTCCATCTGTCTCGGAGGAGCGTTCCCACCACTCGACTCGACAGGAGCTGGAGAGTGAACCCACAGTGGCCTTTTTCTTGCGAGTCAGCTAGTCATCCCGGGCTAATTAAATATCACTCCTCTGCGTTTCTCGGGCCTTCTCTCCATCCTGTGTCGGCCGTCTCCTCGACTGAATTAGCGGTCCTCGCCTTCCCTCACTTACACCTTGTCTCTCTCTATTCCCTTGTTCCCCGTCGGCGCCCGGGGCTCCCGACTCTCAAATTAACCTTTCACTGTAAAAATCACACACGGGAGCGAGGAGGCGTGGAGCGGCGGAGGTGTGGAGGCGTGCGACGGAATGTGTGCCAAATTTTGCGAAAGGAGAGCGCGGGAAAGAGGAGGAAGGCGTGTGCGAGCGTGTGATGGAGTCTGCGGGGTCGAACCGTAAGCCTCTGTCCATGTAATTGTGAATTAGAGGCTTAAATGAGCTGCTGCAGCCTGAGCTGATGGAGAGCGCCGCGGCGGAGGAGGAAGTACGGCGAGAGAGAGAGGACACTTAAAAGAGCGAAGTACAGAGAACATATCAGGACGGTAATAGAGTCCGACCACCCAGAGCTGCAGGGGCTTATGGGTAATGTGAAGAGAGTCTAATGTGAAGATTGTCTGTCCTACATCTCACCATCATAACGACATTTATACACAGACGAGGTGCAGGAAGTGTCTTGCTCAAGGACAGGTGAATGCAACAGTCTATTCTGTGAAGTTTAATGGATGGATAGTATTGAAATAATGTTTTTTTTAATGAAACAATGAAATAAATTAACACTTTAAAATGACTGAAACACAAGAAGGTTTCTACATGTACAAACAGGGCGGCCCAAAAGTCACTGACACTTTTAAATCATCAGTCGCTCCTAAAATTCTTAAGTTAAACTCACCAAGTTTTAGCAGTAGATAAACTGAACCTTCCCAGATTTTTGGCAATATAAACGGTTATAATTGTTCACTTACACTTGAACTTATCACGACTTAAACTAAGGGAAGTAAAAATGACCTAATCTGGCTCTTATTTGATCCTGATATCACGTTTTATGTCTTTTATTGTCTGAGGTTTATTCACAAACACCTTTTCTTTAAGAAGAAATCAGGACTAGTCAGGTCTGTGGAGATCACATACTGCCCCCTGTCTGTAAAAAACACTTATTATTCCTTTAATGGTATTTATTCTTGGGGCATCTCTGGTATTAAAATGTCGACAGTAACACCGCTGGGTTTGTGAATTTGACCCATGTGACTCAAAGTCCCACTGTACAATGAGGGTTTGTTCCTCGGTGCTGGATTTGCTCAGATTAATGTGGGAAGAGTCGTTCTAAATGCTCTGAAAAAATAAAAGAAAAATATTTAGAAACAAAAGAGTTATGAGTTTTTGATGAAGAGTATAATATAATATAGTTGATCTGTGTATTTCTACATCCCTGCTCTACGCTGCTTCGTAAGGACCACATCTCTAATATCTCTAATACTGGAAGTGAAATCTCTGACATGCTAACACAGCTCCAGTGTGTAACCGGCCCGGTGGACACAGCCTCAGTGTGCGAGGACTCAAATAAAACCAGTCTGTGGAGATAAGGAGCGAGAGTGAAAGAAGCAGAGACGGAGGACGACAGATGGAGCTGTAGTAAGACCAGAAGGACTGTCCACGGGCTTCAGAATCAGGACAAATTAGGACCAGTGCCATAGTGATTTGACAATTTAAAACTAAATATTATAGATTTCTGAATGGGAAGAAGCTCTCAAACCCAAAAGTGAGTGTCTCTTTAAGAATAAAAACATAAGTTATTAGGAATGTTAAAAAATGTATGCGCTTTTAGCATTACCTGCTATTAGCCATGATTGGTATCACTGTGGCACGAGTGAAATCAAGTATTTTCTGGACCATACGTCGCTCTGGAGGATAAGTCGCACCAGCAAAAAATGCAGAATGAAGAAAAAAAACACATGTAAGTCGCATTTTTGGAGAAATTTGACAAAACGCATTTATATTTATCCAGCTGAAGCACAGACAGAACTGAACACGTGTCTGGTTTGTTAATCAGAGACGCTAATGTAACAAACATGAGAAACACGAGTCTTTTCTCTGCTCTTCATCACAGTTCACATCAAATATAACATCCGCTCTGGCTCATATCACAAAAACTCATGGAAAATATACAAAACCACTTTGGCCTGGGAGGAAACAAACCCTAAACTTTAGATTTTACCTTTCAATCGTTTCTTAAATAGTGTAAAAGTCTGAACCGGAAAACAGGAAGTAGTTTTCACGACCTTAAACTAGACTCATGATAAACTAAACATTTACAGTATTGTTCCAAGTGAAAAATTAGCACTTTTATGGTCATATAAATGAAGAGGAAAGAAAGGAGTCACACCACCGCCATCTAGAGGTCAAACAAGTGAACTGTAACACGTATAATCAGCTGTCGCTTAACATTTCTTCAGCTCCATGAAGCACAGACAGAACTGAACACGTGTTTGGTTTGTTAATGTCAGATATTAACAGTTAATCTCAAACTAAAGCAGAAAAAACAAGTTTACTCTGGATCTCAGTCCAAATCACTAAATCCGCTGAATTCTTCGTCCTCTGTGTCGCTTCTGAACAGCTACAGCAACTCCAGAGGAAGATGAAACGTCGCTTCCTGTTCCATGTGGCTGTCAGACTGTCACACCAGCCCACAGCGCCCTCGTGTGGTGAAGACGTGACATTATATATTTAATAATTTCATCTGAGTATAAGTCGCACCAGACAAACTATGAAAAAGTGACACTTATAGTCCAGAAAATACAGTAGTCCTTATTCTAAATGAAGACAGAGTCATTCTGTAACTTCGGTGCTTTTCAGTGGCTTTTCTTGAGCGAATGTACAAATATCTGACAGAGGGGTTCATGCGATTGTGTTTTTTTTTGTGTGTACGAGAGAGAAAGGAAAGTCTGGCACACAGATGGGCGAGCGGAGGATGATTAGAGCGGTATTACACTGTCACTGGGTTGGCACGCACTGCTTTAATTACTGAGCTCCACAAACAGGAGAAAGTTGGAGACACACAAACCCACAGCGGCAGAGGCTCGGAGCAGCTCAGATCGCACACAGCAGATGCAATTAAAGACATCTCCATACAAACACACAAGCCCCGCATCAACCAGGACCAAATACGCGGCTGCTACAGGATACGGCTCAGAATAGACTCTTTATTACAAATGTCTGAGGCGTGGGGCGGCGTGCAGAACGGCGGACACCAATGGCATTTCCAGAATCTTAAAATAATGCCTCAGTTCGCGATAAAAGCGTCAAAGCTAAACGACATCTGCATCTGTCGGCGTATTGACAAATAAAGTGGTTTGTATGAAGCTAAAAGCAGCAGCTAAAGGAAAAACTGTAAAGCTCTGATAGTTTCAAGTATGTTAAAGGTAGGAAATTAGAATCAAACTAAAATAATAAAAGCGGTTTATGAGAGTGGATTGAACTTCCAGCTGCACAAGTTTAAAGATATTCAGCCTCGTCGTGATACTTTAAGTGACGTTTCATTACATTAAACATGTATCTGTCATATTTGATGCATGTGGCGCATTAAGACTCACACACACAATAATTAAAGATGTAATTTTGTAAGTTTGATTTCTGATGTTTAGGTTAAAAAAAACACTTTAAGCACTTTCCTTTCACAGCGGCTCAGGCTCCGTGTAGTAGATCTGTTACATTCTGGCTGCTTCTGTACATTTATTGGATACTTGACAGGAGATGATGATGAATGGCAACTCATTTCACAGAAAAAAGGTATTTTCAGAGCTACATTTACACTTGTCAGCACAAAAATCAAAAGGCAGCTGTTACTTCTTCTGCTGCAAAACTTCCAGATTAGTTTTCGAACAGTGGAGACATGAGGAGTTATTTGAAATGCTCAAACTGAAGCACCAGTCTCGTCTCATCAGCGAACAATACGATCTCCAACTCAACTGTGAAAAAAGGACGTTTATTTTTTATCCGAGGGCAGGACGCGTCTCTGAGTGGACCTTCTGGGTCACGGAGGGATAAAACCACGTGGTGCAGATGATGATGGACCACTTCTGCAGCCAGGGCCGGCCCCAGCTTTCAGGGGGCCCCATGCTGCATTCGTCTCTGGGGCCCCCTGCAGCGGATGTACCCGATTCAGCTTTTTGTGAGTCACATTTGACACATTCTGACTCACATTCATCACCTTGACCAGTTGTTTTTGTGTTTATCTGACCGACATCAGACTGAAAACATCCAGAATGTCACAGGCACAAGAACAGAACACAAACGTATAACTATTTTAGAAGTTTTTTCTTCATTTCTGGTAGATTTTAATGTGTTCCAGTTGCAACAGTGGGCTTAATTTTACATTATAAAGGGTCTTAAGCTGCCCTCACGTCTGCACGACTCAAAAACAAATGTAGCAGCAGCAGATATTTAGCTCCTATAGATAGTCCAATAAACTTTATATATTATAGTGACGGGTGAATGGAGCCTCGCGAAGCATCGACACCTCAGTCGCAACATCGTCTCAAATGGTTCGACGTGTCTGAGGAGAAACACTGACCTCTAGTGGACAAATTTAACCATTGCAAACCAGCACACAACCCATGATTTGGGAACAAAAAACTATTCTACTTTATTAGAAGTCATAAATAGTATATATTCTATTTTGAACATTAAAAAGTATACAACAATTTATATATCACATGTTTTTATTAAGAAATAGAAGTTTTGTGTGATCCCAAACCATGAACCGCTTTTTTCCATTTGTAGATGCCATCGAAAATGAAACAAATGCCAAAAGTCGCCAAAATCACCACTAACATCACACAATACTCCGCACTACCCAACATTTTTCAGAAATATCGGTGCATCTTTTATACTGTAGCAGTTTAGCTCTTGTCAAACCACAGAAGTCACTGAACACTCTGAAGCTCTGAACCAATCACTGAGCAGAACATTCACTGAGCCAATGAAACGCTTCGATTCACTGAAGCGACTGACGCAGAGCGAAGCAGGAGGGGGAGGGGCCGACACCTCGACACTTTGGTCACGTGATGCTGCGAGACGAGAGGCAGAAAGAACGAGACGAGCTCCGGAGCCCCGCCTCATTTGCCCATCACTAATATATTATTTTCAATATAAATGTACGGGCTCTTGGGGGCCCTCTGCTTAGTCTACTTGTAGTCTGCACCGGCCCTGGATGTAGCCACAGCTGCCCTGACGTAGACGTGAACAAGACCAGTCGTGGGTGAAGTGTCTTAAACAGAGACACGACGACAACTGGGATTTGGATCTAGTTTGTTTGTCATGGCTCAAAAGCCGTTTATATTTGTGTCGGTTTGTGCTGTAAAGGGGAAAACGGAGGTGCTCAGTTCCCATAATCCTGCATGATTAATCAATCTCTTTACTCGGAGCAGTAAAAATCATTTGGTTCTGGCTTTGTCTGGACAGAAGAGATGTTGACAAAAGCTGAAGCACAGGCAGAGTCACGTGGGGAGGGTCAGGAGCCGGTTCTGTGGCTCTGATGAAAAGCAAACGGCTCAAACACGGTGCGTCATCCCCAGGACGAGTCTGCGGCTCACGGCTCCCCGGGACACGCTGTTCGAAGATGGAGGCCCCGCACAGACGCCGTTTATATTTCAATGGGCGAAATGGTGCTCACGGAATATTCTTCCTACTAATTTTTGGGTAATTTTAGTGCAGTGTAATTTTGCAGCTTCCTGGTCACACTTAACTAAAGCCAGATGTTTCTGATCACACACACCTGGCTGCAGAGGCGGAGTCTGAACCTGTTCGACCAATCAGACTGTTCCATACATCTCCAGACCCCGCCTCCCTCGTTCTTTTCGCCCTCGAGTCACTGCGAGTTTACCAGCTCCATCTGAAATGTAGTTGTGGGTGGAGTTTAGTTGTTTAGCTGCAATTTAAAGAAGCAAAAAACTGGGAAGTGTGGAAACTGTGGAGAAGAGGTTAATCTAGACCAAATAACTATAGTGACAAACCAAGAGGAGCGATGCGTCGAGTTGTTACCAGAAGTGGATAAAAAGGCGATTTACGCAGCCGCCAAATTGGAAATCAGGGACAAAACAATGAATAGTGAATTTTAGGAGTTCATTTATATACAAGATGTAGGAACCAGAAGAGGGAGAAGTGTCCGTGAGGGACGCCAGATTTAAAGGGAGGAGAGGAGGGACTGATGGTGCGCTCCGCTTTAAGCCTCCTGCGCTCCTGGATGTATTAAAGGATAAGCTAGAAGTCAATAGGAAAAGTCACAGGTTCAACACGAGGTGAACAACAGCCAAAAAAATAAAAATCATTGCATCCAAGCTGTACAAATTGTGCTCAACTCAATGGATTTCTAGGTAAACCTTAATGTTCAGTTCAGTCCTGTCCTCATCTCTGCTTTATTCAGCCCAGAACAACCTATAAACATCATGATTGAGAAATATTTTTGACTACTTCAAACAACTCGACTCCCTGTTTTTCCCTATTTTTACTTCTTTAGCAAAACTTCAAATCCACACAATATATTTTTAAAGAAACGCAGTAACTGACGGAGAAATTTACAGATAAAAAGCCGCTGAGGTTCTGGGCTCATCTGGGATTTGAACCGGCGACCTCTTGCACCCAAAGCGAGTGTTTGTATGTCTTTGTTTGTAAAGCTCTTCTTTTCTTGTGTAATTTCGCCCGCTTGCCTGCACTTATGGGTAATGTGCCACCATGTTGTGATACTTACAATGGAAGTATTGATAGTAAATGACGGCAGCATCCACTGTAATTACTCTTCTCCACTTGGTAATGGCACAGAAAGGCGCTGGCTGTTTCCCGCTGGATGTTATAAATTACACAGAGAAAAAAAGTCATTCAGCCTCAATATTGTTCACGAGGCTGACCACAAATATAGAGGGTTTTTTTGGAGAGTTGAGTCGAAGAGAAGGCGCGCGCGCTATGGCAAAGCAAGTTAATTCAAAGTGTGTTACAGAATAAGAAAGACTTTAAAATAACAATACAGCTAATCAAAACATGAATAATCATTGTAAAAAAAACTTTCAGTCATGCACAGCTAAAAAGAACCGTTTTGAGCCTGGATTTAAACATTGTCAAAGTAAAGACCTTCAGGAAACCCTCGTGTGGCCCTCGTGTGGCCCTCGTGTAGCCCTCGTGTAGCCCTCGTGTAGCCCTCGTGTAGCCCTCGTGTAGCCCTCGTGTAGCCCTCGTGTAGCCCTCGTGTAGCCCTCGTGTAGCCCTCGTGTAGCCCTCGTGTAGCCCTCGTGTAGCCCTCGTGTAGCCCTCGTGTAGCCCTCGTGTAGCCCTCCTTTAGCCCTCCTTTAGCCCTCCTTTAGCCCTCCTTTAGCCCTCCTTTAGCCCTCCTTTAGCCCTCCTTTAGCCCTCCTTTAGCCCTCCTTTAGCCCTCCTTTAGCCCTCCTTTCGCCCTCCTTTCGCCCTCCTTTCGCCCTCCTTTCGCCCTCCTTTCGCCCTCCTTTCGCCCTCCTTTCGCCCTCCTTTCGCCCTCCTTGGCCAGTCCTGACTCTGGGCACCAGCAGGAGGCGGGTCCCTGAAGTCCTCAGACTGTGAGATGGGGATTTTATTGCTTGTCCAGGAATGTTCCATAATATCTCAGAGCTCAAATAGAAAGAAAAAATTCTCCGGACAAAAAGGTGCCAGACAGTCCACCTGAAAATGTTACATAGTGCAGCTTTAGACATGCCTATAGAAGCCCATTTCCGCCAGTAAATAAAAAAAACAAAAACCTCACAGGAAGTCATAATCTGAGTTTAAACCTGCCTCCTTTATGGGGGAATAAATGAGGTTTACAAAGTGCTTTAGAGAAAAACAAAGCCACATTTAAATTATAACCTAAACACACATAATCCTGAAATAAAAATGTAACTTTAAAAGAAAAGTGCAGATAAAAATCATATGCTAAACTGAGCCTGGATTTACAAACTCAGCACAGATTTTAGAAATGTAGTGCCTAAAGTCTCCAGGAGGCTTGTAGAGGAACTGAACCGTGCAAACTTCACATATATGTACTTTTACAAATCCCTGCCTGTAAAAACAAATGCCTTTCTGAAGCATTTTCTCATTACGTTCCCGGTGGAATTAGTGGCAGAAGAGAAACCAAAGTGACCAGCTGCACATAGAGTTAGTACAAGTCGGAGGGACAGATGCACGAAGACGAGGATGATGAGTGAAGACGAAGATAAACAGAGACAGCAAGTCAGTTTGGATATTGAAGCATTTGGCCCAGCGCCTGAATCAACACTGCAAGCTGACGGCTGTATATGCAGCTTTATTAACATGGAGAGTCTCAAATCTCTTTTGCATACACCTGGACACTTATGCTTCACATATACAGGCCCAGACAACCTCCCAGATCACGGCAAATGCCACACAAAATGAAGGCGCTCTGAAAAGTACCCAAGATTAGAGCCAGCGCTGAGTGGCTGGTGTTAGCAGGGACGTGTAAACGGGAGATCAGGTTTCCAGGTGCATCAATTACAGCCCCGGCAGATGTTTGTGCGAGACACTCCACAGAACACATGGCCTCTGCTCCCCCACGCCGCACACAGCACTCACATTAGGATGCAACGGGTAAATAATCAGAGTCTTTGAGCAGGAGGAGGCCATAAACCAGGGTGAAACTTATACAAAACGTATCATGGATTTGTTTTAATGAAAGACAGCAAAAGATGAAGTTAAAATCTGTCAGCTGGACAAATCGTAGGAGTGGAGACGTTTCACTGCTCATCCAAGTTCTTCAGTTCTGGTGACCACTGCCTTATATCTACCTGCAGGAGGCGCCAACTACACCGAAACTGTAAACATCTATTGTCTCCAGTTTCAGCTGGAGCTACCCTATTCAGCCCTTAACAACCCTGCTATTCTTCTCATTGTTCTGGGTCTGAGGATGGAGGTGTAGATGGGGGAGAGATTATGTCTCAGGCCCCATTTCTGTTTACGGAAGGATTCTCTTTCCTAACAAAAATAGCTTCTTTAACTCCCCTCTCAAACCATTTCTTTTCTCTGGCTCAGATCTGAACTTCACCTTTTTCAGAGGAGTGGTTCGTGGCTTTGAGATGGAGATGTACAGCAGACTGTGGTCCAGAGGAGCTCTCGGGCCGGTGTTGGTACATCCTCTTGTGGAGTGTCTGAATGGAGTAGACTACATTACTTTGTTTGTCGCTCGGGGTTTTGGCCTTTGGGTGAACCAGTTTTTGTCTTAATGTGTTTGTAGGTTTGAAAAAGGCAGGAATCTCATACTGTCAAAGTTTTCCAGACATGGCTGCTGTGTAAGGAATGCTAACACTTTCTTTCTAGTTTCAGATACTCTTGACCTGTTTTTTAGCTCTCTTAGATCTATTGAAGGCCTAACTTTGGATCTCCACAAGCAGAGAGGGCTTTCTCCACGTGTCACTCCTTCACTTTTCCCTCTGTGTTGTAAAGTACAGATATCTGAGTTTGTGCTGCAGTGGATGGTGTGACTCAAACAGCAGGTATGGTTTGAGAGGGGAGTTAAAGAAGCTATTTTTGTTAGGAAAGAGAATCCTTCCTTAAACAAACGAAACGTCTTCACTCCTACAACTGACAGATTTTAACTTCGTCTTTTGCTCTGGATCAGACCTGGACGACTGAGGGTTTACACACATACCTTAATGAAAAGATGTTCACAGTATAATGGAAAACATGCAAACATCTCTACAAACTCAACAAAAAGGATCAAAAACAGTCCAAAATTAAATTCTGATCATGTTTGACTGGAATTGTAGAAAATAAATGGCTCTTGGACTGAAAATAAACACATTACGGACATTTGTTCCCACACGACATGGTTAGTCTTTGTCTTTAAACACACATTTGTTATAAAATCTGAGAAAACTAATGGGAAATTTAACTGGACTGAGCTTAGAAACAGACAGGACTGTCACACTTCAGCCCGAGTCAAAGGTTGAAACAGTTTTTCTAATAACCCACTGCGTCTGAGGCGTTTAGAGACTTGAGGACTTCTTGTTCTTGATAATTAAAGTGATTCTGATCCATCTCTTAGGGGATGTTCTCACAAAACATGTAATAAACTGTGATTTTTCTGAGATTGGAAAATAATTGTGCAACTTACAAATTGGGTGTGCTTTTTCCAAAACAGTTCGTGCAGTAATTTTGGATGTTTGACGCCGTTATGTAAGTGTTCTGATTTGAAAATAACATGATGATCAGCAGCAGGGACCAGACTGTGCTCACTTCTGCCTCACCAAATGTAAAGCCGAGCGACAGAATACAAAGACTCAATAACAATTTGGGTTTTAGAATCGGCCCATTGTCTCAGATGATTTATGAAAACAAATTAGCCGTAACATGTCGGTTTTGTCCTCGGTTTGATTTTCCTCTGGCAGAAAAAACGAAGTGAAAACAGCAAAGCCAATGAGGGTTAAACAATCTGAGAAAAGTGTCCTGTCTTTAGCAAAAGTTTTACACTATATAATAAGACACATTCACTTTTTTCTCACTGTCTGACATGAAAAAGTTTAGTCTGACAGCGAGTAAAAAAGTGAATGTGTCGTTTTATATATCGTACATCAACTTCTGGTTCAACTCTATGATGTAAGGCGAGATGATCCAAGCAAAAATATCAAATCATCAGCATTTTTGGAGAATCGATAACTGTATGTTATAGAGGATCTGGTCCACACTTTGCACAGGTGAATTTTATAAAACTGTCATGTCGGAGGCGTGTGTGTGTGTGTGTGTGTGTGTGTGTGTGTGTGTGTGTGTGTGTGTGTGAACGAGACTCCTACAGGGCGGCCCAAAAGTCGCTGACACTTTTAAATCTTCAGTAGCTCCTATAATTCTTAAGTTACACTCACCAAATTTTAGCAGTAGATAAACTGAACTGTCTGAGATTTTTGGCAATATATACGGTTATAATTGTTCACTTACACTTGAACTTATCACGACTTAAACTAGGGGAAGTAAAAAGACCAAATTTGGCTCTTATTTGATCCTCGATGTTACGTTTGAGTCGTTTATTGTCTGAGGTTTATTCACAAACACCTTTTCTTTAAGAAGAAATCAGGACGAGTCAGGTCTGTGGAGATCACATACTGCCCCCTGTCTGTGAAAAACACTTATTATTCCTTTAATGACATTTACTCTTGGGGCATCTCTGGTATTAAAATGTGGACGGTAACACTGCTGAGTTTGTGAATTTGACCCATGTGACTCAAAGTACCACTGTACAATGAGGGTTCGTTCCTCGGTGCTGGATTTGCTCAGATTAATGTCAGAAGGGTCGTTCTAAATGCTCTGAAAAAATAAAATATTTACAAACAAAAGGGTTATGATTTTTTTCAACTGTCAGTGACTTTTGGGCCACCCTGTGTGTCTCTGTGTGTGTGTGTGTGTGTGTGTGTGTGTGTGTGTGTGTGTGTGTGTGTGTGTGTGTGTGTGTGTGAGTGTGTTTGTGTGAGTGAGACATGGCAGCTGGATCACACAGTAGGTGCTGGGTAGAGTTCTCTGTCAGAGCTGGCACTGAAATGACAACACCTGTCACTTTGTTTAATTAACACCTCAGTGCATGTGTGTGTGTGCGTGTGTGTGTGCGTGTGCGTGAAGACCTTTACCAACTGACCAAATTATGCATTATACAGCAGCTAAAAAACAATGGTATAATTTGTATTCCTTGTTTCTTTTTCTTTCCATATGTCACCAACAATCACCTCATCCAAGTGCAATAATACACAAGTTCCGTGTTAGGTTTCTATAATGCCTTTTCCACATTTCTTTCAATTTAGCAAAGCTTAAGACTATAGCGCAAAGACTTTCTGAGCCATTATGTTTTGCATTTTCTGTAAGAATACCCTGGCACATTAGGAGATAAAATGAGCCTGTTATACAAGCTCATGCATAAAAAGTAGTTTGATATATATATTTTAAACCTGGTCCCTCTCCTAATGCTTCTCATTGATACTTAAGTCCTCTCTGTGTGTGAATATCCAAAATGTGCCTTCAGTAGATCTGAGAGAGCTAAAAACGGGACAACCGGGAATCAGAACCTACAACAAAAGGTGTAACTATTCCTTACAGAGCTGCTGTGTCTGAAAAGCTTCAGAGGATTTTCAGACGGCATGAAATGGTCCATTTCAAACCTACAAACAATTTAATTCTGCGTTCGGACCGAGGCGTCAGGAGCGTCCAGTTTAAATGCAAAGTCTATGATGGACATTCGTGTAGGCCATCCCTCGTTTCTACTGACCCAGACACGCCGCCTCTGAGCCGATCGCCTCCGTCGATGGGTTCTATGTAATAAATACACCACAGCCACTCTCTCAACCTCGTCTGCCATCGTTCACAAAGAGACCGGGAAAAAATATCCAAAGACACTCGCAGACTCCAACAGACACCGTGGACGTCCATCTAGATCCAACCAGATTTGTCTTTTTGTCACCTGGTCTAAATGCAGCAAATGACAAACTGGTTCACCCAAAAGACAAAACCCCGAGCCACAAACAAAGGAATGTAGTCTACTCATTCAGCGAAGAAACAATAAGACCACTCCATAAGAGAATGTAATAACACCGTCGTGAGAGCAGCTCAGGACCCCAGTCTGCTGTACATCTACATTTTAAAGACAATAACCGCTCCTTTGAAGAGAGCGAGGTTCTGATCTGAGCCAGAGAAAAGAAATGGTTTGAGAAGGGAGTTAAATAAGCTATTTTTATTAGGAAAAACAGATATGGCCCCTTACACATCACTATCCTCAGACTTAAATCAAATCAAGGAAAATAGTGATAGCCAGACTGATAATAGGTGTGAGAGCAGCCTTTAAGGGCCTGAATGATGTAAAATATGACTGATTATGAAGGCGCAGTTCACATTTAGTGTAGTTCTAGAGACCTACCGACAAAAACTAAACAAATAGGTGTTAGTTTCAGTGTAGTTAGCTCTTCTCTTCAGACAGACATAAGGCAGTGTCCAGCAGTAATCTGCCCAGAACTGAAGAAGTGTCTTGGATGAGCAGCATCTACACTCACACAGTTGACAGAATTGAATTTTTCTTTTGCTGTGCTTGTCATTCCTCCAAACTTCAGACCAATTTTAGCAAGAAAGGGATATGACTCGAGCGTGAACTGGCTCATAATAAAAAAAAAAGTGATACAACAGCACCTTAAATACACATTAGATCTTTTTTTTAAACTTTCTTCCTTCGCTCTTCTCTTCACGGGTTTGTAAATTTGTCTTTTTAATCATGTGTGGCCCTTCTTGACTCAAGCCCGTGTCAGAACAGGACAGACGTGTGACCTTGTGTGGTTTTATTTTGTTCAGACACAGCTCACCTTTCACAGTAATGTCTAGAGGACGTCCATGCTGATGATCAATTAACCAAACCCAGCATTATTACACCTGGGGACGCGAGCAGACTATATCTCTGTGGCTTTTAATTAGCATCTCTGTGTGTGTTAGCCCTGATGAGCCTGATGGATAAGGAGGCATACTGTACCGTGGACGCACAAACCACCTCCTTAACGTCTGTGTGTGTGTGTCAATGACGGCTGAGGTCACTCCTGGGGGTTTTAATCTGGGCTCGCATCGGGAACTTGGATGGCTTCGTCTGGTCTGATCGGAGTTTCCGCCGGCAACCCAGAGGTTCACCAGCTGTACCAACGATACGCCGCTTCCTGTTACCGTGGAAACCTGGGCCCCACACACACACACACACGCACACACACTCGCAGACAGGCATGTTGTGTGTCCATGTGGTCGATGACACACTGACATTTCCTGGAGATATGCCCCGACCACAACATGTTCAGGCCTAACCTCAGAACTCGACACCTGTCCATTTGTGGGGCAGAGCAGCTCTATGTTTCTGTGATGGAGCATTTAAAGGCTAATTTATACTTAAAGTTTATAAAAATACCACAATGTAATGTATTATTGCCAGTTCCATCACACTTAAAGCAGATATGAGCAGATATATACAGAGCGCACCTGATTACAAGTGCTTTAATTTTAGAAAAAAATACTTGTACAAGCCACAGGTATCCCATGTAGGAATATGAAAAATTAGCTCAAAAATGTTCATTTGCGAGGGACTAGTGAAGTTTTGCATAAAGACGACAGCAGAATAAGTTTGAACAAGCAGCAAAAAGGGCTGTAACCTGCGGATGGAGTCTGCTTTAGTTTGTGGATCAGTGACTCAGGAAAAAGAACATTACGGGACATTACAGCGACGCCAGGACGAAGAGGCGGGACAGAGGAACTGAGAAATACACCTGCAGCAAAACATACAGAAAAACATACAGAACAATTGTAAATAAAATGATGTTTTCTACTTCACGGATTTTGTTTATACTAACCCCTCGATAAACCAGACCAGTGTCTCTTCTCACTGTAAGAAATGAGTCACTGACAGCGACAGACACGTCAGGAGCAACATCCACTCTGCACTTTTATGTCGACTGTTACTGGGCAAAATGTTTTTGGTGCCACAGGAAAAAAAAAATGTATAAGCCGCACTGCACCATAAGCCGCAGCGGTTAAAAACTGGAAAAAAGTAGCGGCTTGTAGTTCGGAAAACACGGTGAATAATCTGGTAAAGTAAATGGTCATATTTTTAGCACTTTTCCACCTTCAAACCACTTAAAGCTTTACATGAAGGAACCTCTCACCTATTCACACACCAATGAGTAATGAAGGAAATGAATATAAAACAATGCATTTTGTATAAGTATGTTAATAAATATATTGCCATGTGCTAAAATGAGTGAACTAAGGCTGAGTATTTTTTTAAAAGCATGAATTGTGATTACGTTTTGCAATTTATATATTAAAAAACTGGATTTATACAAGAATAAGCCTAGACTGTAGATTATTTCAAGATAATTCCTTGCATGTTTGCAGAGATCTGAAATGTAATGGTTGTTTTTTGGTAACTGCACCTCGTTAAATTGCGTTTTCTCTTTGCTTTATACTGTGCTGCTCTTTTGAATCATAGAACGATTCTTCCCTTTTTTATTGGAACTATCTCCGGGATTGTCGGCCTTCATATTCCCCAACGCTGTGACTACTTCATCATACAGGTCTTGTGACAGGAGAGCATTAATCTCAGCGTTCTTCTGCACACATGCACTACTACACTTACACCACACACCAGAGGTAACCGTGAAATACTGCTCCTTTCACCCAGGAGCATGGATGAGTGCACAGCCTGGAAACGGGTGACAGGTTTGACCACTGATTCCATCTTTCCTCAAGGATATCTCCCGTTCAGTTTATTGCCAAAGAAACAGTAACTTAAAAATAAGCAGAAAATAACAAACCATATTATTAATGGATATGCAAACTGTCAGAACCATCCTTTGTGCCAAGCTGCTGAATTGGGTTTACAAATCTTGCCATCTTGGAAAACTACCATCTTGAAAACACTTCATTTAGCAGCTGCGTTAGCATACTTTGAAGTAATTGTACCTCGAATTCTTATGTGCGAGGGTTTTGTGCTGTAAAAAAAAATCAATCTGCACCTCCACAACCATCCATCTTTTATTTAAACCATTGTGTTGTGTTTGTTACAGTGCATATCGATATGTCCCATTTTAACATGCATTTACAGTACAGCACATACAAAGAGGACTGACTGACTCTTAAATCTGCTTTCTGAAGTGCGTTTCATTCACAATTGAAAATGAGACTGGTATTGGTTTTGGTCAAATATAACTTGCTTCTGTACAGTTCTATCGTTAAAAACAGCTCAGTTTAAGGTCTAAAACGAGACCGCTGTGTGCAGTCTGCATTGAATCGGACGGTTTTTATCCTCCACAAACCAGGAAGTGCGCTGTTATGCTAGGTTTTTTTTAGCATTAGCATAAAAATTGCTTCTAAACTCACCGCAGCATATAATTAGAGTGTTAGGAATGCATAAAGTACGTGGATCGCTCCAAACTGTTTAAAATAGTTCTGTTTTTCACGTTTTCGAGACAGTAAAACTCAGGTGCAGCGTCTTATTGTTACTTTCCTCAGTGAACACAGACACACAGGATTTTGGAGTTGAATTCACCGACTCCAAAGCAGAACTTCATACTTTATAACTGTTGTGTTGAAAGTTATTTGTTTAAGCTGACTCGGCCCCGCGCTCCGTGCACCTTTGAGTCTTGACCTAATTAGCGTGAGCCATGGAGGTGGAAGAGGCGCTTCGTTACTCACCATCCCCAAAGAAAGCCGCTCCTGTCGGTGTAGGTGCAGCGCTCGACTGTGGACTGTCCTTTGGCTCCAAACAAAGTGTTCCACATTCACAATAACAAGTCCCCTGTCCTCTGGAGGCGAGCATAGATTAAACACGCCGTCAGCCTGTAATTGAAAAAGCAAAGTTTTAATGAGAATACATGTAAATATAGATTCATTCTGCCACACGCCGGGCCTATATTGAGAGCTGATTTAAAGGGAGGACAGTGGCAGATCAATGCGTAGCCCAGGGGAAGGTGTACTAAAGAAAATGCTGTTTTTTAAATAGACTTTTCGACTGTGGTGCTATAGAACACAGCTGAGGCACTTCACACATCAATGGAATGAGGTTTCTGTTCAGTTCTGTTCAATTTTATTTATATAGCTCATTTAAATACAACTTAAGCTGCCTAAAACGCTTCACATAAGCAAAAATGTATACACGGATAATCGAAACGCACTGAACTATGATAGTAAAGGTTTATCTAGATGCTACAATCATTTCTTATATAAACTACTGCATTTCCAGTTGGTCTCAAGCTACAGAGATGACATTAAAACGAAAATCTCTGTATAATCAGGCAGTAAAAGTGCTAGACAAGAAACCACTGAAGCGTCTTTGTCAAATCCTTAAAGTATAAAATGTTAAACTCTGAGAACTTGATAGTGTATTCAGATGTGCCGTTTATACATAGACTTTTAAACAATGCTGCTCCTCCATCACTTTAGAGATTTGTTCAGCTTTGTTCTGAGCAGAGCATCAGAACATCCAGGTCCACCACAAGAACATCCAGGTCCACCAACACAAGAACATCCAGGTCCACCACAAGAACATCCAGGTCCGCCAACACCAGAACATCCAGGTCCACCAACACAAGAACATCCAGGTCCACCACAAGAACATCCAGGTCCGCCAACACCAGAACATCCAGGTCCGCCAACACAAGAACATCCAGGTCCGCTAACACAAGAACATCCAGGTCCACCAACACAAGAACATCCACCACAAGAACATCCTCGTCCACCAACACAAGAACATCCAGGTCCACCACAAGAACATCCAGGTCCGCCAACACAAGAACATCCAGGTCCACCAACACAAGAACATCCAGGTCCACCAACACAAGAACATCCACCACAAGAACATCCTCGTCCACCAACACAAGAACATCCAGGTCCACCACAAGAACATCCAGGTCCGCCAACACAAGAACATCCAGGTCCACCAAGAACATCCACGTCCACCCCAAGAACATCCACCACAATATTCAGACAACCAGAGCATCCAGGTCCAACAGAACATCCAGCTCCACAAGTCACTGCAGACTCCCCAGATGTAGCTCCACCTTCTCAAACAAGGACATTAAAGAATGGAAAAAGCTCCAGACTGAAACACTCCTGATCCGAGGGACG
>JAIEZT010000012.1:2134586-2341459 GCA_019594935.1 Periophthalmus modestus | reverse complement strand
TTCACGGACACAGTGGTGTTGCCCTCATGGACGGACGAGATGAAACCGACGTAGCCGTTTCACACGAGCAGCGAAGGAGGACGTTTTCAGCACATGGCCGCTACGTGTCGGGTTTATCTCAGATTGCATGTTGAAGCGTAGTTCACTTAATCAGCGGCTCCACTGTAATCCCTATCAGGACCGGATTAGGGACGCGACTCGACCATGAGTCTGTGGTTTTTTCTCTCTTTTTTTTTCTTTCTTTTCTCCCCCCCCCCTCCCCTGAGTGTAACCAGAGAACGCGAGAAGCGACCTTGATACAGAGGAGTCAACGCCCACCTGGGGTATACTTTATACTGTGCTACTTTATCTGTGGAGCCGTTATACTGCCCACTGTAAGTCAGTATCAACACTCTGCCAGATTATACCAGCGATGCGATGCAGGGTACAGAGGGATGTAGAGACGCTGGAGGGTTGTCGTATTTGTTTATGTTTCATAGTGTTTCATAGGTTTTTGTACTGGGGGAAAAAAAATGTTCTATGATATACAAGGTCAATAAAATACTCTTAGACCTCGTGCGTCATATCACGATAGTATTTTTGGGTTAGTCTACGCTGCTCTGGAGTATAAGTCGCCTACCAGCCTAAAAAACTGCAGAATAATGAAGAAATTGAAGAAAGGTTAAGAAAACTTCACTTGCCCCGTGTATCACTCACTGATTCAGTGTAACTTCTACGAATGTTTCCATGTCTCCTGTAAGTGTTTCTTGGGCAGGTAGTTTCTACAAAGAACGAGGATGAATAATGAAGGAATAAAAAATACATATATATATGCCGTTCCATTTTGGTGGGTTTTTGGTGGGAAAGAAAATATTAGTTTTACAAAGATTATCGACTGAGACCTTAAGTATGCATGATTTATTTTATCCTTTAACGATCACTATGTGAAACATGTTCGGTTCCTAATTAGCGTGTGGTAAGAACTAGACTGATTACGGATTTTTTTCTTTGGGTGGGCATTTTTGTTCAGTGTTTCTCAGACGTCTTTTAAATTATAATGTGATATTTTAAAGCATCAGTGGGGTTTCAGGAGGAGAAACTGGGTTCGAGGACTCACACGACGTCACTGTGCAGAAAACCAACATGCTGAAATTATATATTTGAATCATTCACATAGTCCGCCCTGAACAAAATATGAGAAAAGAGAGACACTTACTAGCCCAGGAAAATAAACTACTTTTTATGCTGGACATGAAATACAGCTTACTTAAAGCTATTACTGAGTTAGTTGTTATTTTGCTTACTTTCCAACGCGGCACGTGCACAGTGACGTGGTGCAGGACTTCATGAGCGCTCTGCAGCAGTCCACAGATTTACAAACAATAAATAAACCAAGCGGTTATGTCGGCGAGTATAAGATGACCTTCGGTGCCAAGATAAAAAAAGGATTTCAAATATAAAAGTTCCAAAGTCCGTATGAAATATCTACTAATATGGAATAAAAGCTGAGTTTTGTATTGTTTTTTATCCTATTCTGTTTACCCCAATTTTCAGTGCGATGCCGATGAATCATAAAATTTCTTCTCATTTTGGCTCCCACTCTGAAAAGAAGCCGAGTCTTTGTCACGCTCGTCTGCGAGCAAACCATTAGCTCCTTAGGTTGGATCTTTCAATTATAACCTCCTGCTCCTCTTTTTCTTTTCCGACCCAAAGTCCGTTTAGAAATGAGGCTTTAATATGTATCTTCCTACATTTAAAAGTTAAACAGACAGCAAGAAAAAATGGAACGCGCATTGATAAACTATGACTTGCCAACTCAATAAATTAGTTGCGGGCCTGATATTCTAGACGGGACGTTACATCCGAATCCCTGAACTCACGATGCCGCCCCCGAACATGGAAATAACAGCAGGCAGGGTAACTGCGTGCCTAACCTGGCGCTTTTCACCAGACCCTTAAAGCCAGCAGCTATCACTGCTTGACGCTTAGGAGCACAGTCAGAACATGTGAGGCACGAAAGGCCATGCATGACCTCTCCACACGTCTCATTCTCAGGATTATACAGTTAAAAGATAAAAATTCAGCTATTTTGAATGAATTTAAAAATAAAGTGAAATATGAAAATAAACTTTATGGTACAAAACTCACTGGACACATAAAAATAACCATTTTCATGTTTTTTTCTTTGTGATGTGACCTCCCCTGACTGCACACTCACAGCACATACATCAGGCTCCTCTGCTCTGATTAAAGACTGGCATTATGTAACTTATCTGGTGGGGGGTCGTTTCATGGAGATCGTGTCATGGTATTCCTCCGTCCCTGTGGCATTAAACACATCTGTCTTGCGTTTATTTAAATGACGGCGGGTTTAACATCGTTGTGTGCTTTGAAACATATTTAGTCGAGTGTTTGTTATTCTTACTGTAGTAGAGGGACGCCGCCTCCAACAAACCCGACCCATAACATGGAAAAATCTGTACATTTCAGATTTGTGTTTTTTTTCATCAGAGTAATTTTACCTGGTCCGTTGGAGCTTATTTCTGCAAATGACATTTACGTTGTTTACAGTGTGTATTTGTGTATGGGAGCGTTCATCAGCTGCATTTTTGATTTTACGACGGCGGCATAAAAGTACAAAAACAGACTCGCTCATCAATCTTTTTTGTTATCCCAGAAAAATATACCAGTAAAAATATACCAATTCAAGGGACGGCTGTCAAAATTAATCCTAGGACATCCATTCATCCATTCCGTGGCATACAGCTGTGCGCTGCAGCGCCAGGACATTCATCAGAACGTTATCCGTCCCCTCCCCGTGGCGTTGCATAAGCGGCACATTTAAGACGCCACAGCGCTGTTCAGACGATGACGCTTTTGACTACTTTAAGCTTTTTCCCTGTATAAACGACCTTGGAGTGATATATGTTATGTGTTGAGTATAACCTGTCCGGGTTATAACCTGTGATTAGCTCCTTGCAACTAGCTCCTCGCAGGCCTCCCACGGCTCCTGATTTATTTGAGTCTTATACCTGTAAAATAATAACATGGCTCTAAATTTAGACTTAGGGTTAGATAGTGGCACGGTGCTGCTGTGTCTCCTGGAAAAACAATCCCAGGAAAAAGGCAGGAGGTTTTATTATATTATGTTTTATTTTATTTATGGAAAAAGCACAACGTTTCTACAATGTTCCTCATCTAACAAACAAATGCAAAAAGTGCCCCCCAAATTTGAGTTTATGGAAAAAGACCCCCATTCTTGTTTTTATTTCACTTAATTAAAAGTAATAATCATAAACAGGATAAGATGCTGTAACATTTACTTGCTGGCGTCTTTATTATATGGTGAAAGCAGAAATGATGAAAGATTGATTTGTAATATGGATGATAAATGCGCGGAAAAATAGTTAAGGTAGACTGTCTGATCAAAAGCGAGAATCCACCCCACAGACTTGTGAAAATGTTATAATCTGTTTCCCTTAGGATACACGACTTGTTTTTTACTGTAAATTTTCCCGTGATAGTGATATTCCCCTAAAACTGTCCACAAACCCCTCGAAACGTTCGTGTTGGCCTGCGTCTCAGACTCTGCTCCCCCGCACTGGCTGCCAAGTTCCCCGTTGAGTTGTGGCCAGCTTGCGGTGCCGTTCTGTGAGGCGCAGACTGTGACCTGTATGGTGGCGTAGCGGCGCCGCGGCGCTGGAGAACACGGTGTGGAGCCAAGCAGAGATGCCATAATGGTCGCGGCGGGCTTGTGGATGGCTCTCACACCGGGCGACGCTGAGGGATCAGGCTCGACACGCTGCTTGCAGAGACGTGAGGAGGAGGAGAGAGAGATGGCTGCGGCCTGCAGGGGGCGCAGAAGGTTAACCTGCCCGCTGCTCGTCCGGGGGTCAGGTGGGGCCCGGACAGACACCAGATCTCTCTAAGGAATTTGGGTCTCGTCTGGAGGGAAGGGAAGACGACGGGGGCTTGGAGGAGAAATCCAGAGGTTAGCATGTGAATCCAGGAGGACGATACGCAGGATCCCACCTGCTCTGCTCTGCGGCTACGGAGGAAATCACCGTTTTATGTAAAGAATATAACACTTTTGACATTATTACACTGTTTTAAAATGTTTGGAGTGGAGTGGTTTTACTGAATAAGAAAGGACTTTTAAATCACACAAATCAGAACATGAATAATCACAAATAATCATCATAAAATTAACATTAAAACAGAAAAGTGTTTTTTTGAGTCAATTTTTTTTTTAGTAAAGGCCCGTCTCACATCTTCAGAAGAATGTTCAGGTTTTTAACTGCACAATAAACCTCAAACACTGACACAGGACACATGTGTGAAGTACTTCACCTGACACAGGACCACATGTGTGAAGGTACTTCACTCTGACACAGGACACCATGTGTGAAGTACTTCACCTGACACTAGGACACGTTTGTGACCCGTGTGAAGTACTTCTGGTTGTAGTCAGCCTCTCGCAGCAGTTCTGGTTGTGTACTCTACTCTGGATGTTCTGTTCTATCTCTCGGTTGCAGAGGCCAGTGAGATTTTTATGATGATGATTATTTGTGATTATTCTGTTTGATTGGTGTGATTTTAAGTCGTTCTTATGTCTGTAAAACACTTTGAATGTTACCTTGTGTATGAATTGTGCTGTACAAATAAACTCTCGCTTGTCTGTCCTGCTCTGAAGTCTCTCTGGGTCTGGTTTGGACAGTTTCACTTTGATTTTTGACATGTTTTTAGATGTAAAAAGCTGGCAGATGTTATTTGATTGATGATGTTGAACTTGTTAAAGTTCAAGTCCGAGAGTCCATTATACAACTCTAGATTTAAAATAGCCTGATTGAAGGTTTAGAGAGACTACTTTATGCAAAGATCCACATTATACTTTGATGATTAGTCATATAATTAAGAAGATAAAACACCATTATTTTATCAGTCTTTAAGCTGCTGCTGTATACCATTCTGCTGTTATGTAAAAATACTGGGTTTATACTCTTGGCCGCCTTTTCGAGTAGCTGTTTTCTAGGCCTCATTTTGTTGCAAAGTAAACCGATTATTTCCAAGTTGTGTTTCCTCTCTGGGGTGACAATCAAATTTAATCAACAAGTTTAGCGGCAGAACTGGGAGCGCACACTGCAGCGGACTTCCCATCGTTCTGCAGGTTTTGTCTTTGATTTAAGCTGTCTCACTGGATTGGCACGATCAAATTGGAATGCGATCATAGGACGAGACGCGAGCGTGTGGAATAAGTCCCGCCTCTGCACCACCAGCCCCCCTTCCGACGAGACGCTATAGCAACACAAAACTTCTCCTCGTCGTTTTTTCACATAAAGAGACTTTCACACAGTTTCTTATGTTTTTCAGTGTAACCCCATGTAAACTCACACCACTGCACAGTCTGGCATCTGTCTCTGCTATATAGGGTCATAATAATATTCATAAGTCGTTGGAGATGAGGAATGTTCTCAAAACACACACATATATACACATATACACACACATATATACACATATTACACAAACGCACACACACATATATACACAAACGCACACACATCGCAGAGTGAAATCAGTCAGCGGTCTCAAATATAATTACTTGACTGCTGCCTGCCATTTAGTGTGATGCCCCAGATAGATGATTTCTGTCTCCAGCGTCTGTCTGCGCCGCTCGTCTTTTACTTTTTCTCAATTTTGTATGAGAATTTTCTCTTAGATGTCCAGTTTCCTCTGTTTTTATAAATTCTCTGTTGCTTTAAAGAAACGTAAATGCTTTGGAAATGGTATGTATAAAATTAGATTCATCTGAATAAAATATGTAAAAACAGGCAGATCCTCCAGCTGCTGGGTACTCCCGACCACGATGAGTCACACCTGCGCTCGGCTCTCGGGGCATGACAGCCTGTCACAGCAGAACTGAGCCGTGTGTCAAATGCACTGGACACATGTCCTATATTTAACCTCAGATTCTGCCACCACTCAGCGAAGACAGGTTCAGCTGGTCGCTGGGCTGGATTTTTGAAACAAACTCCACTAAAGGAGCACAAACTGAGGAGCATAAACTGAGGAGCACGAACTGAGGAGCCTAAACTGAGGAGCCTAAACTGAGGAGCCTAAACTGAGGAGCACAAACTGAGGAGCACGAACTGAGGAGCACGAACTGAGGAGCACGAACTGAGGAGCACGAAACTGAGGAGCACGAACTTGAGGAGCACGAACTGAGGAGCACGAACTGAGGAGCACGAACTGAGGAGCACGAATGAGGAGCACGAAACTGAGGAGCACGAACTGAGGAGCACGAACTGAGGAGCACAAACTGAGGAGCACACACTGAGGAGCACAAACTGAGGAGCACACACTGAGGAGCACACACTGAGGAGCACGAACTGAGGAGCACGAACTGAGGAGCACGAACTGAGGAGCACAAACTGAGGAGCACAAACTGAGGAGCACACAAACTGAGGAGCACAAACTGAGGAGCACAAAACTGAGGAGCACAAACTGAGGAGCACACACTGAGGAGCACAAACTGAGGAGCACAAACTGAGGAGCACAAAACTGAGGAGCACAAACTGAGGAGCACGAACTGAGGAGCACACACTGAGGAGCACACACTGAGGAGCACGAACTGAGGAGCACGAACTGAGGAGCACACACACTGAGGAGCACACACTGAGGAGCACAAACTGAGGAGCACACACTGAGGAGCACAAACTGAGGAGCACGAACTGAGGAGCATAAACTGAGGAGCATAATTTGAGGAGCCTAAACTGAGGAGCATATTGCTGTAAAATTGCGCTCGAGGGGTCTCAGGTCCGTTTGCTTCGCCTGGGCTGATGAGACGTGTGTTTTGTGAGTTTCCGTCGTTTGGACTCAGCTGGGCTCTCGGTCTTAGAGATGGTTGAGTCGTTTTCATGTCCGTTTTAAAAAGCTCTTTCCCTCAAATGGTTTTACGATGTTTGGGATTAAATGCTTCATGTGTTTTGTCACAGACTTAATCTCTAATCGCTCCGTCTCGGTTTAATTGCACGACTGAAATATGTGACATCAGATTAAAGTTTTGCACCAAAACAGTTTATTGTTGAAACCAAACGTGTCGACAGAACAAGCGGCACTTAACCCGGAGCTGCTCGTGTGGGAGGGACACTTCAGGAAACATTTGATTTTAAACAGTTAACAGTGAATATTAGAGGCTCACAGGTTCCACAAACTGACATGAAGCAGTTTTACAGGTTAGTTCTGTGGAGAGACGAGTCGTATAAAAAGTGATTTTAGCAAAATTTAAACTTCAAGACACTTTTCATTGCATCAGTTTTGTAACTTGTTGTAGAAAATATCCGTGATCCTGTTTTTGCAGCAGAATTCTGTGTTTCCTCATCTTCATCAAAAGAACTTTAACTCCCGTCTTTGTGTCTCGGATTATAAGAGGAGGGAGCTTGAGCATTTCTTTCAGTGTTTGAGCTCCTGAGATCTGTCAAAGCCTCGATGTCGAGACCTCCAAATGAGCTTTTAGGTCCAGCGTTCGGACCAGGAGCAGGGGGAGGCTCCTGACGATGGTGGAGCTGCAGACAAGACCTTTTTTTTATTTAAAGAGAACGAGATGAGCTTTTACAAAAGTAGGAGTTCCCTCTGGGGGGAGACTGTCTTTTTATTGGGCTGTTTGAAGATTGTGAATCCATTCTCCACAGATATGTATCATCTCCCTGTGGAAAAGTGCATCCATCAGCCTCATCCATCAAAGCCGACAGACGGAGAGCAGGGAGCAGGGTTTAAACACAGGAAACATCCGCAGATTCAAACACTTTAAAAGACTTGTCCACTCACTAATTATCACCGTTTACTCCATTTAACTTGTATCTTCAGCAGCTCATGTGATACTGACCAACAAACAGAAAATACAAGCTCATTTGATATAAACTTGAAGAAAGGGGACATGCAAAAATGAAAATCTCACCATTTTTATGTTTGATGATGATTTAAATGATGTGAAGTTGTAAAAAAAAAACAGCATTGGGGAGATTTTTTAAGAACACAGATCTTGACTATTCTGTTTTAAAAATGGGATTGGACTGAAGTAACTAAGCTCGAGCGGCCGGTCGACCTTTGCCCGATGACAAACTTGTCACATAAATGTTGTGCTGAGCCACATTCTGCACAAAGACGTGTAATTAGGGGCTCGAACATCAGAAAGTTGAACTCTCTGATCCAAGTCCACACTGTGCACACTGCAGATACATTATTAAACTCTCGTATAGAAAAGTCTGCAACTTTCTGAGCCGCTAATTAACCTTAGACTCATACATAAACAGAAACATTTCCTTAATATAGATTTTTTGGCTGATGTTTAAGATTTATCATAGGAAAGTTATATAAAAGTACTATATCGGACGACTACACTCCTGAGGGTTTTGTCACATCTGTGTCTTTGCTTTAGTTGTTCTAACAAAACTGAAATGTACAGATAAAGTTTAAAAAGATGTGAAATGATGAACAGAGTATATTTATCTACTTTGAATCAAATACTGCCTTAAAAACACATATTGTCTGTTTTTTTCTTGACTTTATTCCATTCTTTCTTTCTTTCTTCCTTATGTATCAGTGACTGTGCACAGATGCATTAATCTTACAAAAGAAAAAAAGATGATTTTACCAGATTTAGCCGATTTATAAAGATACACAATAAAATACACAATAATACAAAACACTGAGCCGTCGTGTATCGTTTTGTGCCTCACACACTCGTCGTACCACAGTTCTGTCGTGATGATGTTTCCCGTCTACAATCTGGACTTAAGCTCTTCTCGTCCTGCACATTTGACTCTCCTCTTTAGTCCAGGGCCTGTAATATGTCCCACAATCCTTTGTTTCTGACTGACCCTCATTGACGCCGTGACCCTCCTCCGTCCGTCTGCAGCTCCTCGTTCTGCCCTCCTGCTCTCTCTTTCGCTCTTTCACTCTTATATCTCTCATTGACACTGACCTTCTTACACTCGTCTGCCCTCTAAGCTCCTCGTTCTGCCCTCATGATCTCTCTCTCCCTCACTCTTTTCTCCGTCTTTCTCTTTTCCTCCATTTACCCATCTCTACTGGTCCCACTTTTGGACCGACCCTCATTGACACTGGAGCCCTCTGACACTTGTCTTCACTTTAATCTTCCCATTCTGCCCCTCCTGCTCTCTCCGTCTTTCTCCCTCTCACCCTCTTCCTCTCTCCCTCTCTCAGTCTATCTCTCTCTTTTTCTCCAGGTCTGTTCCCTATTGCTCTCTCTTCTCTTTCTATTTTTTGGGGGCGACAGTGGCTCAGTGGTTAGAGCGTTGGTCTCCCAACCCGAAGGTCGGAGGATCGAGTCCAGCTCGGGACCAAGTTCTGTCGTTGTGTCCTTAGGCAAGACACTTCACCCACATTGCCTAGTATGTAAGTGGGTGTGTGCGTGAATGATCGATGGTGGTCGGAGGGGCCGATGGCGCAAACTGGCAGCCTCGCTTCCGTCAGTCTACCCCAGGGCAGCTGTGGCTACAATAGTAGCTTACCATCACCAAGTGTGGAGTGAATGAATAATGACTTCAGTGTAGCGCTTTGAGAGGCTTTGATAAAGCGCATTACAAATGTAAGGCATTATTATTATTATCTCTCTCATTGTCTCTTTCTCCTCCCTTTCTCCCTTTTTTTCTCTCTCCATTAACCCATCTCTACTGGTCCACTTTTGACCGACCCTCATTGACACTGGAGCCCTCCGACACTTGTCTTCACTTTAATCTTCCTCGGCTCCTGCTCTCACTGTCTCTCTCCCTCCATCTCTCTTTCTCTCCCTTTTTTTCTTTCTCTCCAGGTCTGTTCTGAACTGACCCTCGTTGACGCTGGAGCCCCCTTACACCTGTCTGCCCTCCTACTCTTTGTCTCTCTCCCTCTCTCACTTTTTCACTCTCTTCCTCTCCCTCTCTCTCTTTATCTCTCCCTTCTTTCCCTCTTTCTCTAGTTACCCTTCTTTACTGGTCCACTTTTGACTGACCCTCATTGACACTGTAACTCTCTTACGCCTGTCTTCATTTACTCTTCCCATTTTGCCCTCCTGCTCTCTCATCTCTCCTCCCTCTTTCTCCCTTTCTCTCCCTCTCTCTTTCTCCTCCCTTTCTCTCTCTTTCTCTCCAGGTCTGTTCTGACTGACCCTCGTTGACACTGTAACCCTCTTACACACCTGTCTGCCCTCTAATCTCCCCATTCTGCCCTGTTGCTCTCTTTGTCTCTCTTTTTTTTTTCTTTTCTCTCTCCTCTCCCTCTTTATCTCTCCTTATTTCTCTCTCTCTCTCTCTCTCAGTTACCCATCATTACTGGTCCACATTTGCCTGACCCTCATCGACACTGTAACCCTCTCACACCTGTCGACACTTTAATCCTCCCATTCATCTCTCTCCTCCTCCCTCTTTGTTTCAGTCTCTCTTTCTCTCTCTCCAGTTTCTCATTTCTATCTGTCCGTTTCGACCACTTCCAGCCTCTCGATCGCCCATCTGTTGCTCTGTCTGTGGCTGCCTCCCCTCCATCTGTCTCGGGAGGAGCGTCCCCCACCACTCGACTCGACAGGAGCTGGAGAGTGAACCCACAGTGGCCTTTTTCTTGCGAGTCAGCTAGTCATCCCGGGCTAATTAAATATCACTCCTCTGCGTTTCCGGGCCTTCTCTCCATCCTGTGTCGGCCGTCTCCTCGACTGAATTAGCGGTCCTCGCCTTCCCTCACTTACACCTTGTCTCTCTCTATTCCCTTGTTCCCCGTCGGGCGCCCGGGGCTCCCGACTCTCAAATTAACCTTTCACTGTAAAAATCACACACGGGAGCGAGGAGGCGTGGAGCGGCGGAGGTGTGGAGGCGTGCGACGGAATGTGTGCCAAATTTGCGAAAGGAGAGCGCGCGGAAAGAGGAGGAAGGCGTTTGTGCGAGCGTGTGTGATGGAGTCTGCGGGGTCGAACCGTAAGCCTCTGTCCATGTAATTGTGAATTAGAGGCTTAAATGAGCTGCTGCAGCCTGAGCTGATGGAGAGCGCCGCAGCGGGAGGAGGAAGTACGGCGAGAGAGGAGAGAGGACACTTAAAAGAGCGAAGTACAGAGAACATATCAGGACGGTAATAGAGTCCGACCACCCAGAGCTGCAGGGGCTTATGGGTAATGTGAAGAGAGTCTAATGTGAAGATTTTCTGTCCCTACATCTCACCATCATAACGACATTTATACACAGACGAGGTGCAGGAAGTGTCTTGCTCAAGGACAGGTGAATGCAACAGTCTATTCTGTGAAGTTTAATGGATGGATAGTATTGAAATAATGTTTTTTTAATGAAACAATTAAATAAATTAACACTTTAAATGACTGAAACACAAGAAGGTTTCTACATATACAAACAGAGCGGCCCAAAAGTCACTGACGCTTTTACATCTTCAGTAGTTCCTTTAATTCTTAAGTTAAACTCACCAAGTTTTAGCAGTAGATAAACTGAACATTCCCAGATTTTTGGCAATATAAACGGTTATAATTGTTCACTTACACTTGAACTTATCACGACTTAAACTAAGGGAAGTAAAAATGACCTAATTTGGCTCTTATTTGATCCTGATGTCACGTTTGAAGTGGTTTATTGTCTGAGGTTTATTCACAAACACCTTTTAATTAGAAAGAAATCAGGACTAGTCAGGTCTGTGGAGATCACATACTGCCCCTGTCTGTGAAAAACACTTATTATTCCTTTAATGGCATTTACTCTTGGGGCATCTCTGTATTAAAATGTCGACGGTAACACCGCTGGGTTTGTGAATTTGACCCATGTGACTCAAAGTACACTGTACAATGAGGGTTCGTTCCTCGGTGCTGTATTTGCTCAGATTAATGTGGGAAGAGTCGTTCTAAATGCTCTGAAAAAATAAAAGAAAAATATTTAGAAACAAAAGAGTTATGAGTTTTTGATGAGTTGTATAATATAGTTGATCTGTGTATTTCTACATCCCTGCTCTACGCTGCTTCGTAAGGGCCACATCTCTAATATCTCTAATACTGGAAAGTGAAATCTCTGACATGCTAACACAGCTCGAGTGTGTGTAACCGGCCCGGTGGACACAGCCGTCAGTGTGCGAGGACTCAAATAAAACCAGTCTGTGGAGATAAGGAGCGAGAGTGAAAGAAGCAGAGACGGAGGACGACAGATGGAGCTGTAGTAAGACCAGAAGGACTGTCCACGGGCCTCAGAATCAGGACAAATTAGGACCAGTGCCATAGTGATTTGACAATTTTAAACTAAAATATTATAGATTTCTGAATGGAAAGAAGCTCTCAAACCCAAAACCCATAAACACGAGAGAGAGAGCGTCGATGAGAACGAACGAAAACGACCAAAGCCTCAGACGGAGCTGAGTGTCTCTTTAAGAATAAAAACATAAGTTATTAGGAATGTTAAAAAATAGATGCGCTGTTAGCATTACCTGCTATTAGACATGATTGGTAACACTGTGGCACGAGTGAAATCAAGTCTTTTCTGGACTATGCGTCGCTCTGGAGGATAAGTCGCACCAGCAAAAAATGCAGAATGAAGAAAAAAAAAAATATGTAAGTCGCATTTTTGGAGAAATTTGACAAAACACATTTATATTTATCCAGCTGAAGCACAGACAGAACTGAACACGTGTCTGGTTTGTTAATCAGAGACGCTAATGTAACAAACATGAGAAACACGAGTCTTTTCTCTGCTCTTCATCACAGTTCACGTCAAATATAACACACGCTCTGGCTCATATCACAAAAAACTCATGGGAAATATATAAAAACCACTTTGGCCTGGGAGGAAACAAACCCTAAACTTTAGATTTTACCTTTCAATTGTTTCTTAAATAGTGTAAAAGTCTGAACCGGAAAACAGGAAGTAGTTTTCACGACCTTAAACTAGACTCATGATAAACTAAACATTTACAGTATTGTTCCAAGTGAAAAATTAGCACTTTTATGGTCATATAAATGAAGAGGAAAGAAAGGAGTCACACCACCGCCATCTAGAGGTCAAACAAGTGAACTGTAACACGTATAATCAGCTGTCGCTTAACATTTCTTCAGCTCCATGAAGCACAGACAGAACTGAACACGTGTTTGGTTTGTTAATGTCAGATATTAACAGTTAATCTCAAACTAAAGCAGAAAAAAACAACAAGTTTACTCTGGATCTCAGTCCAAATCACTAAATCCGCTGAATTCTTCGTCCTCTGTGTCGCTTCTGAACAGCTCCAACAACTCCAGAGGAAGATGAAACGTCGCTTCCTGTTCCATGTGGCTGTCAGACTGTCACACCAGCCCACAGCGCCCTCGTGTGGTGAAGACGTGACATTATATAGTTAATAATTTCATCTGAGTATAAGTCGCACCGGACAAACTATGAAAAAGTGACACTTATAGTCCAGAAAATACAGTAGTCCTTATTCTAAATGAAGACAGAGTCATTCTGTAACTTCGGTGCATTTCAGTGGCTTTTCTTGAGTGAATGTACAAATATCTGACAGAGGGGTTCATGCGATTGTGTTTTTTTTTGTGTGTACGAGAGAGAAAGGAAAGTCTGGCACACAGATGGGCGAGCGGAGGATGATTAGAGCGGTATTACACTGTCACTGGGTTGGCACGCACTGCTTTAATTACTGAGCTCCACAAACAGGAGAAAGTTGGAGACACACAAACCCACAGCGGCAGAGGCTCGGAGCAGCTCAGATCGCACACAGCAGATGCAATTAAAGACATCTCCATACAAACACACAAGCCCCGCATCAACCAGGACCAAATACGCGGCTGCTACAGGATACGGCTCAGAATAGACTCTTTATTACAAATGTCTGAGGCGTGGGGCGGCGTGCAGAACGGCGGACACCAATGGCATTTCCAGAATCTTAAAATAATGCCGCAGTTAGCAATAAAAGCGTCAAAGCTAAACGACATCTGCATCTGTCGGCGTATTGACAAATAAAGTGGTTTGTATGAAGCTAAAAGCAGCAGCTAAAGTAAAAACTGTAGTATTAAAGCTCTGATAGGAAATTAGAATGAAACTAAAATAATAAAAGCGGTTTATGACAGTGGATTGAACTTCCAGCTGAACAAGTTTAAAGATATTCAGCCTCGTCGTGATACTTTGTGACGTTTCATTACATTAAACATGCATCTGTCATATTTGATGCATGTGGCGCATTACGGCTCACACACACAATAATTAAAGATGTAATTTTGTAAGTTTGATTTCTGATGTTTAGGTTAAAAAAACACTTTAAGCACTTTCCTTTCACAGCGGCTCAGGCTCCGTGTAGTAGATCTGTTACATTCTGGCTGCTTCTGTACATTTATTGGATACTTGACAGGAGATGATGATGAATGGCAACTCATTTCACAGAAAAAAAAAGGTATTTTCAGAGCTACATTTACACTTGTCAGCACAAAAAATCAAAAGGCAGCTGTTACTTCTTCTGCTGCAAAACTTCCAGATTAGTTTTCGAACAGTGGAGACATGAGGAGTTATTTGAAATGCTCAAACTGAAGCACCAGTCTCGTCTCATCAGCGAACAATACGATCTCCAACTCAACTGTGAAAAAAAGGACGTTAATTTTTTATCCGAGGGCAGGACGCGTCTCTGTGTGGACCTTCTGGGTCACGGAGGGATAAAACCACGTGGTGCAGATGATGATGGACCACTTCTGCAGCCAGGGCCGGCCCCAGCTTTCAGGGGGCCCCCACGCTGCATTCGTCTCTGGGGCCCCCCGCAGCGGATGTACCCGATTCAGCTTTTTGTGAGTCACATTTGACACATTCTGACTCACATTCATCACCTTGACCAGTTGTTTTTGTGTTTATCTGACCGACATCAGACTGAAAACATCCAGAATGTCACAGGCACAAGAACAGAACACAAACGTATAAGGGGGGCAAGATTTTTAACATTCTAGGTGGATTTGAATGTGTTCCAGTTGCAACAGTGGGCTTAAATTTACATTATAAAGGGTCTTAAACACATAGCTGCCCTCACCTCTGCACGAATGAAAAAACAAACGTAGCAGCAGCAGATATTTAGCTCCTATAGACACAAAACACACAAGCCCTGTGTCCAATAAAACTTTATATATTATAGTGACGGCGATTGGAGCCTCGTGAAAGCATCGACACCTCAGTCGCAAAATGGTTTGACGTGTCTGAGGCCTCGGAGAAACACTGACCTCTAGTGGACAAATTTAACCATTGCAAACCAGCACACAACCCATGATTTGGGAACCAACAACTCTATTTTCTATTTTATTAGAAGTCATAAAATAGTATATATTCTATTTTGAACATTAAAAAGTATACAATTTATATATCACACGTTTTTTATTAAGAAATAGAAGTTTTGTGTGATCCCAAACCATAGATCACTTTTTTCCATTTGTAGATGCCATCGAAATGAAACAAATGCCAAAAGTCGCCAAACTCACCACTAACGTAACACAATACTCCGCACTATCCAACATTTTCCAGAAATATTGGTGCATCTTTTATACTGTAGCAGTTTAGCTCTTGTCAAACCACAGAAGTCACTGAACACTCTGAAGCTCTGAACCAATCACAGAGCAGAACATTCACTGAGCCAATGAAACGCTTCGATTCACTGAAGCGACTGACACGCAGAGCGAAGCAGGAGGGGGGAGGGGCCGACACCTCGACACTTTGGTCACGTGATGCTGCGAGACGAGAGGCAGAAAGAACGAGACGAGCTCCGGAGCCCCGCCTCATTTGCCCATCACTAATATATATTTTCAATATAAATGTACGGGCTCTTGGGGGCCCTCTGCTTAGTCTACTTGTAGTCTGCACCGGCCCTGGATGTAGCCACAGCTGCCCTGACGTAGACGTGAACAAGACCAGTCGTGGGTGAAGTGTCTTAAACAGAGACACGACGACAACTGGGATTTGGATCTAGTTTGTTAGTCATGGCTCAAAAGCCGTTTATATTTGTGTCGGTTTGTGCTGCAAAGGGGAAAATGTAGGTGCTCAGTTCCCATAATCCTGCATGATTAATCAATCTCTTTACTCGGAGCAGTAAAAATCATTTGGTTCTGGCTTTGTCTGGACAGAAGAGATGTTGACAAAAGCTGAAGCACAGGCAGAGTCACGTGGGGAGGGTCAGGAGCCGGTTCTGTGGCTCTGATGAAAAGCAAACGGCTCAAACACGGTGCGTCATCCCCAGGACGAGTCTGCGGCTCACGGCTCACCGGGACACGCTGTTCGAAGATGGAGGCCCCGCACAGACGCCGTTTATATTTCAGTGGGCGAAATGGTGCTCACGGAATATTCTTCCTACTAATTTTTGGCTAATTTTAGTGCAATGTAAATTTGACTTAAACTAAAGCCAGATGCTTCTGATCACACACACCTGGCTGCAGAGGCGGAGTCTGAACCTGTTCGACCAATCAGACTGTTCCATACATCTCCAGACCCCGCCCTCCCTCGTTCTTTCGCCCTCTCGAGTCACTGCGAGTTTACCAGCTTCGTCTGAAATGTAGTTGTGGGTGGAGTTTAGATGTTTAGCTGCAATTTAAAGAAGCAAAAAACTGGGAAGTGTGGAACCTGTGGAGAAGAGCAGTGCAAGAGGTTAATCTAGACCAAATAACTATAGTGACAAACCAAGAGGAGCGATGTGTCGGGTTGTTACCAGAAGTGGATAAAAAGGCGATTTACGCAGCCGCCAAATTGGAAATCAGGGACAAACAATGAATAGTGAATTTAGGAGTTCATTTATATACAAGATGTAGGAACCAGAAGAGGGAGAAGTGTCCGTGAGGGACGCCAGATTAAAGGGAGGAGAGGAGGGACTGATGGTGCGCTCTGCTTTAAGCCTCCTGCGCTCCTGGATATATTAAAGGATAAGCTAGAAGTCAATAGGAAAAGTCACAGGTTCAACATGAGGTGAACAACAGCCAGAAAAAAAATAAAAAATCATTGCATCCAAGCTGTACAAATTGTGCTCAACTTAATGGATTTCTAGGTAAACCTTAATGCTCAGTTCAGTCCTGTCCTCATCTCTGCTTTATTCAGCCCAGAACAACCTACAAACATCATGATTCAGAAATATTTTTGACTACTTCAAACATAGATGTATAGCTCTACTTCCCTTCTTTAGCAAAACTTCAAATCCACACAATATATTTTTAAAAGAAACACAGTAACTGACGGACAAATTTAGAGATAAAAAGCCGCTGAGGTTCTGGGCTCATCTGGGATTTGAACCGGCGACCTCTTGCACCCAAAGCGAGTGTTTGTATGTCTTTGTTTGTAAAGCTCTTCTTTTCTTGTGTAATTTCGCCCGCTTGCCTGCACTTATGGGTAATGTGCCACCATGTTGTGATACTTACAATGGAAGTATTGATAGTAAATGACGGCAGCATCCACTGTAATTACTCTTCTCCACTTGGTAATGGCACAGAAAGGCGCTGGCTGTTTCCCGCTGGATGTTATAAATTACACAGAGAAAAAAAGTCATTCAGCCTCAATATTGTTCACGAGGCTGACCACAAATATAGGTTTTTTTTGGAGAGTTGAGTCGAAGAGAAGGCGCGCTATGGCAAAGCAAGTTAATTCAAAGTGTGTTACAGAATAAGAAAGACTTTAAAAATAACAATACAGCTAATCAAAACATGAATAATCATTGTAAAAAAAACTTTCAGTCATGCACAGCTAAAAAGAACCGTTTTGAGCCTGGATTTAAACATTGTCAAAGTAAAGACCTTCAGGAAACCCTCGTGTGGCCCTCGTGTGGCCCTCGTGTGGCCCTCGTGTGGCCCTCGTGTGGCCCTCCTGTCGCCCTCCTTTCGCCCTCCTTTCGCCCTCCTTTCGCCCTCCTTTCGCCCTCCTTTCGCCCTCCTTTCGCCCTCCTTTCGCCCTCCTTTCGCCCTCCTTTCGCCCTCCTTTCGCCCTCCTTTCGCCCTCCTTCGCCCTCCTTCCTTTAGCCCTCCTTTAGCCCTCCTTTAGCCCTCCTTTAGCCCTCCTTTAGCCCTCCTTTTTAGCCCTCCTTAGCCCTCCTTTAGCCTCCTTTAGCCCTCCTTTAGCCCTCCTTTAGCCCTCCTTTAGCCCTCCTTTAGCCCTCCTTTAGCCCTCCTTTAGCCCTCCTTTAGCCCTCCTTTCGCCCTCCTTTCGCCCTCCTTTCGCCCTCCTTTCGCCCTCCTTTCGCCCTCCTTTCGCCCTCCTTTCGCCCTCCTTTCGCCCTCCTTTCGCCCTCCTTTCGCCCCTCCTGGGCCAGTCCTGACTCTGGGCACCAGCAGGAGGCGGGTCCCTGAAGTCCTCAGACTGTGAGATGGGGATTTTATTGCTTGTCCAGGAATGTTCCATAATATCTCAGAGCTCAAAAAGAATGAAAAAATTCTCCGAACAAAGAGGTGCCAGACAGTCCACCTGAAAATGTTACATAGTGCAGCTTTAGACATGCCTATGGAAGCCTATTTCCGCCAGTAAATAAAAAACAAAAGCCTCACAGGAAGTCATAATCTGAGTTTAAACCTGCCTCCTTTATGGGGGAATAAATGAGGTTTACAAAGTGCTTTAGAGAAAAACAAAGCCGCATTCAAATCATAAACTAAACACACATAATCCTGAAATAAAAATGTAACTTTAAAAGAGAAAAGTGCAGATAAAAATCATATGCTAAACTGAGCCTGGATTTACAAACTCAGCACAGACTTTAGAAATGTAGTGCCTAAAGTCTCCAGGAGGCTTGTAGAGGAACTGAACCATGCAAACTTCACATATATGTACTTTTACAAATCCCTGCCTGTAAAAACAAATGCCTTTCTGAAGCATTTTCTCATTACGTTCCCGGTGGAATTAGTGGCAGAAGAGAAACCAAAGTGACCAGCTGCACATAGAGTTAGTACAAGTCGGAGGGACAGATGCACGAAGACGAGGATGATGAGTGAAGACGAAGATAAACAGAGACAGCAAGTCAGTTTGGATATTGAAGCATTTGGCCCAGCGCCTGAATCAACACTGCAAGCTGACGGCTGTATATGCAGCTTTATTAACATGGAGAGTCTCAAATCTCTTTTGCATACACCTGGACACTTATGCTTCACATATACAGGCCCAGACAACCTCCCAGATCACGGCAAATGCCACACAAAATGAAGGCGCTCTGAAAAGTACCCAAGATTAGAGCCAGCGCTGAGTGGCTGGTGTTAGCAGGGACGTGTAAACGGGAGATCAGGTTTCCAGGTGCATCAATTACAGCCCCGGCAGATGTTTGTGCGAGACACTCCACAGAACACATGGCCTCTGCTCCCCCACGCCGCACACCGCACTCGCATTAGGATGCAACGGGTAAATAATCAGAGTCTTTGAGCAGGAGGAGGCCATAAACAAGGGTGAAACTTATACAAAACGTATCATGGATTTGTTTTAATGAAAGACAGCAAAAGATGAAGTTAAAATCTGTCAGCTGGACAAATCGTTGTAGGAGTGGAGACGTTTCGCTGCTCATCCAAGCTGCTTCAGTTCTGGTGACCACTGCCTTATATCTACCAGCAGGAGGCGCCAACTACACCGAAACTGTAAAAATCTATTGTCTCCAGTTTCAGCTGGAGCTACCCTATTCAGCCCTTAACGACCCTGCTATTCTTCTCATTGTTCTGGGTCTGAGGATGGAGGTGTAGATGGGGGAGAGATTATGTCTCAGGCCCCCATTTCTGTTTAAAGAAGGATTCTCTTTCCTAACAAAAATAGCTTCTTTAACTCCCCTCTCAAACCATTTCTTTTCTCTGGCTCAGATCTGAACTTCACCTTCTTCAGAGGAGTGGTTAGGGTCTTTGAGATGTAGATGTTCAGCAGACTGTGGTCCAGAGGAGCTCTCGGGCCGGTGTTGGTACATCCTCTTGTACTCCACAAGAGGACAGACACTCCGTCTGAATGGAGTCAACACATACTTTGTTTGTCGCTCGGGGTTTTGGCCTTTGGGTGAACCAGTTTTTGTCTTAACGTGTTTGTAGGTTTGAAAAAGGCAGGAATCTCATACTGTCTGAAAGTTTTCCAGACACACCTGCTGTGTAAGGAATGATAACACTTTTCTTTCTAGTTTCAGATTGTCCTGTTTTTTAGCTGTCTTAGATCTATTGAAGGCCTAACTTTGGATCTCCACAAGCAGAGAGGGCTTTCTCCACATGCTGCTCCTCCTTCACTTTTCCCTCTGTTGAGCTCTGTGTTGTGGAGTACGGATATTTGAGTTGTGCTGCGGTGGATGGCGTGAATCAAACAGCCGGTATGGTTTGAGAGGGGAGTTAAAGAAGATATTTTTTGTTAGGAAAGAGAATCCTTCCTTAAACGAAACGTCTTCACTGCTACAACTGACAGATTTTAACTTCGTCTTTTGCTCTGGATCAGACCTGGACGACTGAGGGTTTACACACATATCTTAATGAAAAGATGTTCACAGTATAATGAAAAACATGCAAACATCTCTACAAACTCAACAAAAAGGATCCAAAACAGTCCAAAATTAAATTCTGATCATGTTTGACTGGAATTGTAGAAAATAAATGGCTCTTGGACTGAAAATAAACACATTACGGACATTTGTTCCCACACGACATGGTTAGTCTTTGTCTTTAAACACACATTTGTTATAAAATCTGAGAAAACTAATGGGAAATTTAACTGGACTGAGCTTAGAAACAGACAGGACTGTCACGCTTCAGCCCGAGTCAAAGGTTTGAAACAGTTTTTCTAATAACCCACTGCGTCTGAGGCGTTTAGAGACTTGAGGACTTCTTGTTCTTGAGATAATTAAAGTGATTCTGATCCATCTCTTAGGGGATGTTCTCACAAAACATGTAATAAACTGTGATTTTTCTGAGATTGGAAAATAATTGTGCAACTTACAAATTGGGTGTGCTTTTTCCAAAACAGTTCGTGCAGTAATTTTGGATGTTTGACGCCGTTATGTAAGTGTTCTGATTTGAAAATAACATGATGATCAGCAGCAGGGACCAGACTGTGCTCACTTCTGCCTCACCAAATGTAAAGCCGAGCGACAGAATACAAAGACTCAATAACAATTTGGGTTTTAGAATCGGCCCATTGTCTCAGATGATTTATGAAAACAAATTAGCCGTAACATGTCAGTTTTGTCCTCGGTTTGATTTTCCTCTGGCAGAAAAAACGATGAAAGTGAAAACAGCAAAGCCAATGAGGGTTAAACAATCTGAGAAAACTGTCCTGTCTTTAGCAAAAGTTTTACACTATATAATAAGACACATTCACTTTTTTCTCACTGTCTGACATGAAAAAGTTTAGTCTGACAGCGAGTAAAAAAGTGAATGTGTCGTTTTATATATCGTACATCAACTTCTGGTTCAACTGTATGATGTAAGGCGAGATGATCCAAGCAAAAATATCAAATCATCAGCATTTTTGGAGAATTGATAACAACTGTATGTTATAGAGGATCTGGTCCACACTTTGCACAGGTGAATTTTATAAAAACTCATGTCAGAGGTGTGTGTGTGTGTGTGTGTGTGTGTGTGTGTGTGTGTGTGTGTGTGTGTGTGTGAACGAGACTCCTACAGGTGGCCCAAAAGTCGCTGACACTTTTAAATCTTCAGTAGCTCCTATAATTCTTAAGTTATACTCACCAAATTTTAGCAGTAGATAAACTGAACCTTCCCAGATTTTTGTCAATATATACTGTTATAATTGTTCACTTACACTTGAACTTATCACGAGTTAAACTAGGGGAAGTAAAAAGACCAAATTTGGCTCTTATTTGATCCTCGATGTTACGTTTGAGTCGTTTATTGTCTGAGGTTTATTCACAAACACCTTTTCTTTAAGAAGAAATCAGGACGAGTCAGGTCTGTGGAGATCACATACTGCCCCCTGTCTGTGAAAAACACTTATTATTCCTTTAATGGCATTTACTCTTGGGGCATCTCTGGTATTAAAATGTGGACGGTAACACTGCTGAGTTTGTGAATTTGACCCATGTGACTCAAAGTACCACTGTACAATGAGGGTTCGTTCCTCGGTGCTGGATTTGCTCAGATTAATGTCAGAAAGGGTCGTTCTAAATGCTCTGAAAAAATAAAATATTTACAAACAAAAGGGTTATGATTTTTTTCAACTGTCAGTGACTTTTGGGCCACCCTGTGTGTCTCTGTGTGTGTGTGTGTGTGTGTGTGTGTGTGTGTGTGTTTGTGTGAGTGAGACATGGCAGCTGGATCACACAGTAGGTGCTGGGTAGAGTTCTCTGTCAGAGCTGGCACTGAAATGACAACACCTGTCACTTTGTTTAATTAACACCTCAGTGCATGTGTGTGCGTGTGTGCGTGTGTGCGTGTGTGCGTGTGCGTGTGTGTGTGTGTGCATGAAGACCTTTACCAACTGACCAATTTATGCATTATACAGCAGCTAAAAAACAATGGTATAATTTGTATTCCTTGTTTCTTTTTCTTTCCATATGTCACCAACAATCACCTCATCCAAGTGCAATAATACACAAGTTCCGTGTTAGGTTTCTATAATGCCTTTTCCACATTTCTTTCAATTTAGCAAAGCTTAAGACTATAGCGCAAAGACTTTCTGAACCATTATGTTTTGCATTTTATGTAAGAATACCCTGGCACATTAGGAGATAAAATGAGCCTGTTATACAAGCTCATGCATAAAAAGTAGTTTGATATATATATTTTAAACCTGGTCCCTCTCCTAATGCTTCTCATTGATACTTAAGTCCTCTCTGTGTGTGAATATCCAAAATGTGCCTTCAGTAGATCTGAGAGAGCTAAAAACGGGACAACCGGGAATCAGAACCTAGAACAAAAGGTGTAACTATTCCTTACAGAGCTGCTGTGTCTGAAAAGCTTCAGAGGATTTTCAGACGGCATGAAATGGTCCATTACAAACAATTTAATTCTGCGTTCGGACCGAGGCGTCAGGATCGTCCAGTTTAAATGCAAAGTCTATGATGGACATTCGTGTAGGCCATCCCTCGTTTCTACTGACCCAGACACGCCGCCTCTGAACCGATCACCTCCGTTGATGGGTTTTATGTATGTTTATGTTTCTTTCAACCTCGTCTGCCATCGTTCACAAAGAGACCGGGAAAAAAATATCCAAAGACACTCGCAGACTCCAACAGACATCGTGGACGTCCATCTAGATCCAACCAGATTTGTCTTTTTGTCACCTGGTCTAAATGCAGCAAATGACAAACTGGTTCATCCAAAAGACAAAACCCCGAGCCCCGAACAAAGGAATGTAGTCTACTTATTCAGTGCAGTGGAGACACAAAAAGACCACTCCATAAGAGAATGTACCAACACCGTCGTGAGAGCAGCTCAGGACCCCAGTCTGCTGTACATCTACATTTTAAAGACACTAGAGAGCGAGGTTCTGATCTGAGCCAGAGAAAAGAAATGGTTTGAGAGGGGAGTTAAAGAAGCTATTTTTATTAGGAAAAACAGAAATGGGCACCTTATACATCACTCTATCCTCAGACTTAAATCAAGTCAAGGAAAATAGTGATAGCCAGAATGATAATAGGTGTGAGAGCAGCCATTAAGGGCCTGAATGATGTAAAATATGACTGATTATGAAGGCGCAGTTCACGTTTAGTGTAGTTCTAGAGACCTACCAACAATAACTAAACAAATAGGTGTTAGTTTCAGTGTAGTTAGCTCTTCTCTTCAGACAGACATAAGGCAGTGTCCAGCAGTAATCTGCCCAGAACTGAAGAAGTGTCTTGGATGAGCAGCATCTACACTCACACAGTTGACAGAATTGGATTTTTCTTTTGCTGTGCTTGTCATTCCTCCAAACTTCAGACCAATTTTAGCAAGAAAGGGATATGACTCAAGCGTGAACTGGCTCATAATAAAAAAAAGTGATACAACAGCACCTTAAATACGCATTAGATCTTTTTTTTTTTAACTTTCTTCCTTCGCTCTTCTCTTCACGGGTTTGTAAATTTGTCTTTTTAATCATGTGTGGCCCTTCTTGACTCAAGCCCGTGTCAGAACAGGACAGACGTGTGACCTTGTGTGGTTTTATTTTGTTCAGACACAGCTCACCTTTCACAGTAATGTCTAGAGGACGTCCATGCTGATGATCAATTAACCAAACCCAGCATTATTACACCTGGGGACGCGAGCAGACTATATCTCTGTGGCTTTTAATTAGCATCTCTGTGTGTGTTAGCCCTGATGAGCCTGATGGATAAGGAGGCATACAGTACCGTGGACGCACAAACCACCTCCTTAACGTCTGTGTGTGTGTGTCAATGACGGCTGAGGTCACTCCTGGGGGTTTTAATCTGGGCTCGCATCAGGAACTTGGATGGCTTCGTCTGGTCTGATCGGAGTTTCCGCCGGCAACCCAGAGGTTCACCAGCTGTACCAACGATACGCCGCTTCCTGTTACCGTGGAAACCTGGGCCCCACACACACACACACACGCACACACACTCGCAGACAGGCATGTTGTGTGTCCATGTGGTCGATGACACACTGACATTTCCTGGAGATATGCCCCGACCACAACATGTTCAGGCCTAACCTCAGAACTCGACACCTGTCCATTTGTGGGACAGAGCAGCTCTATGTTTCTGTGATGGATTTACAAGCCGATTTATACTTAAAGTTTATAAAAAATACCACAGTGTAATGTATTATTGCCAGTTCAATCACACTTATAGCAGATATAAGCAGATATATACAGAGCGCACCTGATTAAAAGTGCTTTAATTTTAGAAAAAAATACTTGTACAAGCCGCACCGGATTTTAAGCCACAGGTATCCCATGTAGGAATATGAAAAATTAGCTCAAAAATGTACATTTGCGAGGGACTAGTGAAGTTTTGCATAAAGACGACAGCAGAATAAGTTTGAACAAGGAGCAAAAAGGGCTGTAACCTGCAGATGGAGTCTGCTTTAGTTTGTGGATCAGTGACTCAGGAAAAAGAACATTACGGGACATTACAGCGGTGCCAGGACGAAGAGGCGGGGACAGAGGAACTGAAAAACACACCTGCAGCAAAACATATAGAACAATTGTAAATAAAATGATGTTATCTACTTCACGGATTTCGTTTATACTAACCCCTCGATAAACCAGACCAGTGTCTCTTCTCACTGTAAGAAATGAGTCCCTGACAGCAGGCGACAGACACGTCAGGAGCAACATCCACTCTGCACTTTTATGTCGACTGTTACTGGGCAAAATGTTTTTGGTGCCACAGGAAAAAAAAATTATATAAGCCGCACTGCACCATAAGCCGCAGTGGTTAAAAACTGGAAAAAAGTAGCGGCTTGTAGTTCGGAAAACACGGTGAATAATCTGGTAAAGTAAATGGTCATATTTTTAGCACTTTTCCACCTTCAAACCACTTAAAGCTTTACATGAAGGAACCTCTCACCTATTCACACACCAATGAGTAATGAAGGAAATGAATATAAAACAATGCATTTTGTATAAGTATGTTAATAAATATATTGCCATGTGCTAAAATGAGTGAACTAAGGCTGAATATTTTTTAAAAAGCATGAATTGCGATCACGTTTTGCAATTTATATATTAAAAAACTGGATTTATACAAGAATTAGACTAGACTATAGATTAATTCAAGATAATTCCTTTCATGTTTGCAGAGATCTGAAATGTAATGGTTGTTTTTTGGTAACTGCACCTCGTTAAATTGCGTTTTCTCTTTGCTTTATACTGTGCTGCTCTTTTGAATCATAGAACGATTCTTCCCTTTTTTATTGGAACCATCTCCGGGATTGTCGGCCTTCATATTCCCCAACGCTTTGACTACTTCATCATACAGGTCTAGTGACAGGAGAGCATTAATCTCAGTGTTCTTCTGCACACATGCACTACTACACTTACACCACACACCAGAGGTAACCGTGAAATACTGCTCCTTTCACCCAGGAGCATGGATGAGTGCACAGCCTGGAAACGGGTGACAGGTTTGACCACTGATTCCATCTTTCCTCAAGGATATCTCCCGTTCAGTTTATTGCCAAAGAAACAGTAACTTAAAAATAAGCAGAAAATAACTAACCATATTATTAATGGATATGCAAACTGTCAGAACCATCCTTTGTGCCAAGCTGCTGAATTGGGTTTACAAATCTTGCCGTCTTGGAAAACTACCATCTTGAAAACACTTCATTTAGCAGCTGCGTTAGCATACTTTGAAGTAATTGTACCTCGAATTCTTGTGTGCAAGGGTTTTGTGCTGTGAAAAAATCAATCTGCACCTCCACAACCATCCATCTTTTATTTAAACCATTGTGTTGTGTTTGTTACAGTGCATATCGATATGTTTTAACATGCATTTACAGTACAGCACATACAAAGAATGGACTGACTGACTCTTAAATCTGCTTTCTGAAGTGCGTTTCATTCACAATTGAAAATGAGACTGGTATTGGCTATTTTGGTCAAATATAACTTGCCTCTGTACAGTTCTATCGTTAAAAACAGCTCAGTTTAAGGTCGAAAACGAGACCGCTGTGTGCCGTCTGCATTGAATCGGACGGTTTTTATCCTCCACAAACCAGGAAGTGCGCTGTTATGCTAGGTTTTTTTTAGCATTACCATGAAAATTGCTTCTAAACTCACCGCAGCATATAATTAGAGTGTTAGGAATGCATAAAGTACGTTTGGATTGCTCCAAACTGTTTAAAATAGTTCTGTTTTCGAGACAGTAAAACTCAGGTGCAGCGTCTTATTGTTACTTTCCTCAGTGAACACAGACACACAGGATTTTGGAGTTGAATTCACCGACTCCAAAGCAGAACTTCATACTTTATAACTGTTGTGTTGAAAGTTATTTGTTTAAGCTGACTCGGCCCCGCGCTCCGTGCACCTTTGAGTCTTGACCTAATTAGCGTGAGCCATGGAGGTGGAAGAGGCGCTTCGTTACTCACCATCCCCAAAGAAAGCCGCTCCTGTCGGTGTAGGTGCAGCGCTCGACTGTGGACTGTCCTTTGGCTCCAAACAAAGTGTTCCACATTCACAATAACAAGTCCCCTGTCCTCTGGAGGCGAGCATAGATTAAACACGCCGTCAGCCTGTAATTGAAAAAGCAAAGTTTTAATGAGAATACATGTAAATATAGATTCATTCTGCCACACGCCGGGCCTATATTGAGAGCTGATTTAAAGGAGGACAGTGGCAGATCAATGCGTAGCCCAGGGGAAGGTGTACTAAAGAAAATGCTGTTTTTTAAATAGACTTTTCGACTGTGGTGCTATAGAACACAGCTGAGGCACTTCACACATCAATGGAATGAGGTTTCTGTTCAGTTCTGTTCAATTTTATTTATATAGCTCATTTAAATACACTTTAAGCTGCCTAAAACGCTTCACATAAGCAAAAATGTATACACGGATAATCGAAACGCACTGAACTATGATAGTAAAGGTTTATCTAGATGCTACAATCATTTCTTATATAAACTACTGCATTTCCAGTTGGTCTCAAGCTACAGAGATGACATTAAAACGAAAGTCTCTGTATAATCAGGCAGTAAAAGTGCTAGACAAACCACTGAAGCGTCTTTGTCAAATCCTTAAAGTATAAAATGTTAAACTCTGAGAACTTGATAGTGTATTCAGATGTGCCGTTTATATATAGACTTTTAAACAATGCTCCTCCATCACTTTAGAAATTTGTTCAGCTTTGTTCTGAGCAGAGCCCCAGAACATCCAGGTCCACCACAAGAACATCCAGGTCCACCAACACAAGAACATCCAGGTCCACCACAAGAACATCCAGGTCCGCCACAAGAACATCCAGGTCCACCACAAGAACATCCAGGTCCACCACAAGAACATCCAGGTCCGCCAACACCAGAACATCCAGGTCCACCACCACAAGAACATCCATCCACCACATCCAGGTCCACCACACAAGAACGTCCACCACAAGACAAGTCCACCACATCCAGGTCCACCACAAGAACATCCAGGTCCGCCAACACAAGAACATCCAGGTCCACCAACACAAGAACATCCAGGTCCACCAACACAAGAACATCCACCACAAGAACATCCTCGTCCACCAACACAAGAACATCCAGGTCCACCACAAGAACATCCAGGTCCGCCAACACAAGAACATCCAGGTCCACCAAGAACATCCACGTCCACCCCAAGAACATCCACCACAATATTCAGACAACCAGAGCATCCAGGTCCAACAGAACATCCAGCTCCACAAGTCACTGCAGACTCCCCAGATGTAGCTCCACCTTTTCAAACAAGGACATTAAAGAATGGAAAAAGCTCCAGACTGAAACACTCCTGATCCGAGGGACGTCTCTTATGTTAGAAAAGTCATTTTAGGGAGTCAACTCTGTCAACACTGATTTGCAGCTTATATGGTGATTTTTGACATACACTTGAGTACTTTTTAAATGAATGAAAGTCTGCAGGTTTGATTGTAAATGGACGGATACTTGGATGTATTTTAAATGTTTGTAACCTGCTCGGGGACTGCAGATGGAAACGAGCTTTAACTAAATCTGCTGTAAAGCATCTCTTCTTTTATGAGATTAATGTGTTTGAACACGGTCCCTGTTAAAATAAACCAATGCACCAAACTAAACTAAACTAACTGGATACATAGGCAAAGAATAATGACAGGATGACACAGTTTAGGTTTGTTTTTGCACACACACGATTTACAGTTTTATTATATGTGTAACGGTGAATTACTGTCATTTTAAGAAATTGGTGGCCTCAAACTGGCTGCAGGGGCGGAGACTGAAGTGTGGACAGACCAATCACACTGTTCCTTTATCTCCAGACTCCGCCCTCATCCCCCCCAACTCTCGCCTTTATTCGTCCAGACACCGCCCAGTTCAGGAGCTCTGTTTAAACTGTGGTTGTAGGTGGAGTTTAAGGCTTAAATCCAACTTTAAGCTTTAGAATGGGCTGGAAGAGAAAAAGATTTACCAAAAGTGAACAGGCAACGAGTTTATGATCGAAAATTAAGGAAAAGCACAAACCTTTTTTACCTCACGGCCTGTAACGTGGGTCTAACCTTGAAGCTAACACAGTTTTAAATGTATTTATTTGACTGGGACAATGCGATACACTACATTGCACATTCCACACAATTGCACATTCCATTCATTGCACAAATACACTTATTGCACCATACAAAATATTGCACATCCCATTCATTACACAACTCCTAATATTCTACACCCACACCCTTCATATTTTGCCCGTACATGCAAATATCTCTCAGTGGAACAGTTAAAATCACATTGTTACTATGGATGAAGCATGTTTGATTTGACCATAACCAGTTTTTCATTTGAGCTTTAAAATATCTGTATGTGGGACATTCTCTCAGGGTTACTGGGAGCTCGCGTGGCCCTTCCTAGACTGTCTTTATATTTAATGTTCTCCTTTAGTGGTGGTGGTGCGAGGGAGTGTAGGACCTTGTAAATTAGACATGCTCTTTTAAGTTTGATCATGTTGTTAAAGTCCAGTAATCGACGCTTTTTCAGAACAGACAGTGATGGTAAGAAATGTTTTTTTTATCAAGTATTTTTAGGCCTCTTTTATAGACATTTTCAGTGGTTCAAATGTTAAATTAATTGATTGTACTTGAATTGTTTGGAAGTTCTACTCACCCATGCTGTCGGCCATCTTAGGTGTTCCAGCCAAAAGAGTCCCCAGGGAGCAGGAGCAGCTGAAGAAGGTTCCGGGGCAGACCACTGTGTGCTGAGGAGGAGGGGGGTCCAAATGTTTCAGCTTGTTGGATCTTGTTTGGTTTTTCACAGTTAAAACAAATAATTTAAGGTAGAGCTCTATTTTTAACAACTAATTTGCTTGAATAAACTTTGACACTGTTTTGTTTGCGATAACTTTTAACAAGAACGTTTATGGGATGTGCTGAAACTCACATGTGCTGCAGAGTGGGAGTGACCGATTAAGGGAGGTGCTCTATAAAAAGAGCAAACCGCAGACTGTGCAAAGTGAGGGTGCTGTGTGTAAATTTTCCTGTTTTGTTAATAATTTCAGTGACAGAAAATACATGCACTTGACTCTGCATTGGACAAACCGTCAGCTCGGCTCTGCTCCTCGTCAAACCGCTCAGGTTGGTATCCGGGCGATTACACGGCCCACTGCAGTAATGAGGATTTTTCATTTACAGAACATGTCGCCCAGGCCCACTAAGATGTTTTTTACCCGGGGCCCAGGATTTTGAGTTACACCCCTGGCTCCTAATGACAAAACACATTTAAAGGTCCTCAAAAACACACCCGGAGTTGTGTTTTGTTTCACTCACAGATGTTTAAATAATCCTTTTTGCAGCAGTTTTCAGACTTCAGACCCTTACACATACTTGAGTAATATATATTTGAAAATGTTATGTTGTGTTTGGAGTAAAAATCTTTGCTTTATTTCAAGTTTCTGTCCAATTACTTCAGCTTTAAATAAGAAAATGTGATGTTAATTCCAGATATTAGTCTACAATTACTTTTACTTCAGTAGTAGCTTGTAAGACCACTTTGTACTTCTACTTGAGTAATATTATTCTGAAGTGAAGGTACTTTTACTTCAGCTGCTGCGTCCACTTCTACTACAGGATAGAGACAATGACATGTGGCCGTCTGGAGCAGGACTCAAACTAAACAGCGAAACCGTTGACAATATTGTGTCGTTTTAAAGGTCCTAAATTACACAAAATCGTTATAAAGTTGTTATCTGCTCAAAAACTAGAGCTGGAGTTGTGTTTTGTTTCATTCACACATGTTTGAGTGAACATTTATTATTAGTTTGTAACATCTCAAAAGCTTAAAATACTCCGTTCCACCTTGTGATGTCATGAAGTGGTAGTTTTCAAGTTAGCAGCTCACTTCCTGCATCACCACATGACATCACAAGGTGGAACAGACTGTTTTCTGTTTGAGAGAAGCCTAAATCTGCAGGGTTTGTGTTTTAAACCTGTGCAAATGAAACAAAAAAACAAAACTCCGGGTCTGTTTGTGACGAGGAAACAACATTAGAACATAGATCAGAAAAGAGCGTAATACAGAGCACTTTCTGAAGAAAGACCGGAAGAAAAAAGGGCAAAAAGGGAATGAAAAGACCTAAAGGAATAATAGTTTAGTGACAGGTGCGCTAACTTATCTCCCTTTGTGCACTAGAATGAATTGGAGACTATTTGGCACAAGTGGAGAATATATGAGTCTGGGCACTGAGCAGACTCATGCCTCATTGTGCAGCTCGATGCCTGAATAAAAGACAGGCTTTAAACTATATCACCAAGGTCAACTCTAGTGCACCTCAGCCCCTCCTGTGACATATTTACACCGCCCGTAGCACCACCGCTGCACATCTATACTGTATCCTGCTACTTAAGCTACTTGCATCAGTCAGCCCAAATCCTTTTAGTTTCACGTCTAAACAAAGCCTTAAACAAAACGATTTCCACTTCATCCCCTTGACGTTTTCTTCCTTTCCCAAAATGACTTGATTGCGAAGCTTTAATTTGAAACCTTGGCCCTAAGCTTCTAAATTAAACTCCAACTCCTACAAGAGGTCGATTAACATAGGCTCTCTGCAGTCATATCTCTTCATTACGCCTTCATAATTACATGTTAAACGTTGCGCTAATTGGAAATGTCATGATATACGGTGGCCTATTGTTTGTCAGAGTTCTATTAATAGCTCGTTTGGCGCTGGTAGTAATTGATTTCCGAGTGCATTAATTGATTGGGAGAGAGGGGGACGACTGCTTTGGGAGGTGAATTGTTGTAGAGTTTAGAAGAAGACAAAGGCAATCTGCGAGAGAGACGTGTCACAGGTAATTATGATGAGAGGAATGAGATTGAGGATGATCTGACGTGGCTGCACATACGAGAAGTTTTTAATAACCACAAGAAAGTCTTTAAAAACAACAGTGACTCTGCCGGTTCCTTATGATGAATGGTACTGCAGTGTTTATAGTGTCCCTCTTCTGCTGTTTAGTATTGATCTCGAGGCATAAACTCCAAAAAGCCTGTTCCCGTCTAAAACCTGAATGCCAAACACTGTCCCACTAAACCACTCTATAAGGAAACGTTACATTTCACTGATTCTGTGGATGTTTACAGGCACAAATACTGATTTAAACTATGCAACACTAAGGTCGTGACGTTACCTGCTGTGTGGAGATGATCAAAAATGAGCTGATTTAAGCACTTTGACTCAACGTTATTACATTTAGAGTTTAACTGTCAGTTCCCACATCATAAGAGCAACAGTAATTATGTTTTTTATTATAATGTGCTCATTTCAGCCGCTTGGACAAGATCACAGATAGAAGCAGCTGAAATGAGTTTCCTCCACAGGGCGGCTGGGAGCTCCCTTAGAGATAGAGTGAGGAGCTCAGTCACACAGGAGGAGCTCGGAGTAGAGCCGCTTCTCTTCTTCACGTCGAGAGGAGCAGCTGAGGTGGCTCGGGCATCTGCTCAGGATGCCTCCTGGACGCCTCCCCGAGGAGGTGTTCTGGGCATGTCCCACCGGGAGGAGGCCCGGGGAAGACCCAGGACACGCTGGAGGGACTATGTCTCTCGGCTGGTCTGGGAACGCCCTGGGGTCCCGCTGGAGGAGCTGGCGGACGTGTCTAGGGTGAGGGAAGTCCCTGCTTAGACTGCTGCCCCCGGCACCAGATAAGAGGAAGAAAATGGATGGATGGAATATGCAGCTCTAAGGTCAAAACCCTCTGCTCGGCTCACGCACTTGACGATACCCAAAAAATGAGCTGATTTGAGCAGTTGGACTAAACGTTATTACATTTAGGGGTTAACTGTCAGTTCTCCATGTCAAGAGCAGCAGATCTGCACTAGAAAATCCCAACACGACTGGTTAATGAATAATTACAGAGGTAACATTAACCAGCTTTTGAGGTTAATAGCAAATCGTAATTACATTTTTTCATAATTGTGTGGTTAAATTTCCTCGACTGCTCCTCGTCTGGGCCGTCCTGCGGTCCGGAGTGGGATGTGTTCAGGAAATGACCCAAAACACAGAAGATCTGATAGTGTAATGGTATTTATGAAAGTGAGAAGAACAAATCATCTATGGGAAACCTCCTTCATGTGTCTTGTCTCCCATCCTCGTATCGTGTGAACTTATTCACCTCTTTACATTCAGACCTTATATGGATAGAAGATGTGCACATGGATCTGGGGAAGAAGACCAGATACAAATGGTTCCATCAAAAGCACAAGGACACCTGAACGCAGCACAATACAGAATATAGGTCATATATTGTACAGGTTTCTGTTGTGAGACCTGGCAACCCGCTGCCTCCGTCACTCAGTCCAGATCCAAACACGAAATGCTCCAAAACAAGGACAAATCAAGTGTATTTAAGTACCACTGTGTTAAAATCATGTGTCTTTCTGGGTTAAATTAGTTGTTTTTTTGGAGCAGGGTTGAGTCTAGACCCTTTTTATTGAAATATATCCTCAGCAAAGAGAATCAGGGGCAGATGATCCTGTTCACGGAGGAGCTCTTCTGCTGATACTGAGGAGCACTTGTGTTTACTGTCGCCCACAAAAATTGATCGCAGACGAGTGAGAAGAGGCCTCACTCTGCACCAAAACTCCAGAATATCAGACGGGCTTCGCATCAGTCGCAGCAGCTCGGCTTTGGTCGCTGTTGAGCTGACGTTTTCTTGTTTTGTTTTTTTCAAATGCATCGTCATTCTCGTCCCCTTTACCTCCTGGACCTTTGCATCCTTCACGGCCCGGCCTGTCTGTCCGCTCCTAAGTGACTCTCTCCAAGGTCTTCTCGATATTCCCTCCTTGCTGTTTTGGACACTTCAACACAAACCAATTTACCTGTCCGACATGTTACCTTGGGAAGAGCGAGGGGGCAGCGGAGACGACATGAAGAAGAGGAGGAGATAAGGATAAAAAGACATGTGCTGCGGATGAAGCCGAGCCGGAGCAGATGAGGATGTATCGCCATGTATGTGTGTGCGTATGCATCATTTAGCGTCAGTGTGTTGTTCGCCGGGCCTGGATTTCCCACAAGGCCATGCATGAGCGGGCAAGCGGCGGGTCTCCGGGGACGATGACAACCGCAGCTCCATTGTTGTGGCGGTGATATATTGCCAGGAAACCCCCAGAGGGCAGGGACCACTTATTTAGACATCAAATTAAGGCTGAAGACACACACGCTCGCACACGCACACATATTCACAGTATAATAGGTACGCGAACGCAAGATACTTCTGAAGCACGGCTAAAAATAACAAAAGCCTGCTTCTGCTGCAGCTCAGTGAGAGGATAAATGTGTGGAGGCCGAGTGTTAATGCAAAAATGTGGTGAGACTTTATAATTGTCTTGATAAAACAACATAGACTTAAACATATAGTCATTTATAGAGAAAGAATCAGGCTAAATGAAGGGTTTGTTGTATTATTTTATAGGGACTAAAGAGCCGTTTAAAGCCTCCAGAGAATCGGTTCAGTGCTGACTCGTTGGTCACATGAACAGAACATTTTACACAAATCAGTCTAATTTATATCACGTCTTTAAGCTGAAACTTTTCTCAAATCCTCCACTGAAACAAACAGGATTCCTGCTAAACCAGAAGTTCCAGGACAAAGAAAGACCAGAGAGGAAAAAGTGGGCAAGGTGGAATAAGGACAATGGGGTTTTATTTATATTTGCTCATTGTGAATCAAGTCCTTCTTCAGACTATTAAAAGTGTAGTTATTATAAAGTGTTACCAAAAACTATATACTAAATGTCCTATATTAAGCAAAATTGACCCTTCTGAGCTTTAAACCATGTTATAATGTGGTTTCCTCCTCAAAAACACACCTGGAGTTGTGTTTTGTTTCATTCACACATGCTCTGTTCCACCTCGTGATGTCATGAAGTGGTAGTTTTCACGTTAACATCTCTCTTTTACCTTTTGTTCAGTAGAGATGGGCAATTCCAGGGCTAAAATGAAGCCAAATTAATCTAGAAATGAAGGTGTGAGGAGCCACATGATGACATCACAAGGTGGAACAACGTGTTTTCAGTTTGAGAGAAGAATACGCCGCGTTTGTGTTGAACATGACACAACTCCGGGTCTGTTTGTGACGAGGAAACAACATTATAACACAGATCTGAGACTATGTGCAGGAATATGGGCCCTTTAATGAATAAAATGTCACTTTTCATCTTTCATTTTACAAACACAAGACTAACAATCGAGCAGACACTTTTATTTGCTGCGAGACTGTGACATTTTACTTGCTTTTTCCTCAGCGTCTGCTCTTCCAGGGCTGTATGCTTTGTACTCTAGTGCTCCCCTTTGTAGTCAGTCCTGTGTGCTCTGAGTCTAAAGTAATACCAAAAGTAGTTGTTGATGTAAAAGTAGTAGTATTGGTAGCCAGTATATTTTATAGAGCAAATAATACTTTTTTTTATACCACCTTGAGAATGCCCCATGTTGGAATGTCTGAATATTGAAGCCAGGCGCAACAAGACGAGGGGATTTTTAACTTTGCTGAAGAATCTTTTATAATTGTAGATCATTAACAAAATAAGAGTTTGGATTAATTAACACCTGAACCGAGCCTGTCGTCAGCTCTAACAGCTCCTTTAACTTTAATCAGCTGGTTATTAGTGTGGTTAGTTAGTTGATTGCTTAATAGTCAATTACTAAGCTCCAAAGGTTTAAGTTTCTTTTTTTAGCTTGTTAAAGTGAACCATATTTGCTTAAAATCTCTATTGTATCAGAAAATCAGGCCTGGTGTATCTCCTGAACCCAGAAAACAGCAAGGAACTTATTCTTAGCAGTTGCTTTAGTGCACATTTTGAAGGATTAAATACACAGATTTCACATTTCGAAGCCTCAAATCACATAAAATTCTCTCGCTTCAGCTGGATTTTAAGCACAGAACAGGTAAAGTGCATTTAGAAGGTGGAAACGCACTTAGCCACATTAACTCACGTAAAACATAAAACCCACGTGACCATCGTACCACATACTGCACCGGAGTCCACACAGGGGATGAACAAGCACAGAGTCATCCCGTCATGCAGGTTATTTGTCAAAAAGTCTTCCAGAGGAGCACAGCTAAACAAACATCGTGCACAGCATTAGCACAGCGCTCAAGCTAACTAATAACACGGCCACAAACACATACGAGCAGAAACACCAGACCCGTCGAACCCGAGTGAGAAACGAGGGGAAGTTTACGCTCATCCAGTGCTGGACGAGTAGAAGGACTTCAGAGGTGGTTGTTTTTCATTTTCAGGGCAGTGCTCCGGCAAAGACTGAGGCAGCAGACTCTAGTTTCGTGAGAAAACATATCGAGCAACTTTAGCAATTTAAAGAACCTGCTAACTTCTGGACACTGCACATGTACAAGGCTAAATAACAGAGAAAGTGCATCTTTATCAAAGCCAAAGCAAAGATATTAAAGGCAGCACTCGAACACTTAACGGGAATAAAGTTACATTTGTTTCTAATATGAACTTTGGAAATATGGGCACTTCATATGGAGGGAAACACAGTTAATGACATTATCGATTAATGTTCATATTTGTACACACTGTTTGCTTTGAACCAGGTCGTCTTTTATGTTTTTATGTTGTGTTCTTGGTAGTAACCAGCGAGAAAACCTTTTATATTGCAGTATTAGGTGCCGTGTTATTTACTGCAGCCATAATCATCTAAACTTGTAAGAAACACGACGATGAAGCCACGAGCCCGAGAACAGAGCGAGGCATGTGGGCTTAATGGAGCGTGGAAACGAGTGACTGGGTGAAGGGGGAGTCGAAGGTGAGGCCCCACTGCGAGCGCTCTGATTGGGTAATTGGACAACTGGACTCTCATTGCCCTGGTGGAAGCGTCAGCCGCACTGTCTATAGAGCAAAATGGGACAATACAGTCAGGAGCTGTTCAGGATTTTTCATCTCGTGCTGAAATTGCTCACCACATTTGAGATGGTGAAGCTGATAGGAGTTCATCTGGTCACAGTTACCGCCGCGGAGCTACTTTAGCCCAGTGTGTCCTGAGGCTACTGCAAAAGGAGGTAATAGAAGCTCATAGTGAACAATTTTGTGATTATTAGTCATTTAAATATTCCCTGTCATCTCAAATAAAAAGGTTGAGAAGGAGATCAAGATCCAGCCCTCCTGGTCCAACCAAATGAAATGCTAAATGGTAAATGGTCACGTTTTATAGAGCACTTTTCCACCTCCAAGGCGCTCAGATCAGTTTAGATCAAGGAACCACTCACACATTCACACACCAGTTTACGCAGACACTGAGGGTGAAGTGGTGTCTGGCCCAAAGATTCATCTGTGGGAGCTGGAATCGCACCGTCAACCCGTGCCATCAGTGGACAAACGCTCTGCCAACTGAGCCACTGTCGCTGCTTTCTAAAATTGTATTAGTTTATGAGTTTTGTTTGTAAATTGAGAATCTAAACTGACCAATATATCGTGTTTGTGGCAAAGCAGTAACAGAGTGCATCTTTAACTGGAGTTTTTCTCAAGTTCCTGAAGAAGAAAGACTGTGGTTTATGTGAGTTGGAGAAGAGGAAAGTGAAGCTCATTGTTGGTTGTATTGTCCATTTTATGATGAATTTGATGAAATGTTCACCTGGTGCCCTGATATGTTCTGGTGTAAGACGGTTGTTTCATTCTTTGTTTGTTAAGTTTGCTTTATTTCTGTGTAAAGTCTGGAAGAAGCGGCAGATGAGTTTGTTTAAATGAGTCAATTGGGTATTTTTTGCATAAGACACAATGATAAAATAGATTCATCCATTAACTGCAGCAATTCTTAAAGTCATTTAGATCACTCCAACAAACTGCACGACTGCCATATGCGACATTTTTGTGCTTCTTTGACTTTTCTTAGCGTGTCCTGCGTGTGTGAAAGTGCAAAATGTAATTCCCTCGTGACCACAGCAGAGCGGGTCCATCTGGGTCTCGCTGACTCCACAGAAATCACCAATAGACTGGACATTTTTTACAGTTAACTGACCAAAACCCTGCATATCAGAGCCCGACACCCCCTGAGCGCACATGCAAGAGCCCTGTGCGCTCATGGAAATAAGATTAGACGTGGCAGCAGTTATTAGGAGAAAGGGATGTTGCAGTTGGGTCACTTTGTCCTTATTGACGTGTTGTGTTAGTATGATGCTGCTGTATGGATCTGTATGCAGCGGGCGCCTCGTGTGTCCTTTTAAGAGGCTGATCTTTGGACCTCTGTACATTAGCGATAGTGTTCCAGCCGTGTCGATTATGTAGATCACGTGTAAATGCATTAAAATGTGTTAAACAGATCAGAGTGTAATTACCTTCACTTCGCGTCTCGTTCAGGCTTGAAGCAGAGCAGGGGGAGGAACAGCAGTTTGTACTATGAACATGTAATTAGATGTATTAATATACTTTCTTATTTTTGTTCTTTTCTACACAGTTAAATGCCTAAATACCTGTCACAGATTTAACTTGAGCACCAGCTTGTCTCTGTGCAGATGTTTCTTGTGTTTATTCAGTCACAGGTGTTTAATTATCAAAGAAAAGATGCTTATTTATATAAATGGACATAGCTAACCTGCTAGCTGCCGCGCATGATTCACTTTCTATTGAAAAACTGTCACTCCTTTCTCCATAATTGCTGCTGTCAGACTCCACATTTTGCAGTTAAAATGTTTATATTAGTCCACGCAACTTGATCATGGAGTTTTTCTTTTCCTTTTTTTGTCATGGTTTTTTACTTTTTTGAGATTCATAACAGACTAATCAGGCGTTTTCTTTCCCGTGTTAGCAACAGGCTTGATCGACAGCATCCTAAGCGTCCACTCCCTGCAAAACCAGCAGTGTGGGCGGGAAGGGGCGTTACCTTCAACATGTTTATTTACAGAGTAGTGAAAAAGTACAAAGTGCAATCGTGAAGGTAGAGTCTCTTGTAGAGTAGCGAGCTGGGTGAAAACCGGGATCCGGTGACACGGAGTGATCAGGAGAAGCGAGGGTACAATACCAGAGCCGAGAGCAGGGTCCAGGGCGGAGCGGAGGCAAGGACCTGAGAGCAGGAAGCAGGAGTCTGGAAAGGTACAAATCCAAAATGAGTGCGAGAGAAATCAGGCAACAGGCAAAAAGTAAGCAAGACTAGAGCATTCACAGGAGACATGCGGATGGTCTGGGACCGAATGTCTGGAGTTGTCCTCCTTTATCCACGGCAGGTGGTGGTGATCAGGTTGACGAGCTGCAGGTGCGTGGGGGAGGAGCCAGGGGCTCCGCCCAGCTCTGGAGTCAGGCAGGTGAGGGAGGGGGGGAGCACAGGACACACGAGGAGCACAGGAACAGGCGGATCATGACACACACACACTCAGTCAGAAGTTGTTTAATTTCAGAGTTTGCAAACTAATCAGACGGTGTGGTATGTGACGGCACGTAAACATGGCCTCATTAGTGAAGAGCGAGGGGCGCGGTGATCACGGCGTACACGGGGAAGGCTCTGTGTACATTTGGATACTTAGTAAATAAGTCTTTGCATCAGAACGAGCCTTGAGCTGCTCAGGTGTGTGTGTGTGAGATGTGTGGCCGTGTGTTCTCCCGCGGGTACAATGTGACGACGCCTGTGGTGTGATGTGTGATATAAACCGAGATCATTAGCATAGCGCCAGCCACTAGCATTCACACTGTGTCTGCAGCACCTGGGAGCGCAGGGAAAACAAACACACATATAGAGGCAGGCAGTGTCGCCGCGATGTATTTAGGAAGTAATGATGTTGTAATTTACTATGTCGACACTGCCAGGGGAGAAGTTAAAGATGGAGGACAGAAACTTAAAGATCTTCTATGTAACTTTTCTGGTGTGGAGATGTTATTTCTTTGCCTGGAATGTTCTACAGTTTACCATTAAACTTGTCTGTGTTGCATTTACTCATGTACATGTCTTTTACTGCTACAAATACACAGAAAAACATGCATTATCTCCACAGATGTGACCAGTAGCTTTACCTAATGGCATCATGAGCTTGACTCCATGGAGATAGATAAGTTTAATGCCACACTGCGGAGGATTCTAGACAAAATACCAACATCTCCATGGAAAGAAGCAGGTGATGGACTCGTGCCTCTTGTTAAACACCACAAAACAGTCTGTCTGTACTTTTGAAAACGTCATACTGGACTAAAGCAAACAAATGTCTCTCTTAACGGAGTAAAAGATTAATTTAAATACTCGGGAGTTTTCCAACAGTGTCCTGCAAAAGTCATGTTAAAATATAAGTGTCTCAAATAATGCAATTAACTTAAACATAAGCTCACATAGACTTTTGTTTAAAACACACTTAAAACCATTGAAAACATCTACTTAAAAGAGGCTTAAAAACCACTGTCACATCCTGAAAAAGCACAGACTATTGGACTTTAACAACATGGTCAACCTTAAAAGAGCCTAATTTATAAGACAGAGACATATTTGAATGTTTGGGCAAAAAATGAAGGCGATGGGTGTAAAATGTGTCTTAAATGGGCCAAACTGACTGAAATAATGAGGACTGTGCAGTGTTTTGTGTGGTGCAATAATGGGAACTGTGCAATGAGTACAGTGTTTATTCTGGCCCTTTTTTGACCCCAGCCCTTGGGACGACAGATGGAAATATCTGCACTAAACTTTATATAAGTCACTTTAATAAGTCACGTTTGCAGTGTTGTTCTGATGGTGTTGTATATATCTACCTTTTTAGACTATTTTATTATTAAGCATATCTTTTTTAACTTATATATTATTATTATTCAGTGTTTTATGTTGCACTTTATCACTGAGGAAAGTTTCTAGTTTGTGAGCTGTGTTCACTGACATAAAAAAATCTTCTGAAATGATCCTTTGGCTATAATCTGTGTTTAAATTCATGTTGTATCATGTCTGTTCGTTAGTGCACTGCCCCAAATAAATAAATGAAGAAATAAATGGAACCTCTACCAGAAAACTTACATAGTGCATCTTTAAGTTAATTATTTAAACCTACAAATTAGTCTTTATAATCGTCGTCCTTGGTTACATATTTGGTTTAATGGAGCCATGTCACTGTGAAGTCACTTTGAGGAGAGTGGAATAACTGGACAGTGGCACAGTGACCACTTAAAAAAACAAAAATAACAAAAATAAACCCCATTCAGGAGAGTGACTCAGACGTCCTCTGTATTTGAAGAGTGGTCTTACTCAAAAGGACCATGCAGTTTCTCAAGAAAAATACATTTGTGTGTCCAGATTTAGCAATAAAAGACTTTTAATGGAATAAAAACAGGGTAAACAGTGGAACATCTGGACAATGCAATAATATTACAGACCCCCGTTAGAAAAGGTGAAACGCTGCACATCTTTTTTAAGCAGTAAAACACTTAATCAGGAGCGTCGGACTGAGGGGGCCCTTTTTACCCAGGGCCCAGTGCAGGGAGGGGCCCCTCACAAAGTCTGTAACATGTATTTTTCATAAGAAAGTCCAGCACCCCTTCAGATTTTACCTCGGGCCCAGAATTTGGTGCTTGTAATTGAATAAAAACAAGGCAGAAGTAAACCGTGGAACATTTGGACAACACAATGACATTATGGAGTTACATAATGCATCTTTATCCTCTTTATCTTCATCTTTTTTCCTATAATATTCTCTCTATAAGTTTGAAATTTGAAAGTTTGAGGATTTTAATCTAACTCTCATGTGGTGTTACTTCTGATGCTCTTGCTTTTTTACATTTTTTCAGCAATAATACACTTGTAATCAGGGGTGTTGGACTCAGGGGGGTAAAGTGTAGTGGTTCGAGGGGCCCCTCACAAAGTCTGTAACATGTATTTTTCATAAGAAAGTCCAGCACCCCTTCAGATTTTACCTAGTGCCCAGAATTTGGTGCTTGTAATTGCATAAAACCAAGGCAGAAGTAAACCGTGGAACATCTGGACAACACAATGACATTATGGAGATAACTTGTAATATATTCCCTACACCTTTGAACTCTGAAAAGTTGAGGGTTATAATCCAACTCTCTCTGGCGTTACTGTTGATGTATGAGTAAAAACGCACCGTGCCTTGTTTTGTCGACGCCGGGTGGCATCTCACACCTCGGTATGTAAAGACCATAATGCCTCGTGTGCGTCTCTGGCAGTAATCCAGTCGAGCACGCTCAGCATATGCAAACAAAAGGTGTCTGTTTTGCATTCGTCATTTCAGGGAGCGCCGCCATCTCATCCCGTCCTGTTCCGTCCCCTTGAATCTTTATGGAAATTGACTGGAGACAGGGAAAGGCGTGTTATGTGTGATTTATGCCGCGGCGCTGGCGGTGGGTGTGCGCGATCGGGCCGGTGTGTTGTGTAAATTGAGCTCAGACATGAATTGCTTTTTTATGCTTGTTTTATTAGATGGCCGATATTGCTCTCCCAACTGAGTGAAAAGATTGAGACAAGAGCTACAATAATTTATTTACAACATAAAATATGTGAAGATAACAATGCCAGAGTGAGGAGAAACAGCTAAATTTACACCACGAATTACGCCCCCAGAACAGAAGGACGTTTTGACAGAATTGGTTGGAAAAGGTCATTGAAATCCAGCAGTGCAAGAGACAGGTCTATTTACTGTCTCCTCACTCACATACAGACTATGGACAAAGTGTGAGTGAGATGTCAATGGTTTTACCTGTGACGTAACAACCCAGGCAAAATGTAAGTGGAGCATTTTTGAGTTTATGGTGAAAAATAAGCATTTGGTCAATAATAAAAGTTCATCACTACTTTGTTATATTCTTTGTTGCAGTGACAGAGGTCAAACGTTTCCTGTAAGTCTCCACAAGGTTTTCACACTGTTGCTGTAGTTTGGTCCATTCCTCCTGCAGATCTCCTCTAGAGCAGAGACAAGGACTTTCAACTCCCTCCAAACATTTTCTCTGGGGTTGAGACCTGGAGACTGGCCACTCCAGGACCTTGAAATGATTCTTCTGAAGCCGCTCCTTCGTCGTGTGTTTGGATCATTGTGTCGCTGAAAGACCCAGACACGTTTCATCTTCACTGCCCTCGCTCATGGAAGGAGGTTTTCACTCAAAATCTCACGATACTTGGCTCCATCCTGGTCTCAGAAAAACAGCCCCAGAGCCTGATGTTTCCACCCCCATGCTCCACAGTAGGTCTGGTCTTTGGATCAACTCGACATTCTTTCTCCTCCAAACACGACAAAAAAAAGTTGTATTTTAGTTTGACCTGACCATATGACATTGTCCCATTGTCCCAGTCTCTTCTGGATCATCCAAATACAAACTTGAGACGGGCCTGGACATGTCTTTAATCAGGGGGACACGTCTCTGCAGGGTTTGAGTCCCTGGCGGCGTCGTGTGTTACTGATGGTGCCTTTGTTTCTTTGGTCTCTCTGCAGGTCATGCACTAGGTCCCCCGTGTGGTTCTGGGATGTTCGACTGATAACGAGTTCAAACAGGGGCCATTAATACAGGAAACGAGCGGAGGACAGAGGAGCCTCTTAAAGAAGAAGTTACAGGTCTTGCTTGTTTGTAGTTGACCTAATACTTATCTTAAACAGGAATTTACAAAGTCCTACAATGTGATTACCTGGATTATTTCCCGTCATTCTGTCTCTGAAACTATGATGAAAATTACAGGCCTCTCTCATCTTTTTAAGTGGAAGAACTTGCACAATTGGTAACTGACTAAATATTTGACATGAAGAGAAGAAGAAGAAGTTGAATTAATTACGTGTAAATATAATAAAAGCTCTGTCTCTCAGTTTTCCTCGGTGTGCAGAGGAATAGGTTTAAGGCCCGTGAGTTCACATCCTGCTGGAGACGTGATTCAAAGGACTGATGTGAGTTTGAACAAGAGCGGACAAGAGGAGGTGGGTTGGAAGGCCAAGAGAAGCAAAGATGTTCAATGAGCCGAACACGATCAGTGCGAGATATGAAAGAGAGACAAGGTACAAGTAGTGACGATTAGACAAAACGCTGAGAGATGAGACCTGGAACATAGAATTCTACCGTCTGTCGTGTGTTATCTGCTGTGTTAATAGCGTGATCACAGCTAAAACCACACAAAGTTGCAATTATATAACAAAATATAATGCATTTTTGGTTTTGGTTTATCTGAAATATCAAACTTCAGGTGAAGAAATGTCACTGTGCAGATAGAACTCACGAAGCAGCAGCAGTGGAGCTATAAATCAGAGGTATAATTGTGATCAATCTGCTTCAGTTCACACACAAAAGGTTCATTTTTCAGACACTTGTTTAGCAATTTAAGGAAGATACACACCCAGGCAATCCAACAGCGCTCAAACACTTCTCCTTTCTTTAGACTATATATCTCCTGTTAAAGTTAATGTATTTTTAAGTTCAAGATGGCGTCGTAGTGTCCCGCAGTGCACTCGTCCTGCTAAACGCTGGTGAAAATGTCTAAAATATCCGTCCACATCCCGTGTTCTTCTAGTGAAACTGCAGATTTTAGTGTGGGAGTGATATATAATGAGCATGGACTAGTATTTTTTGGAAATATCTGCCTGTGTTAAGGATCACAAAGGCCATCATGTTATAATAAAGGGAACTGTGCAAGGTCAAAACATTGTTATAATGAATGTAAACTTTCCTCTCGTCCACCCAACCAGTTTTCTCTCTGGTTCTTTCTAAAAAGTGTTGATTTTAACTGAACAATGAACCTGATTATTGATGGATTCTCTGAGGTTTGTCCATCCCTCAGATAAACTCTACACTTTCTTCTCTGCCTTCACATAAATGGGGCAAAACAAGAATTGATTGACTGATTTTTCCTGATTTACTCTTAGTTAAATCATGTAAAATTACGAGTATACTTATTTCTGTCCATGCTAGATCGATCATGGACATACAACAGTTTCGCCAATGGAGACTCAATGCTGTTGTTCTTAAAGACGAGACCTTTACATCCTAATTTTCCTCTAAGTTTAAGACATCCTCGTTCATTAATATTCCTTCGGCTCATGCGATAAAGCCTGTGCACGAGGGTTAATTACTTCATGCACTGCTACAAAGAAGCACCAAAGATTTGAGAAGAAAAACCTCCAGAGAGTGAATTGATAGACAAGGAAAGAGCGCACATCGCCTCTCCACTGCTGTGACAAGAAATCACTACATCAGATCAGCTCAAACTGTCTTTCTGAGATGTTGAATAGAAAATAAGGTTTACCACAGAGTTTTTATGAGCCTGGAGATAAACCAGGAACACGCCTGGTCGATCCTGCTGAGAACCGAGCAGAATCTCAAACATCTGATAACGAAGGCCACACACGTGAAGTTTATATTCATCTGACCAAGAGCAACTAATGGACAGTTTCTCTGAACAATTTAAGTCACAAAAATGTGTTAGAAGAGCAGAAAACGGCCCTAAATGCTGCCATTACCAAGGCCGAGGTTATCAGAGCTATTACATCAGCACCAGTGTCGAGTGTGAGGTTCATGAGGCTCTGATGTGTCACAGATTTACAAACATATAAACCAGGTGTCAGAACATTTGACCCGGGTCAGTTTCTCTCCCAGTGACTTGGGGCCAGAAATAAAAAAGAATTTCAAAATAAAAGTTCCAAAGTCCGTGTGAAATAGCTCTAATAGTATGAAAAAAAAAGCTGATTTTTTTTTATCCTTATTCTGGTTCCCCAATTTTCAGTGGATTGAAGTCATTAAATTTCTTACCATTTTGTACGTCTCTGTTTGAAAAGAGCGAGTCTTTCGTCCCGTCGTCTGGAGCAAACCATTTAGCTCCTTTAGCGTTGGTCTCGGTCTTTTATTATAACCTCCTGCTTCGACATATTAAAGCTCAAGTAGTTTAGAAAATTACTTGAGCTTTAATATGTATCTTCCTCCATTTAAAAAGTAGGGCCAGAGAGAAAAAAGTGAACAGATTGCTAAAGTTGACTTGCTAACTCTAAATTATAGTTTGCGGTCCCTATTCTGCGGGAGTTACAAGAATCCCTGGGCTCACGAGCGCCCCCTAACATGAGGCAGGGTAACTATTTAATTTATTTTTCTCTGTGACAGGTGAGAAACTGCCTCACCTGCCTCCCCTGACCACACGTCACTGATCAGAACATAAGAGAAAAGCTCCAGGGTCGGACAGGTTTTGTTGAGAATTCGAAAACCAGTTTCTAAATATTCTTGTAGAACCTCTGCTTCATACATTAAATCACTCTTTTATTGCGAGGGAATTCCCACAGACTCCAAAAGAGGCCAGTATATTTAATTTTAAAGAAGAGAAAGCGTCCTGAGTGCTTCCTACAGCCCAGTGCCCTCAGAAATGTGGATGGGAAATTACTCTCAGAAATGTTAGCTTCTCGTTTGGAGAATTTGTTCTCAGTGTTGATAAAAGACCAGGCTGGTTTCACAAAGGGTCATAGCTCTGCGGCTGAAATCACACGTCTGCTGCTGAAGCTTTTAAACAAAAATGTGCTCCTGGTCTGGTGCGTTCTCTCGATGTGGAGAAAGAGTTCGACCAAGCTGAGTGATCTTTTTTTTTTTACACATTTAATAAATTAGGTAGGAATTTCATAAACTGAGTCGAGATAATGCAGACTTAAATGGAATCGTTCTACTACTGTACTTTTATACTTTACTTACTTTTATCGCTGTCCTTTTTGGCTTTTTGCTGTGGAGTCACCAGCTGAAGTTATAAAAGTGTCACCCACGAAACATCGTTATGTCATAAGAAAACCTCGTATGTGTCTCGATCCTTCTCACCGACCCTGAAGCGTCAGAATCAGCTTTTATCAACCTGATGGACACAGTTTAGTTGTTTTTCTGGGTCTAAGGTTCAGACTCTTTCAAACACTAAAGGTCCAGCTCCGTTCAGCTGGTTTCCCAAAGGGTTTGTGTAGTTGAGTATTTTTATCGCTCCATCTTCTGATCATTCATATAAAGCCAACTTTGAACCTTTAAACAGAAGACTTAGTTCATTCATTTGGATCAAGCACAGACCGAGACTTTAAATATTCTGTGGGTGGTTTAGATTTGCCGAATATTAAATGACACCAGCTAAGTGCTTATTTAAGGTTTGTTAAGGACCAGGGACGACAGGACCGGACAGAATCGGACAGAATCGGACGGGACGTGTGTCTGGATGGAGGTTTAAATGACACTGTCTCTGTCATTTATTGTTTAATAGTTTAAAGAAAATGGAAACATGCTGAACACATCCTGTAACACTGGTCACTAAAGACACTGTTTGTATTCATAATCTTATCTTTTGTTTTTGAAAATCCATCCTACCACCTCTTATGGTTTTTTTTTTTTTTTTTTTTTTTTTTTTTTTTTTTTTTTATATCATTTTTTGACCAAGCTGTTGTCTGTTCTGTTGTTTCTATTTTTGACATTATTTTTGTTTTGAAGTTTTAAGCCAAATTTTGAAAAAAAAGCTGTTGTCTGTTCTGTGTTTTTTCTATTAAAATGAATAAAATAAATTTGTTAAAATTAAATGAAGTTTAAATTAAAATAAATTAAAAAAAAAATTAATTAAATAAAATAAATTAAATAAATTAAAATAAATTAAATAAAAATAATGAGGCTAATATATTTTTACACTGTATCTGTTTCATTAAAAAACATTTGTATAAAAAAAAAAAAAAAACAAAAAATTTGTAAGCTCATGCACATACTCTTCCTGTGTATCCTATCCGTGGGATTCAGAATAAAGGGAAGGTTACCATAGTGATTAACAATTTTAAACTAAATATTACAACTTTACATAATAATATTACATTGTGATTTTAATATTACATTGTGACAAGGTCCTCAAAATGGAGCCTATAACAGGAAGCTGAAGTGCATGAGTCGGTTTAGGGCCACTTTCCTCTTGTTCCGTAGCAGCGGCTCTAGTTCGAGCTCCTCCTGAGTCTTCACCAAAGACGAAGTGGAAATAATTTTCTTTCTCAGACTCATTCATGGGTCTCTTATTACTCTGGAGTGTTTCACAGAGCAAACACTCGACTCGTGCTCCTCTGTCCCCTGACTCCCATCCACACCTCTTCTCTTCTTGTTTGCATAATTTCCCATTTCCATTACTCCTCCAAAAAGCTCTGCTCGTCTTTCTGACTTTCTTCCTGTTTTTTAATTTAGGTATGAATATTTATTGGTATTCAGATCTTCGAATATATTGAAAAAGTTTAACTATTTGTTTTTGCTGCAGATTATCCAGTTACATCAGAAACAATTAAATGAACAGTTCAACTTATCGAAACAAGTCAGATCAGCAGATTTATGAGCAATAAGAAACTGTACTTTTACCAAATCCTGACGTTTAATGCCATAAAGTGAAATATTTAATAATAAGTGGCAAAAAAGTTACACACTGCAGCTTTAAATACATTAAAACAAATGTTGACTGTAGTTTTGGCCTTCAAACATATTATTTCTTCCTGATTTGAAGGACTTTGTGGAGACCTAATGTGGACCTGTCAGAAGATTTAATATGTGGATTTGAATTGCTTAATTGCTATGACGATGGAGGATGGTCACCACACCAGTACTTTATTTTGTTACTGGAGTAAAAGTACAGATATCGGAGCAAAAAATACTCACTTAAGTAAAAGTATTAAGTATTAAAGTGCCTTTTTCAGTATGTTCTGTCTGGAGCGTATTAAGAGTTTGATCTGTAGAACCAAAGACGACAAACACCTGAGACGTCCTGATTTTTGTTAAATGTTGTGTTGAGGGTTAAACGAAACTTAAATATCTTGGGCAGATCATCACTGTGGACATGATGAGGAGGATGTTCACAGACGCTGCAGGATGTCATGCTCGAGCTCATCTTCGTATTTTCAGTTTGGTTCTTGTTCTGATGATGTAAAGTTGAGTTAAATCATATCGTACATCACTCTACACTGCCCCCCTCTGGACTCATGATGAAAAAGCCAGACTCCAAAGGTGCAGGTGGATTATAATGACGCTTTATGGGTGCTGTCTGTGGGAACTCTTTACAGGTATGGGTACTCTTTGCGGCTGCTCTTTGCTGGGGCTCTTATTGGGGGCTCTTTACAGGTGCTCTTTGCTGGAGGCTCTTTGCAGGAGCTCTTTGCGGAGGCTCTTTACAGGTGCTCTTTGCTGGTGCTCTTTGCTGGTGCTCTTTGCAGGAGCTCTTTACAGGAGCTCTTTACAGGAGCTCTTTACAGGTGCTCTTTACAGGAGCTCTTTACAGGGGCTCTTTACAGGAGCTCTTTGCGGGGGCTCTTTACAGGTGCTCTTTGTAGGAGCTCTTTACAGGTGCTCTTTGGTGGTGCTCTTTGCTGATGCTCTTTGCTGGAGCTTTTTGCGGGTGCTCTTTACAGGGGCTCTTTACAGGTGCTCTTTGTTGGTGCTCTTTACGGATGCTCTTTTTGGGTGCTCTTTGCGGGTGCTCTTTATGGTCTTTAGTCTAATCTTTAAATGTCGTGATTTTAATGAAGATTTTTGCTAAATTTTGTTCAACAGAGATAACTGAATGAATCATTTTTTTCTGGCTCTTTTTATTTTTTTATATTTTTGTTTGCTCAAATTATGAACATGTTAAAAATAAACATCTCAGCTTTTTCTGCAGGTCTCAAACATTCACAAAAAATACTTAAAATACTAAACACTAAAGTGCACATACTGCTCTCAAATAGTGAAGTAAAAGTAAAGTGAGTACAGTACGTTAATACATTTACTTTGTTATATTCTCTATAATAAGACCAAGTGTGAGTCATGTGAATTTAAGTTTATGTAAAAAGTACAATATAAGTGCTGTCCATGTTCAAACCTCAGAGTCATGTGGGTTTGTCTCGTTCTGATAAATGCTCCTGCAAAAGACACAAGTGCTTCCCCAGAACGGCACCAATTTCAGACCAAACGAAAAATGAAAATGTCAAAGCTTTTACAGTGAAATATAAACCCCCCTGAAACATGCCTGGATACATTAGCATTCCTCTGCCAGCAGCGAGTAAGCCGCATTACTAAGACAAACAAAATTAATACGATAAAAACAGCTCAAATAATTATGTTTCACAACGTCTCTTCTTCTCTTTTATAATCTGGCCCAGCGGAGATTGGTTTTGACCTCGACAAAGAAGGACTTTTTGATACATTGAATAAAAGTTGTATTTGCATAATAGTCGTCTCGCTGTAGTAGCATCCTGTTTTGAAGATATCTCTGAGGAAAGAGGAGGGGGCTTTGAGGGTAACAGCGAAGAGTGGGGGAAGATGACAGTGATTATGAATATATGTATATGATCACGTGACTCTTCAGGGGCTTATCAGGCATTAAAACGATAATATTCTTCAAAACACTAAACCTGTATGAAGCAGAAGTGAGTCTTATCGAGAAGGTTTGGTCAGGACACAAACGCTTCGTTCTGTCGTGAAAAAATCCTGATATTCAATATGACGCCATAGAAAATAACATCCATCCATGTTCTTCCTCTTATCCGGGGCCGGGTCGGGGGGGCAGCAGTCTAAGCCGGGACTCCCAGACTTCCCTCACCCCAGACACGTCCTCCAGCTCCTCCGGTGGGACCCAAGGCGTTCCCAGGCCAGAGAGACATCGTCCCTCCAGCCTGTCCTGGGTCTTCCCCGGGGCCTCCTCCCGGTGGGACTTGCCCGCCCCCTCCCTGAACCTCCACCTTAACATGGTGGAGGGGTTTGAGCCCGAATGATCCTGGGAGCTATGTTGTCGGGGGCTTCATGCCCCTGGTAGGGTCACCCATGGCAAACAGGTCCAGGGGGGTCGGGTCAGACTCAGAGTGGTTCAGAAGCCCTTTATGATGAGCTACACACACAGGCTAGTTACGTCGCCCTGACCGGCGTCACCGGGGCCCCTCCCTGGAGCCAGGCCAAGCATACAGTTTATTAGATGATAAAATATAAGGATAATTTCATTCACACTGTCAGACTTTTACCACGAGTCTGTATCTTTGATCCCCCAGACGTTATGACAGAAAAAATTAATTTTGTACATTTCTAAGCAAATGTAAATTAGCCGCATCATCGTATAAGCCGTGAGGTTCAAAGTCTGGGACAAAAGTAGCGGCTTGTAGTCCGAAATTTACAGTAGATAAATGGCAGTTAGTAAGTAGTAAGTACCAAGACTACAAGTTGCACATTTTTTTCTTTTCATAGTTTGGCCGAGGGTGCAACTTATACTCAGATGTGACTTATATGTGGAATATAAGTCGTGTCTGAGTATATAATTTCACATCTTCGTTACGGTCACACCGACAGACACATTTTTTCTTCATTATTATGCATTTTTTTGACTTAAACTCCGGAGCGACATATGCTGTAGTTGCGATCTATAATCGGGCGACAGTGGCTCAGTTGGTTGAGTTTTTGTCCCTGATCTTGACATAAACGTCGGTTGAACCTCCCACAGATGAATGCTGTCATTGTGTCCTTGGGCAAGACACTTAACTTAACCCACCTTTCCCTCTGTGTCTGTGCACACTGGTGTTTGAATGTTGTTTGTTGATGTAAAGTGCCTTGAAAGTGGAAAATCTCTGCATATTTACCACATAATCAGTCATAGATTAGTAACTGAATAATGACTTAATGTGATAAAAAGTTCACATACTAAGCAGCGAGCCCAAAACAATCCTTTCCCTCTTTTTTATTGAGCGATAAATCAGTTTAGTAATTATTGTGACAGGCCGACGATCACTATCTTTCAGGTAATGCATTTTTATATAATCATTTATTTTTGCAATAAAAACGTCAGGTAGGTAGTTTTTCTCAATTTAGCAGAAGTAACACAACTAGAGCAGGACAAATGTGGTTGAAACACATAAACTGCATCGTTCTTGGGCTGTTCTTTCTATAGATGAATTTGTTACTGCTAACCTGGGTTGGTCACTCAGTGCTGCCGATGTTTAAGCAGAAACGCTTCCTCCAGAGCGTTTTCCTGGGATTCAACAGCCCAGTCGATCTAGTGTCAAAGATCTTCTCTAGTGCCTCTTCCAGATGCTCAGAAAGGGTTATTTAGTCTTCTTTTGTATTTTTTTAACGTTTTCTTTAGGACAGCTGTCATGTGAAATGGAGAGGAATCTCGTAGAGACATTCAGCAAAGAGTAAAGGCCACGCTAACGTTAATTCAATGCTAACTACCCCAACGACGAGCAGCTTTAGAGCAGCTCAGGTGAGAGTAACAGACTGACGGGCTGGTTTGGCTCGCTTCTGCGTTAACTGAAGGAGTTGTAGGCGTTCAGTGTTCACCTCTCATGCAGAAAGTCGTTATAAAGTGTAATTACCGCAGTCTCGTTTGCACACACATGATCACACCCGTCATGACAGTGATGGCTCTGAAATAGGACACACTCCAGCAGTTGTAATAGTAATGAGGCACGAGCTCCGAAACACTTCCCTCTGGAGATCCAAGGGCAGTGGCAGCGGCTTCTGAAGGACTCCCTGCGTTAAAGACATTTGTAGATTCGTCTGTGTGATGTGAATGTGGGCGCTGTGCTCCAAAAAAGATAGAAGAGCTTTAAATGAAGTGTGTAAGTCTGTGAAACTGCAGGATTTTAACACTGTGCAAGTCGTGTGGTCCCCTGTGTCTTATATGTATGTTTTTTATCGTTATTTGATTTTACTGGTCTGTTATGAAATTCCACAAACAGGTTTTATTGTTTTAGGACTAGTAAGATTAAATTGAGCATTTATTCCTCTTGTTTTTATTGCTCTGTCTCAAAAACTCGCTTATACAGTTTGCTAAAGTTGATTTGTATATGGCAGAAATTGATTTTGTTTAATGGGTTACAGATGATGTTTTATAATAAGGTTCATGAAGAAAGATAAGACAGAGTTTTTAAACAGATCGTCTGAAACAACACATCAGTTTTTACTATTTCTGTCCCATTTAACACCAAAGATATTTCAGTTTCAGAACTATAAACGCTGCTCCAAACTGTGCACTTTTATTGCTACAAGATGGCTGTAAACCTGTTAAAAACACAGAGCCTTAATTGCCAGTTGCAGAACGTAATGAAGTAAAAGTAGTTAAGTACTGTACTGAAGTATAAATTTTAGGTATCTTTACTTTACTTAAGTGCATTTTACACTGGGTACTTTTTACTTTTACTTCACTACATTTGAGACAGATTACACTTTTTTAACTGGACTGAAAAGTAAAAGTATTTATTATTATTATTATTTTTTACAATTATTATTATTTATTATTATTATTATTATTATTATTATTATTATTATTATTATTAATTTATTTGAAAAGGGACAATGCACATTAATCAACATTACAAAAAAATAAATAAAAATGTAAATGTGCCCGAGTTATCTGACTAGAGCTAATTTTCATCAGTTGTCCCCAGGCCAGATTAATTAAGCGAACATTTCATATCAAAAACATTCAAAGATAAGAATTAAACATATTGAAAAACAATATAATGTGAATATAATTAAAAAATATGTACATTTACAAGTACCAATTTACAATTAGTGCTCAACGAATTATTATTATTATCATTGTCTGAGACCTGCTAAAAAGAGGATTTATTTTGACCATGTTCACAGTTTGAGCTAAAACAGAAAATGAAAACAGCTAAAAAAAATAGATTAAATTGTTTCTATTGAGCAAAATTCAGCACAAATCTTAATTAAAATCGATACATTTGAAGCTGCGTAAATACATTTTTTAACTGGTATTTTAATACTTTTATTTAAGTGGACTTTTTCATGTGATACTTTGTTTTTTTTTAATCAGGTATTTGTACAAAATTGAGTACTTCTTCCACCACAGATAACTGCAATCACCAAACACGTCGAGTTTGATTCAAGTTTTCATGAGTCGCCTGGACCTAATTGTATCTGAGTAAATCTTTATTCTTCTGTCACATTTCGTTGAGTTCCAGTATAGAGTTTTAAAGCGTGGCATCACTCCTGGACTCAGAGACATGAATGCTCAACAGGGGGCAGTATTGTCCATTAAAGTCTCTCCGTGCTTCCTTTGTAGGGAGTATTATAACCTCAAAAGACACAGGGCGGACAGAGCTCAACAAGAACCAGGTTTAGAGCGACTTCACCATCACTGTCCTTGTTGAAAATAGTTTATAGGAAGTATTTCTGTCACATGTTGTAGTGTCTTTCCTCAGAACCTGTGTTTTGTAAGTCTACTCGTGTTCTGCAGAGATTATCCTGACATCATGGTCCCCGTTTACTACATTTCCTCTTGTTCTGTTGAGCGGCAGCGGCGGCGGCTCTCAGTGGGAGCGTCCCTGTGCTTTTAAATAAGTCATTCTGTGAGTGAAGAGCGCTCTTGTCCGCTTGTCCTCTCCTCTTCAGCTGCTTTTAACACATCATGTTCCTTTCTTCTCCGTCTATTACCGCTTATCTGTCCACTCCTCAAAACTCACCGTCTCCATTTCGTTCTCTCTCAATGTCACTCTATGACATTGTCCCGAACTCGCAGTCCTCTTTCACTCTCTCTCTCTCCGCTGCTAATTCAATTAACAAGATGCCATCTCCCCAATTAAGCTTTCCAATTACTGCTCAGCCCGGGCTCTGAAAGAACACCGTCCCTCGCCTGCTGAAGGTTTTCCTTTGTGCGGGCGGCTGAATGGAAATGGACTTGCAGTGAGTGATAAGAGGCGGCATCAAAGAGAGAGATGTTCCAGCTTCTGATTGCTCTCTCTCATTACGACTGTTGTAGAGTTTCTGCTGTGATCGCGAGTTTGCCCCCTCCTCCACACAAACGCACACACACACACACACACACACACACACACACACACACACACACACACACTGCACTTTCACCTGCATCAATGCACAGAAGTCAAAGGTGAGGAGGCCAGAAGGACACTGCGTTAATCGTTTAAGGAGACCTGCATTTATGTTATTGGGGGAATTAAAACTCAGAGGTAAAACATAAAAAAATAATTGTTATTTATGACTTATTGTAGTTGATTTAATCCTATAAACTGAAGTAATAATGTTCAAATAAACTGAAAAAAAAGTATTGTAAATGTCCATCACAATTTTACATTTCACACTGTGCACAGATGGAAATTAGTGGTTGTATTTTTATATATTTTATTTTTTTTTATTTTTGTATTTTTTTTTTTTTTTTTATTTTTTATTTTTTTTTTTATTTTTTTTTTTTATTTTTTTTATTTATTTATTTTTATTTATTTATTTTTTTTTATTTTATTTTTTTTATTTTATTTTAATGACCTGGAATTCATTCTAACCAGCCCTGACTCATATTAAGAGTGAACCAGGTGTAAGTATTTATGAAAGTAATGCCTCCGTGGTTAAAGAAGTGGTCCCAAAACCTGAAATTTGGAGAATCAGACAAGTTCTGTCATCGTGTCCTTAAGCAAGACACTTCACTTGCTTTGCCTAGTATGAAAATGGTAGTGACACATCCTCCAGCTCCTCCGGCGGGACCACAAGGCGCTCCCCCTCCAGCCCAGCCACATAGTCCCTCCAGTGTGTCCTGGGTCTTCCCCGGGGCCTCCTCCCGGTGGGACAGGCCCAGAACTTGGAATTTTTAAAAATATAAAAAACATATTGATTCAACATGTTTCTGATTATGTTGTTATCTTATTCTCAGTGAGTTAAAGTCCGTCAGTAATGGTAAAAATAGAACCTACTCCAGCAGCATTTGCACCGTGCAGAGCTGTAATGTTTGAATAGGCAGAGGCAGAGCTGACTTCTCATTGCTTCTTGGCTCTCTGCCCTCGCTGCGTGTTAGCTCACTGCTCCATTCACCTCAGATAATGCTCCGTCTTTGTCGGAGGAAGCAGCAGGTGTAGTGCAGCTGATGTCAATCTGAAAGTCACATGATCATGACTCATGGAAACAGGAAGCGAACGGCAGCTCTTCCCCTAATCTCCGCTACATCTCCCATCTGACTTTGTCAAAGGGGGCGCTGATTAAGAGAAACAGCTCTAATTAAAACTTTTGTACAGGACTACAGCTAATTGAGCAGCTGATTAAGAAGCTTTTTGGTGGGGAGGCGTGCGAGGCCATCGACATGCCAGAGTTTGTGCTCTACAAGGGTACAGGAAGTGGGCTTGTCAAAACATGGTCCAATTAAAAAAGTTAATTCATTAAAAGTTGTCTCTTACATAAACTTAAAAATGAGGATTTATCTGATGTTTGTTTCCATTGAGCGTGTCCTGGTATGTCCATGTCCTTGCTCAATCACAACCTGATAAGAAATTGTACTTTTCAGCAATTTAGCATGCTCCTTAATTAGCCTCGCTGTGCTAACTGATGTAGCAATGTGCCGTAATAGAGCTTTTCATCCATTGTGTTGCACCTAATTGATTGCAGATAAGCTGGAATGTGCCAATTATGTAACCATCAAATGAATAAAACTTTAGTTGAAATGAGTTTGTTGTAGCGTTGAACTGATTCCGTTGAGGCTTCAGTTAGATTAACAATATTCGAGGCAGGAGGTATGTGCAAAACAAAGACTTTTTTTTTTGCTCATGTTTAGTTTGTTCAAATCCTTCAGGAGTCTCCAGCGCACTGTAAACCCAGAGCACAGCCATTTTCATTCAAAACATATCTACGTGTTTCTTTCAATTACATTTATTACAAGTTTTGGTATGTTTTGAACCAGTTATGAAATTGAGAAATGTCTTCAGTAATTCTGAGTCAAGTTTAGACTTTGGCAAACATGCACTAACTTTTATTTAAAGGTCCTATTTTACACAAAGTTGACTCTTGTAGCAAAAACATACCCAGAGTTTTCCTTTATTATTAATCTGTCTCAAGCTCAAAATGCTCGGTTCCACTTCATGATGTCGTGCACTGGTAGTTTTTACCCAAATTATCCAAGTAATTCTAGTGATAGTGGGTGTATGGAGGTGTGTAGAGATTAAAAAACACAGTGGAGCACTTCCTGTATAACTGCATGACATCACAAGGTGGAACAGAGTGTTTTGCATTTGAGAGAAGATGTCTGTGTAATCCCTCAGTCGTTCAAGTCTGATCCAGAGTAAAAGCCATGAGTAAAATCTGTCAACTGGACAAAAAGTCGCAGGAGTGACGACTGAAGCTGTTTCTTCTTCTTCTTCTTCTTCATCCCCTGTCCTTAGACCCTCCTTCTCGGCAAGAAAAAACTCGAAAAACCCAGTGGAAAAAGGAGAAACCTCGAGGAGAACCACAGTGAAGGAGAGATCCACTCCCAGGACGGACAGGCTGCAGATGAGCTTCAGTAAGTGAGCACTGTGCCTGAGACATACTTAACATATTCATACAGCTCTTAATGGGTGCATCCTGGCTCGCTCTACTGTTCTCTTTGTTTCCTTTGTTTGCTTTGCTTTTGGATGGAGTTAAAGATGGCGGACAGGTGACGTCATTCCTGTTCAAAGATGGATTGTCTTTCCTAACAAAAATCGCTTCTTTAACTCCCCTGTAAACTTTTCTCTGGCTCAGATCTGAACCTCAGTCTCTTCAGAGGAGGTTAGTGTCTTTGAGATGGAGATGAACAGCAGACTGTGGTCCTGAGCTGCTCTTGTGGCAGTGTTGGTACATCTTTTTATGGAGCGTCTGTTTAGTTTCTCAGTTGTACTCAGCTTAAATCTGCAGGGTTTGTGTGTTAAACATGTGAATGAAACAAAACACAACTCCAGGTCTGTTTGTGATGAGGAAACAACATGAGAACAGGTCAGAAAATAGCGTAATATCTGACCTTTAACCAGGAAAGTCTCCAAGATGAAGAAGCTGTTTGTCAAGGGAATCCTGTTGTACTTGTTTTAGTGACATGGGAAACCAGAGCAGTCAAAGGAAACCACAGAGAGAACACGCAAAATACACAGAAAGATAAAGATAATGATCAAATTTTAATCAGGTGACATCAAATAACAAACATAAGTGTCTGAAGATGCACTTTTATTGTGAGTTCTGGTCAATATAAGTGTGTCATGTCTTAAATTCGAGCTATAAAACATCATTCATGAAAGAAATCCAAGATAACTTTAATGCTAAACTATGGAACATTCCAGACAAAGTCAAGCGGAAGGGAGTTTGTCTGTGATAAAGACAGACGTCGTCTCTGAGTAAAACCGTGATGGACTGAGACTCTGCTGCTCCCTCTGTCTCTGCAGGGTCATGAATCACCACTAGTGTCCAGCAGATGGCAGCGATATGTTCACGGTGACAGACAGGCAGATGGAGACGGGGAAAGGCAGAGGAGGACGGACAGATGGGACACTCGCACAGGACTGAGACTATAGAAAATATATACACAGTTTGCCCAGAAAATATGAAAAGAGTTAAATATATGTTCCAACACATTTCTAAGCAGACATATTGGTTTGAAATAGTATGGACAGTATTCATTTTAACTATTTTAAAAGAAACAGGCTGCGTCATGCTGTGTAAAGAGTATGTAAATGAGCATAATAGACCACCACAAACTCTAATGATACATGATGATGCTGTTTCATGATGTGTTTGAACTGATTTTTTGACTTTTTTAACACCGCACTTTTTGGTTTAGTCTGCTACCTGCTCCTGTCCTTTGAGATGTTACCACTTTGCCAGGATTTTTCAACATTTTGGCAATAAAAACCTCAATTTTTCATTTATTTAAAAACTTAAAAACATGCTTTCTAACAGTGAGCAGACCTGCCTCTCCATACAGCAGATCTAACCTCGTTTTAGCTCCAAACTATTGTCACATACGATCTCCACTTAGACTTTACTCCACCAAGTAAAGTTTCACAGTGCGCCTTTACCTTATGTATTTCATCCCAGTCCCTGCACACCCCCCGTCTCCACATGTGCTCACACTGTCTCCGCCGCTCTCCTCTTCTATCCCTCCACTTGAAACTCGAGTGTTTTTTTCCTGATGAAGTGAAAGGCTGGGTTTGCAGTGCGGCTCTTGTGTGTGAGAAAAGGGGGGACTGGAGAGACGCATGACAAGTTGTATATGACACGGTGAGGGCCACTCATAACATTAGCGGCGGGTGTCTCGGATTGCTAATACTATCACACAGAGAAAGTCAAGCCAGCGGAGCAGTACGCACCGAGCATGTCAGGACTGCAGCTCGAGTGGGGTTTGTTGTCCATATTAATGTCCCAGCAGGTGCAGCCGCTAAATCCAATGTGTTAGCTACTTAATAAAATCTGACTGTTGTGGGCTAGCGCACGCAGAGAGTGCACACCGAGCTCGCAGTGGGGTGAATTTGATTGCTGTGTTAGTAATTTACACATTCTGGTCAATATTTTCCTATTTTGTTTTCATAAGCAACAGAGAAGTGTAATTTATTTATTGTATGCAAATGTGTTCAGAGGAGGCTCTTTGCTGAGTTGTGCTGGGGACTATTACCGTACAAAAAGTAGGAAGTGTTTTTGTTTTACTTTGCATTCTGTAAAACTGCAGCTTTCGTCACACGTGGATGATTTTGTGTTTGATAGTCCATGGCTGTCTACATCATGACAAATGTACAAAGTTTGTTTAGAAACTTGCAGGATCATGGGAATAATCACTACTGGCCCTGTCTCGCAATGTGCCAGGGACTCAGAGAAGGATCTAAGGTCAAAGGTCACAGAAGTGCCAGATGCTATTGCTTCACCCTGAATGTTACACAGTTTGGCAGAAACATGAAGCTGAGCAGGTGGTGCCGACATCCAGGACAAGTTACAGGTCAGTTCTGTGGAGAGGAGAGCCGCAGTAAGAATGCATGTTTTTCAAAGGATTTTTGACCCATAAAAACACTCCAATCCAATATATATAGAGTGGTTCCTCGCGATATCGTGGTTCGCGGTCTTGCTGTTTCGCAGATTTGCATGTTGTTTTTTTTTACAGAGTATCAACATGCATTGTGTTCTGTGTCCTGATTGGCTGAGGGACTGTAGACCATTGTGTTCTGCGTCCTGATTGGCTGAGGGACTGTAGACCATTGTGTTCTGCGTCCTGATTGGCTAAGACACTGTAGACCATTGTGTTCTGGGTCCTGATTGGCTAAAAGACTGTAGACCATTGTGTTCTGCGTCCTGATTGGCTAAGACACTGTAGACCATTGTGTTCTGCGTCCTGATTGGCTAAAAGACTGTAAACCATTGTGTTCTGCGTCCTGATTGGCTGAGGGACTGTAGACCATTGTGTTCTGCGCCCTGATTGGCTGAGGATGAATAATTGTAATAATTGTGGTACAGCTTTATCTAAGACACAAGACACAAAGAAAAGTGTAATGACAGAAATTAACTCTTAATATTTGCATTTGTGTTTTAGTTCCTGGCTCTGAAGAAGGTTGTTTAAAGACACGGCTCGGTGTTTGTTTCGCTGGGTATAGTAGCTGTTCAAATGATGCATAGCAAAGGGTTTAAAGGCTATGGGAAATCTCTAGTGCTTTGTGGCTAAATAAGATGCGGTCAGATAGTGTTCTCAGGGGGATTTGTTCACCTGTGAAAGAGCAACCTGATGTAGGATTAGACCTAATGCATTTCAAATAAAGTGCGCTGGCCTTTTATTATTTAGTCAAAGCTGTTCAATTTTGCATTCCAATATTAGGGATTTGTTTTGTCATTGGATGTTATTCACTAAACAGAAGAAAAACATGATTTTCTGCACTCACCTGTATCCACCATCATTTATTTATGTTTGCTTGCTGCTTATTTCCTTCCTTGGCATCGTGAATCTTCACCACACTGTTCCACTGGGATTTTGTAACAGCAGCTCCTCAGATAAGTCAAGGCTGGCACAAAATTAAATAAAACAATTCATTCACTATTAAAGATGCTCTGTGAGGGCTACCCGCTTGTCTCTGTGTCTCTGTGTTTGCATTTATTAGCAAAAATACACTAACAAACTTGCATCTGTTGGCTCATTTATGTGTCTAGATTTTGCATATCTGACCTTTCCTCAGCCTCGTAGTCAGCTGAGTTCAGGATCGCAGTCCCTTTTTGTAAAATGTTGGCGCTGTGGTGCTTCTGTAGAGTAACCACATCCTTCCTCTCCTCTGATGTTTGGTTGGAGGGTCGAGGTTTGAGTTTGAGCTGCTGTAATGTCGTCCTCTGTGGGGATCTGGTTGGATGTTCCAGAGAAGTTCACTCGTCTTTCTCTGTCTGGGCGTTGAGTTCATCCTCATTCCCCTTGTCTCTCTAATCTCTGGGTTTAGGATGTTTTAGGAGTTGCATCTTTGAATTTTTTTTGTGTCGTTTCAACTCCCCTGTCGCTATGAAGTTGTTGATTCTCTGAGATATTTCTTCTAGGACTAAAGTAACTGTCCTGTTTGATAAACTTTCTATTTGTCAATGAAAAAATTCAAAAAGCTAATTCAAACTCTGAGTATCTTTCTAAGGTAACGCTGAGACTGCCTGCCCTGTGCCCTGCCTCCTGTACCTTCCTCTGTAATGGGTTTGAACTGTTTCTGTGAAGATCTCAGGTTAAAGTATAAGTGATTCTTATTCTCTGCTCATGTCGTGGCTTTATGTTCCAGCTCTATTACCAGTTTAAATGCAGTTTGTCCATAGTTAGACGGATGTCTGTGTCTTTCAGGTATGATCCAAAGCAAAAGAAAAATTCAATTCTGTCAAATGGACTAAAGTTTTAAAGTTTAGAGACGGATAAGGCAGTGTCCACCAGCGATCTGACCAGAGCTGAAGAAGCGGCTTGAAAGGAAATGTCTTCATTATAAAACTTTTGTTCAGTTGACAGAATGTTTCTTTGTGCCTCAGAGCTCTGAAAACTCTGAAAGCACAGAGATGAATGAGCTAAAAGTTTGTGTTTTGTCTTGAATTTTTAGTCTGAACTGCAGGTAGTTTTATAAATGAGATCCCTCCTGCCCCGAGACTTGACCTGGTGACCACATATAAATATATAAAGTGACCATATATATACAGTACTTTTCTTTTCTTTAAAGGAGGACAGAGTAAAGCAGTGCGGTCCTCTGCTGCTTTATCCTGGCCTTCTGTCCTTAAGTGCAGCTGACCCACAGTCCTGGCTGTGTATTGATTGGACCGGGCCCTGGGTGACCGTTCAGACCTCCTTCAGAAGATCGAGCCTCTCCTGGTGGCACTTAAAAAGGTCATTGGTTCAATTACTGGAAATACTGGTCCCCCCCACAGGCCTGGGAGCACGTCCCAGCACCACTTCTTTAACTCATTAAGTTTGGCCATGATCCCTCTTATGGTCATGAGCACTTCACAGTGAAAAAGCATGTTTTTTAATCCTTTTTTCTGCAATAAAACACCTGTAATTGAAATAAAAATGAAGGATAGATCAGTTTAAGGGCCCTGTACTTGATTTTCTCTTGTGTATTTGAGCAAAAAGTGTTGGCTCAGTGCATTTACAGTATAAACAGCTCTTGACGTGTGTGCATCTACTTTTTTAATAATCAGGAAGTGTGTTAGCATACTAGTTACCATGAATGTATAAAATAAATGAGGAATAAGCTCAGACGACTGCAAACTGTTTAAAACTAGTTCTGATTTTTTTTGTGTTTTTAAGAAAACTGTGTAGACTTTCATCCGACAAACCCACCAGAAAAGTCATATTAGTAAAAAAAAACACATAAAACATGCTACAAACCAAAAAACCTTTAAAAAATATTGAGCGTTGTGCCGTGATCAGCTGGTAACAGTGTCGTTACATACTCAACATACGCTGCGTTGTACCAGAACACGGATCGTCTTTGTTTGTGGTGTAAATGAGGCAATCTAAATGCAGTAAGAGTGACGGTGCTTCTGATGTACTTTTGTCTGAGCCTGTGCACAAAACAGCCCCTCACTGTTGGACCTCCTCTGTGCTCCACGAGAAGGACGACGCTAACACGAGTCGCTGTGTTCATGTCCATTTTAGTAGCATTGTTTATTCTGAATGAACCGAAGCCGTTCTCAGTGTGGTTTGATAGATCCTAATTACCTTTTTGCATAAGACTGATTCGCTGTGGGTTGGCGTGACTTTGTGTTTCGACCTGAAACATCCTGAACCAAACCAAGATCTGGAGTCGTTTTCTGACAGGTTCCCAACTGCACAGAGGCATAGGTCAAACTCAGAGAATGAATTTAAGTCGTACGAGACCACAACTTCTGCTGCAGCCTGGAAATCCCCCATTCCACAATGTTCCATCCATGTTTGTGAAAGATGTAAAGTCGACTTCTCAACTCACAGCGCTGCAATGATCCTTGTCAGACCCGTCACAGCTGTGTGTCTTGCAGATGAGTTGAGACATGAATCATAAATGACTGACAGGTTATATAGTAAAATAGAGGTTTGCTGAGCTATAATTTCGTTTCCCGCAATCAGAGCAATACCAATGTCTGGAAACTAGAGCAGTGAATGGCTGATAAGCTTTGCCCATGTTTAGGGGCAATATATAAACCAGAATATCTTTAGTTTGATCTTTATATCTGTATTTGAATAGTTATGTTATTCAACCAAACTCCACGAAAATAACACGTTTTGTTTCATTCACACATGTTTAACACACAAACCCTGCAGATTTAGACTTTAGAGTTCTTCTCTCAAACTGAACCATAGATAAAACGTAACTATTAACATGAAAACTGCTACTATGACAGAGCATTTTGGGCTTTGGAGATGTTACAGACTAATAATAAAGAGTTAACTCAAACAAAACCATCTTGAGATATGTATTTGAGGAGGTAACACTATTATAACATGATTTAAAGCTCACAAAAGTCCATTTTGCGAAATATAGGACCTTTAATACAGATGGAATAGATGGTTAAAGCTACAACAAATGATCAGGTTCAACATTGGATAGTTTTTTTTCATAGTAAAGTATCATATAACTGATTTAAAGCTCATGAAAAATCCATTTTTGCCAGGACCTTTAAATACAGATGGAATAGATGGTTAAAGCTACAACGAATGATCAGGTTCAACATTTGGGAGTTTATTTCATAGTAATGTTCAATGTAACTTTACTATGAAATATCCCCCTTCTAGGAGTGTGACCACAGTCTAGAAAACAAAACATTTTTAAGTTTTTAACAGTAATTTGCAACCAGGAAGTGCCTTGGCCTTATAAAAACACGGCTCTTACTCTGAACTTGATCTCAGCAGCGTTTGTGCCCATTTTACAATTCCTTTCTGTTTCATTCGTAGATTGTTTTTTTTTTTCACTGTTTTGTAATTTCAGCCCCAGAATCACACCTATTTGACATGAGCTCTAATTTAAAGCGGTTGGTTGTCGATCAGAGCCGCTGCCAAGACACCGGAGTGTAATTACCAGACCCAGCGGGGAGCGTCATTGCACTTTGAAATGTGCTTTAGACAAATCTGCATCCGAGTAAAACCAAGGTGCTCCAAGTGACGCAGGAAACTGTTCAAATGTGCATCCAAATAAGTCCGAGGGTTTCGCTGAGAGCCTGCAGGGGAAATTGAACTTGGAAATGTTGAGAAGAGGCTGTTAGACGTTTGAAAGCAACGCTATTCATCAAGGAAAGAAAACTCAAAGCAAAGCAAAAGTGGTGCGAAGAAGTGGTGATATGAGAAAGAAAGTGAGCACACGATAGAAGAGAAGAAATAGGAAAAAAGTGTTTTCAAGAATGTTTCCTGAAGCTCGTGGCGTTGAGAGGAACTTTGTCGATAAATCACATTCAAAATCAGAGGTGGAAGGTACAAAGAGAAAGTAGTAAAGCACTGTACTTTTGAGGTATCTGTACTTTAGTTAAGTACATTTTAACGTGGATACTTTTTACTTTTGAGACTACATCTGAGAGCAGTATCTGTACTTTCTACTCTACTTCATTTTTAACTCGACTGTAAAGTAAAAAGTACTTTTCATCTGATCTGAGGGGTTATTTTTACCATGTTTGTGACGAAAGTTTTCACGTTCAAGCACACAAAACTCATAAGAAAAACTAAGAAGTTGTTTCGTATTGTCACTGTCGACCAAATATTAATTTTTTAATCAATATTACGACATTTAACACTAAAAATGAACTACACTTGTGTGAAATACTCTAAAAGTACACGTTTAAACAGATACTTAAGTAAAATAAAGCTTCACATGAAAAATCTACTTAAGTAAAAGTATTTGAGTAACTTTTTGCCTCTGTATCTGTACTTTTACTTGAGTAACTGAGTAGTTTATTGCACAAATACATCACACATATCTGTGCATTTACATAGACGTGTTCACTTCACACATTCATTTTCTTTATCTTTATTCAAACACAGAGAGTTTTTAATAATGCAAACACTTTAAACGCAGGCGCAGGTGTGATTATAAATGTTTATCACCAGATTATTAAATTGTATTGTGGCTCCAGTGCATCCAGTTTTTCTTGCCCTTGAAAGTTCTCGTCTCTAAGTTGAACAAACACAGGAGATATTCAGGCCGTGGTCCCTCATAAACACATTTTATACAGTGTTATTCTTCTACGAAACGAAGAGCTGAGTGAAAGAGCGAATCTAAAGGTTTAAAGTAGAGGCTGAAGTGTGTAGATTATAACACTACCCATTTTAAATATACAACTCAAGACAGAAAAGTGCTTTATGAAGGCACATAAATTGCAAATAAAGCATAATTTTTGCAAAATATCCATGTTGTGTCACTAAAGTGGAAGAGAAAGGGTGGGACAGCAGATGGTAAACCAGTGTCACTTTATTTATTGGAGAGATTTCTTTGCTGCGACCTCCTCCTCCTCCTCCTCTCATTTTGTTCTGTATGTACAAGAAAGTGATAAAATAGTGAACTGGAGCCTGCCTCGAACCCCTGTCACACACACAAACGACACACATGTTGAGTTTCCATACTTTTTACGAGACTTGAACTCATTTCCTGGAGACTTCATTCACTTCCTGTAGGTTAAGGTGAACACTTTATTATCCTCATAAGTACTTTTTTTGTCATCTGCATTTGACCCGCTGGGTTTTCATACATTTCAGCTGGAGGATTTACCTGTGGTGCATGTTTTGTGTTAACCATGATCTTAACCCTCACCTCTTTCTATTTTAACCCATATATGTGAACTTTAAATTATGTTTTTGATCTAATAATAAAGGACTTACATAATGGAGACCTTATATCGTGCACATGAAGGAGTCAGGTCCCTCTTGTCTGTCATGATTTCTGTTTTTCTCTGTGTTTTTGTGTCTGTGCCTGGAGCTGGGCGGAGACTCTGGCACCGCCCACTACTCACCTGCAGCCAATCAGCATCAAGCGACAACCTCTGGAGTACGAAGATCCTCCTCATTTCTACACATGCAGCCCGATCGTCAAGTATCCTCCAGTTTATCCTCCAGTTTATCCTCCAGTTTTTTGACCCAGTTTTTTGGCCCCACCCGTCCCCACACCCTCCGTCCCAGCTCCCACACTCAGCTCTTGCATTTTTCTTTGTAATAAATTTCTTAGATCCTGAGTTTACATCTTTGATCCATCATTTTTTACGATATGGTCACAGTTTTATACAGCGCTTTCCCACCTTCAAGGCCACATATGTCAAACTCAGGCCCAAGAGCCAAATCTTGCCCACGGTGTAATTATATTTGGCCCGTGAGATCATACCAAATGTGCATTAGAGCTGCCCCGCCGGTGTACAGCGCATGCACCACTAATACTACAAATCCCAGAATGCTTTGCTAGTACGCTGCAGTCGAGAGCAGCGAGCGCCCCTCCTTTTCTGTTGACATTTCTGTTCATTAGCGACCAAGCTGGTCACCTCAAATGAATTCTACCCCTCCACAAAAATGGCCAAACGAAAAACAGAAGACAGGAGATTTCAAGACAGATTTATTAAAAAATAAAAGAAAATTTAAGTGAATGTTACTGATGTGTCTTTTATTTCACATGTTTGTCAAACTTAAACATGTCAAGTAGAGCCAATTTTTCAATAAATATAGAGTTTGGCCCTTGAATTTCTCTCAGTTTTTTTATTTTGGCCACAGTGAATTTGAGTTTGACGCCTTTGAATAGGCCTCAAAGCGTTTTTTTCAGGGGCCACACATTCACTTGACATTCACACGCACATTGTTCTAGGCCCTCACACATTCACACACACATTCACACACTGTCACCCCACTGTGTCAGGTTTTAATCCCTATAAAATGCTAAATATCCAGACACACATGCACAGGACACACTTCGTCGCTGGATTGAGTGATTGCGCACGTCGCTGGGAGGTTGTCAGATTGCAGGGCAGTGTCAGACCGCGAGCCTCATGCATTTTGATCGAATCTGAGAGCCTCTTTCTTCCTCTCCTGTGTTGTCTCTTATCCATCACTTCCAAGTGCCATGAATCGTTCTCACATGACGGGAAATACAGAGAAGTTCCTAAACATGTGCATGTACTTAGGAGCTTATTAGCGTCGGCTTTGATGTCAACCAAGACCAAGAAATTACAATCACTTCGTTTTATTTAACTGGGCTGGGAAGAGGTAGATGCAGGAAAGTGATTTTGAGGAACTTTTAAATGAAGTTGCAGCAGTTTTCAGACTTACACATACTTGAGTAATGTATATTTTAAAGAGTTATGTTGTTATTTGAGTGAAAACCTTTGCTTTATTTCAAGTTTCTGGCAATTACACCAACTTTAAATAAGAAAATCTGATGTTAGCTTTGGATATTACTCTATAATTTCTTTGAGTTGTATCCTCTAGGACCACTTTATACTTCAACTTGAGTCCTGAAGTAAAGGTACTTTTACTTCAGCTGCTGCGTCCACTTCTACTGATGATATTATGTCATTTTACAAGTCCTAAATTACACAAAATCGTTATAATATTGTTATCTGCTCAAAAACAGAGCTGGAGTTGTGTTTTGTTTCATTCACACATGTTTGAGTAACATTTATTATTAGTCTGTCACATCTCCAAAGCTCAAAATGCTCCGTTCCACCTTGTGATGTCATGCAGTGGTAGTTTTCCAGTTAGCAGCTCACTTCCTGTATCACCACATGACATCACAAGGTGGAATAGGGTGTTTTCTGTTAAAGAGAAGCCTAAATGTGCAGGGTTTGTGTGTTGAATGAAGCAAAAACACAGCTCCGGGTGTGTTTTGGATGATTAAACAACATTACAACAGAAAATATCAGAATTTAGGCCCTTTTAATAACACATTTTAATAAGAATTGTCAAAACATTGCTTTAATCTTGTTAAAATATAGTGGTTTTTCCTCCAGTCTTTAATTTATTGGCCTGTTCCTGTGCTGTCTAGCCACCTGCGAAACAGTGTGGCACAAAGCCTTATTTACTGTACAATCATTTAAATAGGGCCATAGATTTCCCATCAAAAGATATGAGCCAAACAACACGTTCCTATTATCTGCTTATGGGTATTTATGAGGCTGTCTGTCCAAGCCCAGGGATAAAACTACTGCGCCGTCACTTTCACTCGAGTCTGGAGCTGCAGCGGCCCGACACAGACAAATCGCTTTATTAAACTGTGATGTTGAACGTAACTTAATTCTTACAGAGGAGATATTACGCAGATTCAAACGTGGGTCTTTTAAGAGAGTTTTGACAGTTTTCACCCTCTGTTTACCTGAAGGGTTTGTGTAATCCTGTGTCCTGAGCGCTGAAGAAAAGTCCTGTTTTCACGCACCCCCTATCTCCTCCCACAGCTCTCCACTTACAAGTGATATCCAAACACGTTCAATATGTCACAAAATACAATATGAAATGGTGATTTGGCAGAGTGGAATTATGATTCAACTTTATGTGTGGGCTGTCCTGGATTTGTCACAGTCTAGTCCTGGTTTAGTCCAGGTTTAGTCCAGGATTAGTCCTGGTTTAGTCCAGGTTTAGCCCTGGTTTAGTACTTGTTTAGTCCAGGTTTAGTCCAGGTTTAGTCCGGGTTTAGTCCAGGTTTAGTCCTGGTTTAGTCCAGGTTTAGTCCAGGTTTAATCCAGGTTTAGTCCTGGTTTAGTCCTGGTTTAGTTTAGGTTTAGTCCAGGTTTAGTCCAGGTTTAGTCCAGGTTTAGTCCTGGTTTAGTCTAGATTTAGTCCTGGTTTAGTCCAGGTTTAGTCCTGGTTTAGTTTAGGTTTAGTCCAGGTTTAGTCCAGGTTTAGTCCAGGTTTAGTTCAGGGTTTAGTCCAGGTTTAGTCCAGGTTCAGCCCTGGTTTAGTCCTGGTTTAGTCCAGGTCTAGTCCAGGTTTAGTTCAGGGTTTAGTTCAGGGTTCAGTCCTGGTTTAGTCCAGGTTTAGTGCAAGTTTAGTTCAGGTTTAGTCCAGTTTAGTCCAGGTTTAGTCCAGGTTTAGTCCTGGTTTAGCTCTGGTTTAGCCCTGTTATAGTCCTGGTTTAGTCCTGGTTTAGTTTGGGTTTAGTCCAGGTTTAGTCCAGGTTTAGTCCAGGTTTAGTTCAGGGTTTAGTCCAGGTTTAGTCCTGGTTCAGCCTGGTTTAGTCAGGGTTTAGTCCAGTCTAGTCCAGGTTTAGTTCAGGGTTAGTTCAGGGTTCAGTCCAGATTTAGTCCAGGTTTAGTCCAAGTTTAGTCCTGGTTTAGTCCAAGTTTAGTCCAGGTTTAGTCCAGGTTTAGTCCTGGTTTAGCTCTGGTTTAGCCCTGTTATAGTCCTGGTTTAGTCCTGGTTTAGTTTGGGTTTAGTCCAGGTTTAGTTCAGGGTTCAGTCTAGATTTAGTCCTGGTTTAGTCCAAGTTTAGTCCAGGTTTAGTTCAGGTTTAGTCCAGGTTTAGTTCAAGGTTCTGTCCAGATTTAGTCCAGGTTTAGTCCAGGTTTAGTCCAGGTTTAGTCCGAGTTTGGTCCCACTTTTCCTGAGTGTAAAATAAAACTCTTTTTCAGTCTCGTGCAGCTAAACAGTTTGAGCCTGGATTTAAACATCGTTAAAGTCGAGGCCTGTTTCTTCAGGGAGACTCTTCAGGTTTTAGCTTCATACTTGGACAGTTTAGTGACATATTCCTTCCTGTAAAGCAAAGATCATTCTCAGATCATTAAATATCATTGACTCTACATATTGATAAGAAAACGTCACGATTTTACAGCCGCAGTTTCCTCGTAGGACTTTACTAATTGTCCACGTTAGACAACTTTCGACTCATTTTGCATTTCCCTCAATCTCATCTACAAACTGAATGCATCGAGCAACTTCCAAATAAATCAAGTAAATTCATTCCTTATCTCATTACGGCGTTGTCAGCTCATACTCCGAGATGTGAAATATGGACTCATTTAAAATTATATCAATATCTCTGTTTTGCACCAAATTACCCCAACTTTAAACATATCTACAAAGAAAAACAAAGTTGTACATCTAATGCGAGGTTGTTTATCAGCGAATGTGCTGCTTCCTTTACCTGTCAGTACAAAGTCACGGCTCACCAGCTGACTGATCGCCCTCTCTGATTGGTTCCCTGTTGCCACGGCGCCGGGACATTAGCTTTATGATTGGTGGATAGACAGGAACAATTTTTTACTTAATTTTTGTCCCACTGGGCGAGCAGTATCCTCTTAAAGCGACTTTTAATAGGCATGTTTATTTATGTAACAAATGTTTTTTGGACTTTATTTACAGTTATTGAGTTATTTTCTTGCCACATGACTAAACTGAAATCTTTTAGCTTCAAATAATGGATGAAAGCATTTTGTACAGTCATAAAAAGCCGCTGAAACGCTTAAATTGTTGCAGAAATCCGACGCACTACGGCAGCGGCAAACACAGAACATGGCATTATTCACAATGCCACTAATGATCCAGTTCGCAAAAGAGATTAGTTGCAAATGAACTAATCAGTCGCGGGTTGCACACGGCTGCTGGGAGTGCGAGGGGCTGCAGGAGAAATTGGGTGAATTAGTAAGCAGTTATGATGATGGAGAGCGAATGACAGTTAGTTATGCAGCCAGCCAGAAAGATTCAAAGTTGTGTTTACGCGACTGTTTTATGTCTGTGCCGCATGTCTCTCTGCTTGATAAGAGAACTTTCCCTGGGCCTAATGAGTTTGGAGCCTTGGGCGTTTTAGATTGATGTGATGTGGGTTGAGGTGGTATAACTTTTGGAAATGTATTCCAGCGCAGTGCAATTATCAGAGTGATCAGTCTACTGGACCTAAAAGGACTATATTGTGTAGCAGACATCAATCTGGAATATGATCCGAGAGTTTAAAGGTCATTTGGAGCTTGTTCTGTACCAAACTGGTGTCATTTATGTTTACATTCTGTCAACTGGATTAAAAGTTGTAGGAGCGTCTTCACTCCTGCAACTTTTTATGCATTTGACTCTGGATCATACCTGGAAAACGGCGAGATTACACAGATTATGAGTGTCTGTCCACTGGAAATACTTTACACTGATACTAAAAACATGGGCGGTGCTAGACGTTTTTGGTTGGAGGAGCTAAGTTGGTGCTCACTTAACAACAGGTGAGTTAGCTTCAGTGTCGCTAGCTCCTCGTTCAGACAGATATAAGTCAGAGTCCAGCAGGAATCTGACCAGAACTGAAGAAGCGGATTGGACGAGCAGCAACTTTTTTTTTTCTTTCCAGTTGACAAATATGAATTTTCTTTTGTGTATGTTAATTTAGAGCCTTTAAACAATGGAGCTTACCCCCCACCTCCTTCTGTGTTTGCTGTTTTAACCAGTTTAAATGCAGTTAGCTGCTGTAGTGACTTATAAAAGCTAAAATGGAATTCTTGTTTTATTAGAGTCTCATTTTTGAACATTTTTAGTCAAGATTGGGTGTGCTATGAGGTGTTCTGGGGATGTCCCACTGGGAGGAGGCCTCGGGAGAGACCCAGGACACGCTGGAGGGACTATATCTCTTGTCTGACCTGGGAACGCCTTGGGGTCCCACCGGAGGAGCTGGAGGACTTGTCTGGGGTGAGGGAAGTCCCTGCTTAGACTGCTGCCCCCGTGGCCCCGCCCCTGATAAGAGGAAGAACATGGATGGATGGATGTGTTAGGAAAAATGGGGCAAAATCTTTGGGGGAGCTATGGGGGGTCCATTGACCATTCCCAGGGAGGCTAGTGCCCCCTCAAGCCCCCCCTGGTGCCACCCCTGATAATAAACTTTCTGATATATTTCATTTATTAACAAATGTTTTATATGACAGTCTAAGCAGTGCTGTTTAAATTGTTGCATTGTTGATTTTGAGACAGACGCACAATTAAAAAGAGACGTGGTTTTACTTAGAGCCGTATAACCCAGTGAAATAATGCAAACAGAAAATGGCGTCGACGCTGCGTGGGAGCATGTACAGATCAAATATGTAGACAGGTGCTCTTTGGAGAGATGCTGCTTTTTAACTTGAAAATACTTCAGTAGACTGCGTGCTGAAATATCAAAAATGTGTAGAAAATCAGACAATAAGAGACCAAGGCACTTTGTCTGTTTAGAAAAGTTAAAAAGCCTTTAATGTAACTTGACTTTTAAAGATAAAAACAGATGCACACAGTGTTCATCAGGAAACAACCACCAACGTGTTCTGCCCAACAACAGAGAGAGGGCCTTTTTTTTTTGGTTTTTTTTTGTCTGATTTTCTAAACGTTTTAGACATTTTAACTGAACTGAATGACTGAAATATGTATGTAGTTAAACAGTTTCAGACGTCGTCACAACATTCTATGGGCTGATATTATTTAACACAGATATAATGAATATTGCTAAAATGCTGATTTCTGTTGTACAGTAAAGTGGTTCACCTGATTTTTTTGGTGTAATTTTACATGTTTTTTTTTTTACAGAGTATGAACGTGCATTGTGTTCTGCGTCCTGATTGGCTGAGGGACTGTAGACCATTGTGTTCTGTGTCCTGATTGGCTAAGGGACTGTAGACCATTGTGTTCTGCGTCCTGATTGGCTGAGGGACTGTAGACCATTGTGTTCTGCGTCCTGATTGGCTGAGGGACTGTAGACCATTGTGTTCTGCGTGTCCTGATTGGCTGAGGGACTGTAGACCATTGTCCATCAGTCTCCTCCGTGTCTCCTGTACAGTACAGAATGTGTCAGACAAATTTACATAAATGTTGGATCAGTGTGACTCTGAAGTGCTGTATGTTTGCAAGTTTTCTCCCCGACAAAACCCACAATGTCGATGAAACGTTCTGCACCGACAAAGGAAGGTTTGAACTTTGAGAGAGTTTAAACGAGAAAGAAATGTGAGAAAATGTTAATGCCTGTGTGAGAAAAGTGTATAAAGTGTGTGGTGAGGGGTTTTAGAGTAACATATAGAATAACTGTAAAAAATAAAGCTGATACTTCATCGATATACTGCAGGTTATTTTTAGAACGTGACCCTCGTGATAAACTGTAATACCATGAGTTCTTGGCTCTAGTCACTTATAGAAATGATCAGGTTCAACATTTATGAATTTACCTTTTAGATATATCCAATGTAATCAATGGAGAAACCTGCTAAAGGCCCAGATTACTTTGTTTCTGATCTACCACTTCATGACATCACAAGTTGGAACAGAGCATTGTGAGCTTTGGAGATGCAGACAGACTAATCATGCAGGATTAATGAAACAAAACACAACTCCAGGTGTGTTTTTGATGAGGTAATAGCGTCATAATGTGACTTAAAGCTCACACGAGTCAGTTTTGTGCGATACAGGAGCTTTAAGTAGTAGATGTTGTAGTCAATACCGGCTTACGTTACCTTTAAAAGTGCACTGCAGCAGCTTGGGCGTGTAATGAATGCCTCTTCTCCCCTGTCTCTATCCACTGTCACTATCATATTACCGCAGACATCACCAAAGAAAACGCTAACAAGAAACTCACCCACGGATGAGCTTGGAATCCCAGCAGGATCACATGCTGCATTACGAAAACTTCATTACAATTTCTCATTTTGGTGGTGTAGAGCCGGTCCCTCTCGGCCTGCGCACATTTACATAGAATCTGTATGCAGCGGCGTTCTGTTTGTCTTATTGTCCACGCAAGGCAATTATTAAAGGAGGAACGGCTGTGATGTGCCTTCTGATTGGATGCTAAAAGATCATAGTTGTGGTGAGTAATAAAATCAGTTGTGCTAATGCTCTTTCTGGAAATTCAAATAGAGGTTTGGCCTTGGACCGAGACGCAAAGAGCAGCTGGACCGAGGAACAAAACAGAGTAAATGATCGTAAATCTGCATAAGTGCTGGTTTCAGTGATGGCTTTATTCTGCACAGCTCTTTCACTGAGTCTTTTTTAACTTGTGGCTGATCACGGAAAGATGGTTCAGTCAATGGGCTGAAGTCACTCCTCAGCGTCCAAACACAGACAGGAGGCCGACACGTTTTTGTGAAGCATTTTCTTTAGTAAATTCATGCAGTTGTAGCGGCTGTTGTGTCCTTCAATAACAGACCTCTGAGTAGTTATCCTCATGACTCCACTCTGCACTGCGTTCTAGGCTAAATAAGAGTTTGTTCTTGGTGTTTTGCCTGGTAAAAATATCAGATGTGGGTTTAAAACATGTTTATCCATCACTGAACAGATCGAACAAATCAAACTGGTTAAGGTCAAATCAAACCTGCATCATCTGTAGTGACAATGTGATTTTAACTTTTCTACAGAGACATATTTGCATGTTTGGGCAAATGTGAAGCTGGTAGGTCCATCCATCCATCCTTGTTCTTCCTTTTATCCGGGGCCGGGTCGCAGCAGTCTAAGCAGGGACCCTTAGACTTCCCTCACCCCAGACACGTCCTCCAGCTCCTCAGTGGGACCCCAAGGCGTTCCCAGGCCAGACGAGAGACATAGTCCCTCCAGAGTGTCCTGGGTCTCCCCCGGGGCCTCCTCCCGGTGGGACAGGCCCAGAACATCTTCCCAGTGAGGCGTCCAGGGGGTGGGTATAAAATGTAATTGGGCTAAACTGACTGAAATAATGGAAACTGTGCACTGTGCAATTTTTATTTTGTCCCTTTTGTGACCCCAGCCCTTTGGACCATGGATGGAAATGACCCTTGTATCATGTTCACACGGACAAATCATGCACTGATAAATAACTAAATAGATAAATATAATCTATCAGAAGAGAACAACACTGAATAAAAGGGAGTACTTCACAGACAGAATATCTCAGCTCATTGTTAATCATTGATTCGGAAACTCTCAACACAAGATCACATGATTTTATAAGTCGAAGCACTAGTCACACTACAACTGAGATGGAAAAAAATGATTTTTTTGGGCTGTTTTGCTTCAGAAAACTGAATATATTTCAAGGACAAGCAAATAATAATCTGGTGATAAACATTTATTTTCACACCTGCTGTTGTTTTTAATGTTTTAAATAGACGTATGTTCTTATTTGTGATGCTTTTTGTTTGTTTTTGTTGTATTTTAACAGGGCGCCCATGAAAAGAAGAGTGTGAAAGTGAGCGCTCTCCCTGTATAAATAAAAATAAGTAAATAAAATAAAACTAGTCTCTGAAGTTTTCCATGTTGTCCTCTTTACACATGCTTTTATTTCACTTTTTCAGTCATAGAGATCCATAGTTTCAATACTTTAGAAACGTATTTTGCAGCTCACCTGGTCAAACACAGACAGCTGACCCCAGAGCAGTGCGGTCGTGCGTTTTCTGGCGTCTTTATGGCGTGATATTGCAGTCACGTCTCTGCCATTCTGCCCCGGGACGACTTTGGCAGCAGGTCGCTCACCGTCACGCAGAGCAGACCTTCGCAGGAGTGTGAACCGGGTCAATGTCACTCCAACTCCAAATATTTGAACTCGTCTCCGTTTGTTTGATTCCCGGCAGCAGAGTGGAACCGGCGCCAAAGCAGACGCTGGAGCGGAGATTAAAGTGAATCTATCTGTGCGTTTGTGATCACAGAGACGCTTCAATGTCGGGCTGTAGTCGACTAAAGAGATTCAAGATCGACTAAACACATGCCCTGCTGATCGATTGGTCGGTTATAAAGGGGGCGGGGCAAAAGATCTCAAAACTGTTACGAATCTCTGCAAATCTGAGCCAAACAGCACTTACAAGACTTCACCAGCAGGGGGAGTTTATGCTAAAACAACTATTTATACTAAAAGGAAGCATAGAAACAGATTAAACTTGTGAATCATGAGTAAAATCTGCCTTTTTGCACATAAATACCAAAAAATATCTAACATATCTAGGCCTGTACATCCAGTTAATCATGTGAATAAATAAATTACAGCAGCTCTACCTCAATGTAAACTTCTCAACATCTTCGTGCAGCCTTTAAGTGTCAGTTCCATTACACTGCTTCTCCAGAAAAACTCTGTGGAATAATCTTTACAAAATTGACCTGTTTTGCTCATGGAGGGTCTGTGTAAAGCCGCCTCCTTGTGACCGAGCTTTGAAAAAAGAAATCCTCATGACATGTTTTGACTCTGGGAGAACATTTCACAGCCAAACAATGCCCCAGTCTTCTTCTGCGTTTCCAGGAGCTCGGGCGTGAAAAGGGCTCGGATTGGTCACACGGAGAGAGAAGGAGGATGCAGAGGACGACTTGAACCCTCGACGTGTGGACTTTTATTTACTCCGACGTGTGATGGAGATAAATGCAGGTCTCGGAAAATACTGCAGATAAAATCAAATCATGTCTGAAGTGCCTGAGTGTGAGTTTTGTTTAGTAAAAGTGCAGATACAGAGGAAAAAGTAAAAGTATCACCTGGACTCAAATAAACTCAAACTCAAATAAAAGTATTAAAGCGCCCATTTAAAAATGTACTTTAATAGTAAAAGTAAAAGTATTTCACACAAGTTAATACCTTAAAAGTGCTGTAGTATTGCTTATTGACTAAAAAAAACATACACATGTACTTATTTTGGTCAATACAAATCAATTTATTATTTTTTATTATTATTATTATTATTATTATTTATTATTATTATCATTATTATTATTTTATTTATTATTTTTATTATTTATTACCTGTTATTAAATGTATTTAAGAGTAAAATTCGAAAGTATTTTATTTAATTATTTAATTGTTGTGCTATAGTAGTTGCTGTTTGACAAAAAAACTTTAAAAAAAAAAAAAAAAAATATAAAGTATTTATATAAGTTAATATCATATATATATATATGCTGTAGTATATATTATATACTTAAAAAAATATATACACATTTATCTGTTTTGGTCAATACAAATCCATTTATTTTTATTTATTTTTTACTATTATTTATTCATTTATTTATTTTATTTTCATTTATTTTATTATTTTTTTTTATGAATTTTGTGTATTTATTTTTGTTTATTTAAATACCTGTTTAAAAATGTACTTTAAGAGTTAAAATCAAAAGTATTTTGCACAAGTTAATTCATTAAATCTGTGCTGTAGTATTGCTTATTGACTAAAAAAAAATATACACATTTACTTATTTTGGTCAATACAAATCAATTTCATATTTTATTTATTTACTTATTTATTTTTTTTATGATTTTTATGTTGTTTTGTTTTTTTTTTGTTTATCAAAGCCCTGCTTGAAAATCGAAAACATCAGAGTTTAACCACGTATTTTGCAAAAGTTAATAACCTCAAATCATGTGAAGTAGTGCTTTTTGACAAAAAAAAATGACACATTCACTTATTTTGGTCAAAAACCATGCAGTGGTATATATAAATACCATTTACAGTTTGTTATGAATTTTTGTGTATTTTTTTGTTGCTCAAACAATTGACTCACTAAATCAAGATATTCCACGAACATGGTAAAAATAACCTCACAGATGAAAAATGCGTTTTGCATTTGTAAAGTTCAAAGATGCAGTTATTAAATACCACCATAGTCTGTTCTTTGTAAAGTACTTTATTACCATTTCTGTTCTATAACATCTAATATTAACGAGTGAAGAGTTTTTCAGGTCGATGGAGGAAGGTAAAAGGTAAAATAAGGATGTGGAGGTCGTCAAAATATCATAAATAAAACTGGGGTCAAATTTGGGAACCTGCTGAAGACGAGAGTATTTTCAGTAGCTCATTATACAATTCAAATGATGTCAGAAAAAACATAAAGTGCATTGCATAATTCCATATAGATCTATGCAATAAAAAGTAGAATTAAAAATGTTTAAAAATGTTACTCTGACTCAAAGAAAATCCTCATCATTGATTAAAATACTGAGAACTTGAAGTACCTACACCCCCTAAACCAAGTGTGTTTCTTCTGCTTCTTCTGTGTGGTCCTTTCATCCTGTAACACACACACTGCAGCCCTCTACTGCCCCCCGGTGGTGTCTGAACCACACTGTGCGTCCCCTGTGCCAGTGCAGCTTGCCTCGGTGCGTCACGGTTTGCTGGATGCCTCTGTGTGCGCACCTGGCTGTGTAGTGACTGTGTGTCTTATTTAAACTACAGATTAGCAGAAGAGAAGAGGCAGCAGAGCAAAACGGACAGATATACAAACACACGGAGCGGCGCAGAGGTGCGGGAGGAGGATGGAGAGAGGGGACTGACTGGGAAAAACTGTGTGTGTGATTTCAAAACAATGTCTTTTGCGATTCTTATATCAGTCTATTGTCAAGGATCAGCTGACACAATACAAACAACTAAAGCCTTTAACTTGATTTCAAGCTTGGATCTGTCTAATCTTTGTGAGATAGTTACGAAATAGGCTCTAATTTTGTGGAAGCGCTAGAATTAAGGCCCTGTGTTCATGTAAGACACGGCTGCAGACCTTGACACAACATATAAGAGGCTTATAAAGAAAGAAATGTGTAAGTAAAGGTGCTGATGTTTCCACGAGCTCATGCATTGATTTTAAGGCTGCTTGTTAGAATCGCACGTGGCTCTTGAATGTCACAGAAAATGGGAGGAATCGCAGCACATTCATATGGCTGTAGTTGTGTGTGTTCATTCCTATACGCCAAAAAAAAGTCACCACCTGGATTTAACTAAGCAAACAGGTCCGAGCCTGTAGGTACGAGTCAGGTCTAGGTTCAGCAACAGTCTGTGCTCAAAGAATGAGGTCAGCTGACACCTGAATATACTGAATCAGTGGGTTTTTTTCCTTCCCTGATGCTCGGCATATTTCAACATGACAATGCAGGATTCATGGGGCTCAAATCAGGAACATGAGACATCCAGAGTCCAGACCTTAACCCCACTGACATCTTTGGGATGTGCTGGAGAAGCTTTGTGCAGCGTCAGACTCGACCATCATCAGCGCAACATCTGCAAGAAACATTAATGCAACACTGGATGGAAATAAATCTGTGACGTTGCAGAAGCGAAATCGAAACAAAGCCACAGAGAATGAGCCGTAATCAAAGCTAAAGGCGGAACAAACAAATACTAGAGTGTGTGACCTTTTTTTTCGTCCAGACAGTGTATTTCGAATTCAGATTTTCATGTTGTGGGACTTATGTGGCGCCCCCTGGAGGTGTTTAAAGCAGAGGTACCAGTCGCACCAGGAGACAGTGGGCTTCTCATCCGTGAACTCCAACAAATGAATCGTTGGCTAAACTGAATTGTCTTTTCTTTCATGTGTCACATTGATCCATTTCAAACATATAGACCTACAATGAAAGAAAAAAGCTGTGTGTAAAAATAACATGGAAAGCAGCTGGGTGCAATAAAATTATGTTTAGGCTTTAAACTTATTCACAAATCCTGGTGAAAGCTCAAGTTTATCTGATGTTGTCTAATCATGTAGATTCATCTTTTTATGTTTATTATTTAATTCAGTTTTCACAAATACATCTATTTCTACAAGCAGCACTAAATGTCCTTAAAAGTCTTTAGTTTTCCAGAGTTCTGTATCTTAAATGAAACAAACGCACCGAGAGCACGGGCGCAGTGACAAACAGTCTGGAGCTGGACACTCTGAGGATTTATCTGTGTGAGGAAGCTCTGGTGTCTGCCTGTGGAGACGGGGATAATTCATGATCACACAGGGTTTTCTACTTTGTGTTGTACATATTTAAACATACTGATGGCACTTATTACTCTCTAATACAACACTGGGCCGGTGCAGGACAGAATCTCACTGAACAAAACAGAAAATGCAAAAGGAAAACTCTCCATGTGTCTTTAACTTCCTCAAAAGGCATTGAGTAACAGGTAGGGCATCAGGTTTAATGTCCTTCTACTGCCACAGCCCCTGCAAACATGAGACATTTTCTGTAGGAAATCTATGTTGTAAAAAATGTTGATCTGGTTGTGTTTGGTGGTTCTTCAAAGTCCCGTCTGGAGTCCTGGGATTGTCTTGTCTCGCTCTTTTTATTTTAACCGGTACAATATTTGCAAAATGGTTCTGCACAAAATCGTCCAGTCAAGCTGCTTCTTACGACTTAAACCTGCTGGTGTCGTGGAAATAAAACCCCTTTTGTAGCTTCTGATGAAGGTTGAAGCAAAGACAAAGAGTTTATTTGATGTAAGAAATAGGTCCGACAGCATCTCCCCCTAACGTCAGACCTGAATCGTGGAAATCACCAGGTTTATGTAGTTTGAGATGAACCAGAGGACACACATTTCAAAGTGAAGACGTGACGCTCGTCCTGAGGTGTGATCAGACCAGCTCCTGGAGGCTTCATGAGCTGGATCACCTCAGGATGGAACATGTGGAGTTAAAACAAGACAAGGTCAAAGGAGAGAGATCTGAAAGCCACTGTTCTGTCTTCACTTAAATTACAAACACATTTTAACAAAAGTAGCAACCAAAAGGGAACAAAACACTGTCTTTGACGACCAAACCAAATGAGTTTTAGTTACAAGATCACGTGATTTCCATAATCTCCTGAGACGTGGCGTCCTCATATGTCCACGACACATTTTGGGTTGTCCAGGCCACAATGCAAATGTTTAGAAGAAGAACAACACCAACAATGCAAAAATGTTCAATTTAGAATATTTTTAAGAGTTTAGAATGTTCAGAATATTTGTTTGTATGTATGTATTTATGTATGTATTTTTATTTATTTATTTATTTTACGCATTTTTTTTTTTTATTTACACATTTATTTATTTATGTAAGTATTTATTTTATTTTTTATTTTTTTATTTTACGCATTTATTTTTTTTTTTTTACACATTTATTTATTATGTATTTATTTATTTATTTATTTATTTATGTATTTATGTATGTATTTATTTTTATTTATTCATTTATTTATTTATTTTACACATTTTTTTTTTTTATTTAAGCATTTATTTATTTATGTACGCATTTATTTTATTTTATTTTATTTTCTGTGAAGGCTTATGTCTCCTGTCCACATTGTTCCCAGAGGCACAATTGTTTTTACTCAGGACAAATGTTGCTGTGTCCAGGCACTTAATAGTTTTTACAAATCATTATTCAAATATTCTACCAAAATGATTCAAAGAACGATAGAACGAATGATACAACGAAAGATAATTATTTGTTTTTACTCATCAGGTCCAATCAGCCCAAATCCCAAAGAGAAATGAATAAAACCATGAAAGAGCTCGAGTCTCGGGAGGATAAGGTCAAATAATCACACAGTATTTTAATTTGCTTTACACAGAACTGAAAATACGTCATGTTCTTGTTGTTAAATTTATGTTTGAGCGTCTTCTCTCAGATCATTCTTTCAGTGCACTAATGTTTAGGTGGAAAAAGATGACATAATTTCATCAGCAAGTCCTAAAAACTGTTCATACATCCTCAACATTATCACTGCTGTAGCCACTTTAGGCCCATAGTTTCCCTTTGTTTGTCCACTCTGGGTGTTTTAAGGTAACGCAGCTTTGAGACAGACAGATCCGATGGTATAAAACAAAACATAAAAAGTTTCTCTATCACTCTGCTGCTCTCAAATATAGCAATGCAATCGCAGGTAATTACAAGCTCTGAACTTTAAGGCCTGCTCTATATCAGGCATTGATCTGTTTATCCCATTGATCTGTTTACACTACAAAGATAAATCACTGTTGATAATGTGCAGTGTCTGGAGTCATTTTTACCTGGCACATCCTCCGTCATCCTCCACTCAAATGTTGGGCTTTCAAATCAAAGATGAGAGTCCCTTGAGTCTCCTCCATCTAAAAATACACTTCTGTTTGTGGTGTGATGTTATATGGGACGTCGGGATCCTCCTTTACAGGCTGGTGGAGCGCCTGGTAAAAAGACAAAGGAAACGACGTGAAAATTCAAATTACATGGCGACAAAAGCAACTACAGTGATAGTATAAAGTGTGAGCAGGGCTGGGCCTGGTCAGGACTTACATGGAGACTGTAGGAATCATCTGCCACAGTGTTGAGCTTGTCGTTGTGTCCTTAAGCAAGACACTTCACCCACATTGCCTTGTACAAATGCGGCGTGTGCATGAGTGTTGATGAAGGATGCACGGCGCAGTTTGGCAGCTTCGCTTTAACGATTTGTCCAGTTGATAGATTTAAGTTTCGTCTTTTGCTACGGGATTACACAGACAGCCTCGCTTCTGTCAGTCTACCCCAGGGCAGCTGTGGCTACAGATGTACCCACAAGGCCGTTAGAAAATGTCTTTCTTCTTTCTTTGTCAGCGACCATGTACAAGTTCATTAATCTTACAAAAGAAAAGATGATTTGTACCAGATTTAGCTGCTGCTGCACACATTAAACACACATTTCATTTCATTACAGTTACATTATAAGACGATCAGTTCATCATTAACATCAGCAGGAGAATACAATAAATGTCCCCATGTCCAGTACATGATGTTTCCTTCAGTCCAAACAAATATAAAAGGTCAATTATGTGCAGGTTTTTACAGTGAAACAGAACAGAAATGAACTAAACTGATGTGGACATATTTAATCTACTTTACTAAAATGTACTTTTTCAGATTTCTAGTAAAATCATTCAAATCTACACACAATTTCTGTACCTAAATTATTTTGTGGCTATGTCGTCACTGTAAAATCAAAGACGTTTAGTGTAGATTTAGTTAGTATGTCAACTATTTCCATTTCATGTCTTTAAGTCGTTTTAAACTGGTTTTCGAGCGATGAACTTGGAGCTACAGCAACAACTCAATAAAATATCTGATCTCTTCAATGATCAGAACTTCTCACAGTGTCGTGCATAACAGGGATGTGACTGAAATCTAGGAATATGTAGTTTGTAATAAGTAAAGAAAACAAGGAAATCAGTTTACACACAGCTGCACTATGTCACTTTTGTGGTGGAGAGTTGAGATCACCTGAAATGTCCCAAAGTGCATCAGACTTTTTTGATTATTACCTGAGTTTCCTTTAAGGTTTGATTAAAGTTTTAAGATAGATGTGTGGTGTGTGATTTCTGTGATGGTGCAGGAGAATGCCCCAGGAATTGGGGCGACAGTGGCTCAGTGGTTAGAGTATTCTCCCAACCTGAAGGTCGGCGGATCGAGTCCAGCTCGGACCAAGTTCTGTCGTTGTGTCCTTAGGCAAGAACTTCACCCACATTGCCTAGTATGAAGTGTGTGTGTGTGCGAATGATCGGTGGTGGTCGGAGGGGCCGATGGCGCAAAAACTGGCAGCCTCGCTTCCGTCAGTCTACCCCAGGGCAGCTGTGGCTACAATAGTGCTTACCATCACCAAGTGTGGAGTGAACGAATAATGACTTCAGTGTAGCGCTTTGATAAAGCGCATTACAAATGTAAGGCATTATTATTATTATTATTAATGCTGCTGAAAACTGCGCTGCCGGGTGTTTTTTGTTGTGTTTTGACTGAAATAGTGGTGCGTTCGGGGTTCGTGTTCCTCTTAGGCAGAGTCTGGGCAGTGTGTGGTGTCAGCAGCATGTCAGCAGTGCAGTCCCAGCGTTAACACTGTCTGCATCAGATGTAACGCGGCGCCAAGCGGGATATACAGTTACCTGTAACGTTAGACGCCTCCCTGAGATACTGTTCACTCCACGAATATTAAATGACATTGGATTTAAGAAAGGAAATGCTTTTTATGTGCATTTTGATATCACCTTGTTTGCATTTTATGTGGGAGTGTGATTCTTTATCCAGATTAGGTCAGTGTACTTTTTAACTATTTTCAGCAGCACCTCCAGTGTCTCTAAAACCTTCAAATCAGGCTAGAAATCTAGAGGTAATAATGGGCTCAGACTTGAACTTTAACAGCCTCATCAAATCAATAACATCTGGAGCTTTTTACATCTAAAAACATGTCAAAAATACAAAATATACTGGCAAAACCAGACTCAGAGAGACTTATCCTGCATCTGTCTCCAGGAGGTTAGACGACTGTAACGTCCTGCTCACTGGACTAAACCAGGACTAAACCAGGACTAAACCAGGACTAAACCAGGACTAAACCAGGACTAAACTGAGACTAAACTGGGACTAAACATTAAACATGTTGAATCAGTGTTTGTGGATTTTTTAAAACCTGAACATTCTTCTTGAAGATGTGACTCAGGCCTCAACTTTGATCATGTTTAAATCCAGGCTCAAATGGTTCTTTTTAGCTGCATGTGACTCAAAGAGTTTTATTCTGCACTTTTCTCTTTTTATGTTAATTTATGATGATTATTTTTGATAATGTATGTTTTGATTTGTTGTATTGGGATTTTAATGTGTTTTTTATTCTGTAAAACACTTTGAATCACTTTGTGGACCATTTGGGCTGTTACAAATAAACGTCCCTGTTTCATTCATTCTTCTGTCTTGTTCCGTTTGGGTCTTTTATTGTTTCACTCCTGGTTTATAAAGATCATATGTAACTTTTTAGTCCAGTTTGAGGCGTATCTCTTCTTCAGATTAGTCCTGGCGATACAAATATTTAATGAAATTGTTCAAAAGTAGACTTCATAAGTGTCTGACCTCAGGTTGAGTTAATGGATGTGTAAATATTATATTTTACTGCATCACTTCCATAAAGTCAAAGAAGCACAATGTAACTTTTCATCACGTGTCTCTGAAATATTATTGCTCTGCCTGGAATGTTCCATCATGTGGCATTAAACGTGTCTATCTCCACAGAGACAGCAGCTGACACCAACAAATCAAGTTACAAATCAAGTTACTGGTCAGATCTGTGGAGAGGGCAGATATTTTATGCATCAGTAATTGAATAAATGCAAATTAGACAAAATCTCCAAGGAGACAGGTCTGTGACGGTCCATCAGAAAAGTTACACTGTGGATCTTTACTTTTTGACATGTATTTGGAATCACACTCAGTCTTACAGTAACATTATTCCTTTATATAAGAAGAGACAGAGACATTTAATTTAGAAAAGTTTCTTATTTTCGACCTTACATAAATGAAACTTTCTCATCCAAATGGTTTGTTGTTCTCGTCCCTACAGAACATGGCTCTGTCTGTTGTGTAATCCCATGCAATATGCAATTACAACGAAAGGATTGTGTAACACCAAGTAATGGCATGATAATCCACACATATCAACACCGCACACGGCGCTTCGTGGCACAAAGAGCTCTTGGAGTCATCTTCCCGCGAATCATGTTACGCAACACACCTGTGTAATGGAGGCTGGAGTGTGCTGGACGACAATTACCTTTAGATGTTTGGGCTGCGGTTGAAATAGCCACATACCTGTTCAAGCATAATAGGCCCTGGTTACTTAACATGTGCTGCAGTCCAGAGGAAAGACACGAAGAAACACATGAAGGCAAAGCATTTTCTGCACAGCCTGATGTTATGTTCCTGTTTAAACCTATTGAACCTATTTCAGCGTTTGTGACTTTTTCGCACTCTTCAAAATGACAGCAATCAGATCCTTTTTCACTATTTATCAGGCGCAATGACGATAAAATGAAGAGAATACAAAAAACATTATAGTGTAGGTAGAGTATGGGTTATTTTTGGTTATTACTGTGATTAACTCGACATGTTTAAATTGGCTTTAAGTTTGCCTCATTTTTGTCTTGGGACTGGGGTCACATACTTGTTATTCACAGTGAACCCAGATCGTTAATTTAAAAAAAATGCAAGTGCGATACAATAAAATACAGTGTTAAAATGACACAACCAAGATCTAAAGTTTATATTTAAAACTACAGTATGTGCGAACCAAATTTAAATGTATAAAGCGTATATTTTTTTACTTTGAGGTAAATATATGGGTAGAAATCTTCAGTCTCAAACACTTATGTGACTAAAGTTCTACTGAGCATAAAGTGAGGACATACCTGAGCCCGTAAAACACTCCTCCCAGCTATAATAGGCCTTGTTATGTAATTATTATAGTTTGTGTCTCGCAGATGTGGCAGGGGATTTTAACAAGGCGTCGAGTGAGACCTGATGGCGCCGTAGTTTAAGCGTAACACCTGAATCCGCTCAATGTTTCCGCTTGATTTCTCCTGTTGTCTTCTGGCGCGCTCCTATTACTTTTATTCCAAACAGATGGAGCTAAAACGCAGGAGCAGAGCCAGGAGGGATGGGAGGAAGGCAGGTGAATCGAAGAGGAAAGGAAGTAGGAAAAGACTGTAGATCCATGTGCCTGGAGGAAACCCAATCAGCGAGCGTGGAGAAGGAGTCTCAGCTTTGTTTACAACAGCCCACAGCTCTGAGTTATCAGGCCTTGAGCTGCTGCAGGTTTGATTAACATGCACTGGTGAATCACAGTTTGCCGGTGGCTCTGTGCACCTGGTGAGTCCGGGCCAAGTAAAAGTTTTAACTGTTATTAGAAGTGTGATATTTGTACTTCCATTCATCTATCTTCAGTTCAGTTTGTTTTTGTATAGGTCAACATCACAAACGCAGTCGCCTCGCAGGGTTTTACAAAATTATTCTCCTTCTTGGGCTGAAAAACCTCAACAACAACAACAAAAAAGTGAGAAAAGAGGCGTCTTTGTAGAACAGCTCGTGCATTTGAAGTTTGTAGAGCCATTGTATGATGATGATGAGGCCGGTTCTCGAGTGCAGGAGGCTTTTCTGGACAAACTCACTCAGAAAAGCCATGTTTATTGCCACTTTTTTTGTTTAATACACCTTTGAATACAGGCTTAGTCAATTCAGACATTTTTTCCTCAGACCAAGCTCTGAACCTACAAATGGTGTAAGTGTCACTGCCTCTTTTACAGAGACTAAATAACAACAAAAAACGACAGAAAGACGGTGGAATTTGCCATTTTGGACCCGCCGTGGCCTCCGCTCTCTGCACCCAGCACAAGTCTGTAAAAATAAACCGACACACACTGAGCTTCACTGCAGAAACGACAATTGCTGCTGCTGTTCTACAAATGCAAATGTTTCTGTGGCCTTAGTTTTGTCAAATTACTCTTTAATCATCAGATGCAGATTGCTAACTCTGCAGTTGCCACCTGATACCCTCCAGAGGAAACACAACTAAAAGGCTTCATCAATACAACGTCTAAGGTCTCACATAACGCCGGGAACAGGAAAACCCTGACGTCCAAGGCTGACAGTCATAGATTGGTTTCTTAAGCTCTTATTTTTGATGATAAATCCATGTTAAAACCACAATGAGCAAAGCGAAATGAGGGATCAGATTCAGCTGCATCTCTGAACATCACTGAGGCGGGAAAAAAACTGACTGTGCCTCTTGTACGATCAAGTTTGTTGTAACTTCTGATCATTTTAGATGTAATCACTGAAAAAGGCGTAATGAATTTGGTGAAGAGAGTAAAAATAATAATGTAGTGCTATTTCCAGATGCTCAAAGTCACTTTACTATTTTCATTCACTCCTCTCAGGGGCGGTAAGTTACTTCTCCAGTCACAGCTGCCTGACGGAAACTGACCTCTGACCCCCTCTGACACCCTCTGACACCCTCTGACACCCTCTGACACCCTCTGACATCCTCTGACACCCTCTGACACCCTCTGACACCCCTCTGACACCCTCTGACATCCTCTGACACCCTCTGACCCCCCTCTGACCCCTCTGACACCTCTCTGACACCCTCTGACACCCTCTGACACCCCTCTGACACCCTCTGACATCCTCTGACACCCTCTGACACCCCTCTGACACCCTCTGACACCCTCTGACACCCTCTGACACCCTCTGACACCCTCTGACACCCTCTGACACCCCTCTGACACCCCTCTGACACCCTCTGACCCCTCTGACACCCTCTGACACCCTCTGACACCCCTCTGACCCCCACTGACCCCCTCTGACACCCTCTGACACCCTCTGACCCCCTCTGACCCTCTGACCCCCTCTGACACCCTCTGACACCCTCTGACCCCCTCTGACCCTCTCTGACCCCCTGTCTGAGTAAGGGTGAAGTAGTCTCCCATCCAACGACCAGACCCAACCCTACTTAGCTTCCAAGCTCTAACGAGATGAGGCATGGAGGTACGGCCCACAACAGCAAACTCTAACTGGTTCAGATCAATGTTTTTAGATTATTTGTTTGGTCCTGTGAAGGAAATTTAAGTATATTCGTGTTGTGATGAAAATATTTAAATGCATTTGATCTGTGTCGGTGTGTCAGACATGAACATGTGTGAAGCTCTGTCTCATCCCACAGGAAACTATATTTATTTATTTATTTATTCATTTATTTGACTGGGACAGTACATGTTAATGAACCGTCCTACTTGTCTAAGTCTCAAAGTTCATTTTCTCATGGGTGTTAAACAAAAGTCACTCTGCTCTAAAATGTTTGTAGCTTTGTCATTTTGGTCTAAATGCTCAGAGTTCAGACTCGAGGGGGACAAAGGACCAGGGGGATGCTCTAAGAGAGACTCAGAGAGACTTGAGGTGCTGGAAGGGCAGATCTGGGCCCTGTCCTGCCTCTATCTAAGAATAAACCTTTTTTTGTATTTCAAACCCACCGGGCTTCGAATACAGATTACTTTTCATCTAGAAATGTAATTTTTCCACCACAGCCCATAGATTTTTTTTGCAGATTGAAGAATGAAATTGGGATCATGGGCAGCAATTTGTAGAAGCTGGAAACTGAGCTGACAGCACTGAGGCCAGTGAGTCCGGAGTGTGTGCCCTGGACCTCCAGACGATCGTGTTCACAGACGTCTCTTTTGTGATTTCTTCAACATCGTCCCAGCAGTAATTCATAAATGACACTGTGAGCAGATTGTCGTCTCCTCGCAGTTTCCTGAAGAAAAGACAGATCTGGTTGTTTGCCGTGCAGCTGCAATGTCTTTGTAGAATGTTCAAAGTTTATATTACCTCAAGTTCAGCACAGCCTTAAGTGAAAGAATGTCAGAGGTGTCTTTATGAGAAAAACAAGTTATTTCTCATTAGAGCTTTCGAGGAGTGTTTTTCTGAGTCCATGTGGGTTACACAGCTAAAACTGCTCTACTTTGTGCGTATTGTGCTTTAAGAATGCAAATTGCCCATTAATGTAATAAAGCGGTTGTTGTCCTTTAAAGATGGAGGCAGACTGTCTATGGACCTGTGGGACAAGGAGGAGACAGATAAACCATAAACACGAGTCTAGCAGAGAAGAGGAGATGGCTTCTGTGTCTTGATCAAAGTCTGAATATTCACAGCACTCTCCGCTCCAAGATTAAATTCAAATTACTCTCAACAGCTGCTCAATGAGCTTGCTAAGGCTCATTATCACAATGTACTACACGTGTACCACTTTAGAAACACAGAGCACGATTGCTAAACAAAGCACCCACCACACGGATTATCGTATAGGACATGTGCTCTGTGAGGCTGTATGCGAGACTTTAAGCGACGGTATTGTGATCAAAAGAAGAACAACAACAGACTGCAAACACATACGCACTCAAATTGGATCCTTGTATTATCTTTCGGAGAGATTTTTAAATTGTAGTTGGGGCTATAAGGGAGGTACAATTAAATCGGAAAAGTATATAGGTGCAAGTTACTGTGAGAGGGTCATCTTTTCACAGATCTGACCTGTAAACCGACCTGGTATTGCCTCCATGCCTCTGGATATACATATGTTATAATATAATGTGGACTGTGGAACATACCAGGCCAAGAATGTACTTCTCCATAGAGATAAGAAGGTAGCAGACTGTGTAATCCCGCAGTCGTCCAGGTCTGGTCCAGAATAAAACTCAAAAGTAGCAGACTCTCTACCAGAAAAGTGATATTTTAACAGCCCCAAAAATAACTCCAAATGAGCCAAAAATGTGTGAAATATATATGTTTTAGGGGGTAAACCATGGTTCAAAATGTTCAAAATAGCTGACATGACAATCAATAATGCTTCTCCATGACCTTTTGTTCAACCTTTACTCAGATAATACATTCATGCAACTTGACAATACCAGAAAAATAAACACACTTAAACTTTATTGTTAAATTCTTTTATTTCGATGGATTTGTTTGCACTGATCATTTAAAAAGGACCTGGAGTTGAAACCTTTTTGCTAACTTGCTCTTCGCACTGCAATATTGTCATAAAAAAGAAACATATAGCCACAAATTTAGAGTTTGTGGGTGAGCTTGTCATGCAACTAGGTCAGCATGTTGGAGAATGGGCTGGACCGTACACTTTTATACCACCGGCACAATAGGACACAGTGGGGCTAGATAGATGACTGCAGCTGAACCAGCGCATAACGGCTATAAACATTCGCTATAACAACCAGGACAACACTGAAATGCCACACACAGTTTCCAAAGTTTTGCATCAACTCACAAATAGCGTCCAATTGAGCTGATGAAAGTGTTGTGAAAAGGATCTGGCCTTTAACGGGCTGCTGGGCCTCTTAACTATGTAAAAACTGATGTTATAGTGAATCGGTGCAGTCGTGTATTATCAGACAAGAACCCAGCCAGTAGAATAACTGTTTGTGATTACATTTGGAACATCTATCTACTCTCACGCTGATTAGTGAGACGGCTCGAGTGAGAAGAGAGACGAGGGGGGTGTATTATATCGCACAGTTGTCTGCATATTTTTATTAATGGGAACACAATGGGAATATGCATACAGCAGAGTTATGAGATTTGCCATAAACTATGACACTTAATCCAGAAAAGACAAGATAACATGACGTGTGTGGTTCTACATGTGGGTTTCAGATGACATCCCAGGATTCTGTGGGTCAATTTTATTTAATACAGACGGGGAGGAGGCAGGTAAGGTGTTGAATGAAGATTTTAGTTGTAATACAGCGAGTTCTTGAGTCTAGTCAATTGCAGAAATTGACAGGTGCAACATTTGTGCATTTCATGGCAAATTGCAAAGTTCATCAATGTTCATCAATGTTCATCAATGTTCATTAATGTTTCTCAACGTTTTATCAGTGTTTTATCAATGTTTTATCAGTGTTTCATCAATGTTTATTAATGTTCATCAATGTTCATCAATGTTTATTAATGTTCATCAATGTTTCATCAGTGTTTTATCAATGTTCATCAATGTTTATTAATGTTTTATCAGTGTTTTATCAATGTTCATCAATGTTTATCAATTGGAAAAACTGCCTTCACCAGCTGAGCAGTGGAGTGACCGCCCTGTGATCCTGTGATATCAAAAGATCCCCTGAGCCACAGGTTGGCAGTGCGATTCCAGCTCCCACAGAATACTGCCATTATGTCCTTGAGCAAGACACTTACTCAACCTCGCCGCCAGTGTCTGAGAGGTTCCTTGATGTAAAGCGCTTTGAAGATAGAAAAGTGCGATATAAATCTGCCCATTTACCATTTACCCTTTATCTGAGACATCACATTCTGTAGAATCCACAAACACGGGCTCGGAGTATTATATTTTAAGTACAGTATTACTATTTATTTCTTTCGAGCGTTGTTTTTGAACACAGACAGTTGAGCATCTTTGTTTGCAGGCAGCAAGTCCAACTCTTTCTGGCAGATTTTCTTCTCAGCACTTTGACCATATTGGTGTTGTTGTTGTGTAGGGTTGTAGCTGTGATTGGACGATGCTAATGGGAAGTGTGGGCCTGATTTGGCACAATGTCACATATCGACAGAGCACGCACACACTTCCCAACACCAAACTCTTGCTCCAGGACATTTTCTGGCAGAGAAAATGAGCTGTGCGGGCCAGGTCTGTACACAAGCGACACATGAATACAGTGCAGGGAGAGGAGTAATCACACGCAGACTTAGTGGGGAGGCTGCGGAGGTGTGAACATGAGAGTGACAGGCGTATGCACTAGAATAACCTGTTTTTTCTTTTTTTTTTTTACTTTGCAGCTGAACATGTGAGTAAAGGACAGAGCAAAAAACATTGAGTATTTAGTATTAAACTATATGTAGATCACTGTTTTATATTTAGTTTTAAACCGCAATATTGATCTAAAACGACTTCATAGAAATGGGTTCACTGACTTCTTGTTCGTCGCTGTGGGAGGACGTAGGGGGTAGGTCAAAGCACTCAAGCCTCAAACGTAAGACAATAGGATTACTCAACAGGATTACTCAAACATGAACTCAAAATACAACACTGACTAAGCAGATGACAAGGAAAAATAATTATAGCATGGTTAAAACCTCATCAATGACAATTTTACATTTATGCATTGAGGAAATGTTGGTAAATGAGTAACAAGGGATTGCCTTACATAATATTGCAGCAACACAACTGGATCATTTGGATTTAAACAAAAGGTGAGAAAAAAATTAGCCTAAATACATTCAGCCCACATAATGTAAATCCTTTAACTGAGTTGCTAAAACAGCATTATTTTGATGCTCCTAATAACTGCAGTATCACCTTTTATAGAGCGCTTGTGTTTGCTGATAAACCAAAAATGAGCCCAGTGCCACAAGTGGATCAATGGTGTAGCTGCAGTGCATATGCAAAATCTAATGTCGAGAAACACTAGAGTTTTCCTTAAGGTAGGCCTATAAAATGTCCACTTTGAGTTAAAAGATTCACACATGAATCTAACTGAATAACATACTATTTTGGAGTGTTCTGAGCAAACTTAAGCTCAGGGAAAAGAGAAAGCAAAAGAAAAAGAAAGAAAAACGATCAGCATTAAAGAATCAGACACAGTGGCATGGACAATATTTGCCACATTTTATAGGCTACCATTTTTTTTTCCCTAAAATGTGTGAATGTGTTTTAATAATAATAATAATAATAATAGTTATAATAATAGTTATAATAATAGTTATAATAATAATAATAATAATAATAATAATAATAATAATAATAATAATAATAATATAATAATAATAATAATAATAATAATAATAATAATAATAATAATATTGAATAGATTTTGTGATGTAGAATATTTTCGTTCAAAAAAGAGGTTGAAAAAATACTGCTCTAACTTGTTTCTATCTATCTTGTCCTACCAGGGTCAGTAAAATTATGTGTTCAGTGAATATAGCCACATTGAACAGGAAAGAACTCATACTGCTGAAGAGCACATTTGCTGGAGGAGAGACACAGGTGGCGGGTTCCAGGCAGTGGAATCCAGTGGGGACCACGTTTAAACAACCAGAGGGTGTAGAAAGAAAGCATGCACTTTGCACTGCACACTTTCTGTATTCATATGCATCTTCTACAGAGATATAGCTCCATCTTGTGGCTTGCGTGGGTATTAAATGCTTCAGGTTAACCATGGATCTGGTTGCAACAGGTAGGCCTACAGTCTCAGACCATTGGTCATCAGCAAACAGGCAGCCTTCATATGAATCACCTCCCAACATGTCAAACGTGTTTTTCCTGACAGAGTTGGCCTATCATGAAATGCATCATGAAAAAGAGTTATTGACACCATGAATCATGAGTGACTCTTGACAAACAGCAGATTGGACCTTGACAACCAGACAATCCACCAAATACACAGGTCACGAAAGAGAATCAACATAGCAGGGAACTTGATATCAATGTGGAGAAGTAACTACTACTACTACTACTACTACTACTACTACTACTGCTACTACTACAACTACTACTGCTACTACTACTGCTGCTACTGCTACTACTACTACTACTACTACTACTACTACTACTACTACTACTACTGCTACTGCTATTGCTGCTGCTGCTGCTACTACTACTACTACTACTACTACTACTACTACTACTACTACTACTGCTGCTGCTGCTGCTGCTGCCGCCACCACCACCACCACTACTACTACTACTACTACTGCTATTATTACTGTAGTCTACTGCACTACAGCATAGTCTGTATTTTCTCAATTTTCTCAATATGTCTAAAAGTAAAAAAGTGTTGCACTATCTTTAGTTAGGCTGATTCACTTCCATCCATCATTTTGTATGTGCTATTATTATTATTATTATTATTATTAGTAGTAGTAGTAGTAGTAGTAGTAGTAGTAGTAGTAGTAGTAGTAGTAGTAGTAGTAGTAGTAGTAGTAGTAGTAGCAGTAGTAGTAGTAGTAGTAGTAGTAGTATCATCATCATTATTATTATTATTATTATTACTATCATTATTATTATTATTATTATTATTATTATTATTATTATTATTATTATTACACATTAGTATTCCATTATTAGTGGTAAATATCTTCAGACTAGGATAAGTTTGTATGATATTATTAGTTTGTAGCAGTAGTAGCGCGGTGCATGCTGGGTATGATCAGGGAGAGGCTGGTTTGTTGACTGACTGAAACAGGAAGCCTCGGCTCAATGGCAGTGGCTGTTAGCTTTGCTGTTAGCTTTGCTGTTAGCTTTGGTGTTAGCCTTGACACTAGTTTTGATGCTAGCTCTGAGCGTCTGACGGGCTGTCACTTCTGAGACGATTTGGATTTACTCTTCAATTCGTCAAGATGATGCTGTTCTGCACATTTAATCCGAGATTTCTGTTTGATAATTTAATCGACCAAGACGTGGTGTAGCTAGCGTTAGCCAAGGTACAAGATTGACTCTGAGATATTGGGCTAAAGTTACTGAAGTAAAGCAGAAGTGAAATGGGCAGGTTGACAGGAGCAGTGTAGCATGTTGCTAGCATGTTGTTAGCATGTTGTTAGCTAAGTAACGGTGACATGGGACTGGCTGGATTAACATGCGATCTTCGGTCATTAAGGAGTAGGTTTTTGTGTTATTACTTGTTTGTGGTGTAATCTACATAAAGCTAAAGTGTCTGGTCGTGTATAACATCATTCTCTGGTCCTGGCTGCTCTGCATCCACCGGCCTCATGCTAGCACCGAGCTAGCTCACTGCAGGGCTGGCTCTTCTCGCAAAGTAAGTTCTTTTTTGTATTCATTACTTAATATAAATTTACAGATGTACAGTGGATATTAAATCATTTCTGAGAGTAATCATGTGTTGTCACTTTCACATGTTTAAATAGTGGGCGTGTGAGGCCAGTGTCAGGTGAACCTGTGGATGTTAAAACAACAACAATGACTTTTAATGGAACATATGTGATTTATTGTTTTTATTGTTGTTTGCTATTCTATTATTGACATGTTTTTTGTTTTGCATGTTGTTCTGATCAGATCATCACTTGTACATGTCAGATATATTCTTGTCAAGTATAGGCTGTTTCAAGTTCAAATTTTAAACCATTTGTTCTTGCTGTCTCAAAAATATTCAGCTTCCATAAAGTTAAGGTTAAATTTCCAAAAGTGAACATCATGTTAACGGATGACATCGTTACTATTACTTCCTCAAATTGAAAATGAGTGTTTGCAAGCTGTCATTATGAGTCATTATGAGTCTGACAGATTTCTGTTTGATTCAAGGTTGCACGGTGCTGATGGCCTCCCTGCCAGTCATGGACGCTGTCACTGACACTTGTCCTGCAAATCACCAAAACGGGAACGCCCACCGAGAATGTCCAGGCTCGGGCCCGGCTGCTGCATCCACTGTGTTGAGAGTGCATTTTTACCACGGCATCCAGGGAGCAGCTGAGTGCAGCCTCCTCAGTTTCCCACCTGGAGACTATGTGGCTGAGGAGCTGTGTATCAGTGCAGCCAAGGCATGCAGTAAGTACTTGTGCTGCACCGCTTGATAAAGCACCTTTATTTCTGTGCTATAGTAAACAAGGGGCTTATGTCTTGTGTTAAGATTTTCAATATCCAGGTAGTTAGGCTGAAATTACATCTGCTAGGGGTGTGAAACTTGACAAATCTTGTCTTGTTATATAACTGAAACAAAAAGAAATACTTATTGCAGTACACCTGCATGTTATTGGAAAGACATGTTATGTGTTTGCTAATAAACCAAACACCGATGACATTTTAGACTTATTTTAGCCATTCAGTGACCTTTTGTTCAACCGTGTTATTACTAGAAACACATTTTTCCAAATTATATCTCAAAGTTTTCTTTCACTTGACAAAATCTATGCCACTCATTTACCATTTTATTTTTATTTGATAAGTATTACCTAGCCTTGGGTTTCAAAATGATGAAAAATTTGGACTGTTGCCATAGCAATAAACTATTCTTTGAAAGGAAAAAGGTCCTGCATAATAGGAGAAGTTAAAGCCATGAATATGTATTTTAAATGAATGACATGAATTAATTAACAACAATTGTTAATTACATAACAATTAGGGATAGTCAGATATGAATTTATTATGACAATAATAGCATTTTAAAATCTAGGGCAAAGCCCACAAATTCAAGTCCAGTTGTCATAAAGTTCACAAATTAAAATGTACCTGCATTTACTAGGATTGAATGTAATTTTTAAGTTGATTGTGCAAACATACAGCCACCTCCATGTCCATTAAAATCAAAACAAAAAAATATCTGTCCGTTTGTGCAGTACATAGTTTGTGTTATGCATGTATAGAGCAGGAAAGGTGCCAGTGCCTAGAGTTTTAAAGGCTAAGGAGGGCTAATGGCATCCAGGTTTCTTTTTTATAAAAAAGGAGTGCAACACGTATTACCATCTAAAATTATATAAAACATTCCAGGGACTAATTTTTAAATGTTTCCTTTTTATATTTCCTCTTAGGTATATCACCTCTGTACTATAACTTTTTTGGGCTTTTTCGAGAGCAAGACCGGTTATGGTTTTCACCTAACCACGTCTTTCATCTAGATGAAACGGCATCAGAAGATTTGTTTTTCAGATTAAGGTAACCAGCTACATATTGACTTCATATGAACTATTACCGCTGATCTTTTAGCCTCACCTTTTGACTCATTTTTGATTAATTCCCAACAGATACTACTTCCCTGGCTGGTACAGCAGTGGACCATCCCGGGCCTATCGATATGGGGTCACCAAGGGCTCAGAGAGCCCTGTGCTTGATGACACTGTTATGTCATACCTCTTTTTTCAGGTAAAACGTCCTCACCTGCTTTTACATTTTGTACATGAATATGTTTCTTCAGGCCAGCAACCAATTAATTTGTCAACCAAACTGAAATTAATCAAATTTTCATGTCAAATCAAATTCTAAATGTCATTAAGTCTTGGTCTAAAACTAAGACTCAATGACATTTAGTCTGCCTTGACCTTGATCTGCTGCAGTTTGCTTTAGTTTCCAAAAATATGGGTGTTGGACCCAACTGGACCTACCCAAGTCAGGTGGGTGGTTCGCCTGAGTTCTGCCCCAAATGGAAAAAAAAAACCTTCCTTCTGTATACAAATAAAACACACCATTTGTCATAAGCCAGTAATTATTTTAAAGGGTTGTCGTGCTGGGCTCTTGAGAAGTAAATGTGTTACTGATCTTTCAAGACAAAATGTGGCCCCAGAGCCATTACTTCTTTGGTTCTTTGTGCCTTTTTCCCAGAGGTTAATCCGGCCATGGGTGCTTCATTAGGTCACAGTACTAGTACATTAAACGGTATTGCTGCAAGTTAATCTCATGAATGGTGGGATTCTTCACATTTAGCATGTGTTCTCTTTAATAACTTCCGCCTTGGTTATTTTATGCACAAGGCCACACTGAAGAAAATCGTGGAAGTCATTGCGGTAGAGGTGGGCTCAGGAATCAGCAGTATGACTGTCAATGAACTTCATGTGAACTTGAGGATTATGTGGAATTATGTAAATTTTTCTGGGGGGGAAACAAGCTCTGTCCACTAAGAGATGGAAGGGGGGTGATCCCTGCCTACGCTTGTTAGGTGTAATAATGATGTGACCGTATCCAAATCATATCCAAATCTTTACTGTAGCTGTACTCTGTCGTCATTATATTAACCTGATTATTAGGTTAGGTTTGTTTTAAAATATATTTGCTTCATTTAAAATCTTTGAAATTAGTAAGACATTTGTTGCCTAATTAGGTTTCTTTGTGTTTAAACTTTTGACTTTCGGCTTGTAATTCTAATGTGTTTACAGTTCACACTTTCTCCTGAAAATCAAAACAGGAGTATGATGTCGGTGTGATGTCACGGCCATTATTTATCTTTACGTGTTGCATAGACTTTAGTAAATAAACCATACACCCTGATATATTTATGTTATTAAGGAATTTACAAGATTATCAAAGACTTTAAAATGAGTTTGCACAAACTAAAAATATTTATATATATATAAAAATGATTTACTTCCTATCACCATCAATAACAGGGATGGGGGCAGTGCAGAATAGGTGAATAAGGCACTTGTCTAATCTCTTGTTGTGATTCTAATGTCTGTCCAGTGGAGGAATGACTTTGTCAATGGTTTAATCAAAATCCCCAACTCTCACGAGACTCAGGAAGAGTGCCTTGGAATGGCTGTCCTGGACATGTCAAGGCTGGCAAAGGAGAAGCAGATGTCACCACTGGATATCTACCACAACACAAGGTGAGGCTAAAATCTTTGGTCATTTGGAGTACAGGGCTTTGGATATATGTCCTAAAGTGTGACTTGATTCTTTTGTTTAGTTACAAGACATTTTTACCAAAGGATATGAGAGCTCAAATTCAGGACTGCAATTTTGTAACACGAAAGCGAATCCGCTTTCGCTTCAAACGCTTCATTCAACAGTTCAGCCAATGCCGCACAACGGTGCGCGACCTCAAACTCAAGTACCTCATCAGTATGGAGTCTCTGGAGAAGGCATTCTACACAGAGACTTTCCAAGTCAGGGAAGCCTCCAGCGGAACGTTAAACATCCTGGTGGCTGCGGACACAGGCATCCAATGGGCTCGTGAGAAGGACTCCGTGAAGGTCTGTAAACATCTGTTTATCTCAATTCTTTCAGCATGGACCTAATGGGTTAATGTGGTGAATCATAATCCCTACGGCAATACTCAACTTCTGCAACAATGTACCAGTTTGAAGACAATGGTTTAAAGTGTCTTCACTGACTCTTTCAGGAAGTGCAGCTTTTGTGTGATTTCCCAGATGTGGTTCACATAAGCATCCAACAAGTGAGCACAGAAAGTTCAACAGAAGGCAGAATAGTCATAATCAACAAGCAAGATGGAAAGAGTCTGGTAAGGCCACATGTTAAAAACATCTCTGAAAAAGATAAAAACTCAATCGTCTATGTTAATGTCTAAGTCAGTCTTCTGCTAATGTAACGAAATAGACAAGTCTTAAGTACAAGCACATGATCATTGTGGTCTGATTTGTTTTAAGGAAGTGGAGTTCCAGAGTTTGGCAGAAGCGTTGTCCTTTGTGTCTCTTGTTGATGGCTATTATCGACTGACCACAGATGCACAACACTACCTTTGCAAAGAAGTGGCACCTCCAAGGCTTCTAGAGGACATTTCCTCACATTGTCACGGCCCTATCTCGTTAGTAACATTTGTTAGACCTGTACTTTATTCTTGTTAATGATGGTTTTATAGTGAAAAGAATCTCTATTTTTATGTTACAGTATTGAGTTTGCCATCCATCGACTTCAGAAATCCGGAAACAAACATGGATTTTTTATTTTGCGAAGTAGCCCGAAGGATTTCTACAAGTATTTTCTGACATTTCCTGTCAAGGTATTTGACAGTTTACATTTCAGCCTTTGATAACTTACAAAAGAAACCCTACTGTATTTTTATTAATTGTTGTCCATTTTTTCTTGATAGGTTTATGACACTATAGAATACAAACACTGTCAAATAACAAAGTCCATTAATGGGGAATTCAACCTCAGTGGAACCAAAAGACAATTCTGCACTCTGCAAGACCTTCTCAAATGTTACCAAAAAGAAACTATACGATCTGATACTGTGGTTTTCCAGTTCAGCCAATGCTGTCCGCCCAAATCCAAAGGTAGGGCAGAATGAATGACACACACATTGTTAACATGAAACAAAACGATAATTAAATCAGTTGTATGTTGCTGGCACTAAGAGTATTATTTTCCTCAACAGAACTGTCCTGCCTCCTCGTGTGTCGGAGCAACAAAGGTTCAGAAGTGCCTCTGTCGTCATCGTTACTTCGGAGGAACGTCAGTCAAATGGTGTTTCACAAAATCCGAAAAGAAGATTTGGAATTTGTATGTAGTTTTTGCCTTTTGTTCATTTTGTCATTGATCTGTGCTGCCAAAGTTGTGCTTTTTTGTGGTGAATAATTTTGTTTCAGACTAAGAATTTTAAAGTATTATATTTAAAAAGTGACTTGATGTTGTTGCCTTTTTGTTTCCAGGTGGAGAGTCTCGGTCAAGGGACTTTCACCAAAATTTTCAAAGGCATTCGAAAGGAGCTGGGAGACTATGAACATGTTCATCAAACTGAGGTGGTCATGAAAGTCCTGGACCACGATCACAGAAATTACTCAGAGGTTAGCATTACCAGATGAGCAACATGTGTATCTTAAATTAATTGTAATCAAGACTTATTCATAAAATGTTGATTATTAATGGTTTATTTAACATTTTGCCCTCTTCTAGTCTTTCTTTGAAGCAGCCAGCATGATGAGCCAGTTGTCCCATAAACACCTTATTCTTAACTATGGAGTGTGTGTTTGTGGAGAAGAAAGTAAGTGATACAAACTTCTAGATAATAGTGATTGTGGCGGTGCATTTGTCTCACAGAGCGTGTAGTCCTCATGTTCTGAGTTTGCTGATTGACGCACTATACTAACCAACATGAGGCTGTTAGGGGTTTAATCATGTCAAGACCTTTGCCATGTTCAGCAGTGCCCTAACCAGCACAAAGTCTTTTTGTCCGAGTCAGTGGGGGTTATTCTTGGAGGGATTACAACGCTCTGACATACATTTTACCTTTGCTTCTTCTCAACTGGACTTAAAGCAGTGGTACCCCATGTCTTTAGCCTGTAAAGTACATTTTGTTCCCCCCATAGAGAAGCTTGTAGAAGCAGCACTTTTTGACAAACTTGGGCCACTGCAATCGTTTGTGAGAGCTGGGAACAAGCAATATTATTCACTAACCGTTACTTCCTTCTTGTTTTCACTGCTTTCAGATATCATGGTGCAGGAGTATGTGAAGTATGGCTCCCTGGACACGTACTTGAAAAAGAACAAGAACTCAATTAATATTCTGTGGAAGTTGGAAGTGGCCAAACAGCTGGCCTGGGCCATGCACTTTCTGGTACGAATCAAACTTATGCAGTTACTTTTCATTATATATGTAGCTTAGGATAGTACTTATAGATTGCTCTGTGCGTTTGTTCTTTTGCAGGAAGAAAAGCACCTTGTTCATGGAAATGTCTGTGCAAAAAATGTTTTACTGATCCGTGAAGAGGATCGAAGAGCTGGGAATCCCCCTTTCATCAAACTGAGTGACCCCGGCATCAGTGTTACTGTTTTACCTAAAGAGAGTAAGTTGGTTCCAATCTCCATGGAAAACCTTAAAAGTTGATTTACAGTAAAACTTGATTGCTTATGCTCATCATTGGCCTGTCAGTAATGTTTTTGATGTTTTAGTTCTGTTAGAGCGTGTTCCCTGGGTTCCTCCGGAGTGCATCAAAGACCCTGCCAACCTGAGCCTAGCAGCTGACAAGTGGGGCTTCGGCGCTACTCTGTGGGAGATCTGCTGCAATGGAGACAAGCCTTTAGCTACACTGGACCACACTAAAGTAAGGAATCCAAATTCATGTAAAGGCTGTTCTGTTACTGTCAAGTTTCCAACAAAACTAAGCATTAATTAAATTGTTTTTGAACTATTTTCTGGCCATCATTTATATTGGCAATCCTGAAAACGTGTCCTGTAAAGCAGATTTTTAGACTCAACTCTAACCTGATATTGCCACTTGACCAGGTTGTTGCCCACCTGGATAAATAAAGGTTAAATGAATAAATCAAATACATTACCAAAATAAAGTAATGTGTTTTATCTGTTTGTGTATTGATTTATTTCTTATTTTTGTGAATCAATGAGTCTAGGATGTGATAAATTGTGGTAGTATTTGTGGAGTAAAATGTTGCATTATTCCCTGTTAGAAAACTTGCCCTAGTTGTAGAAATGTTTACATTGCTGTTTGTTTTGTGTTGACACAGAAAAGACAGTTTTATCAAGATCATCACCAACTGCCAGCCCCAAAATGGACTGAACTGGCAAATCTGATCATGAGCTGCATGGACTACGAGCCTACTTTCAGACCCACTTTTCGTGCAGTTATCCGTGACCTTCACAACCTATTCACACCCGGTAAGTGTAAAAGTGCGGTCTACTAAAAATGGGTGATGTCTTCTCGTTATAAGTTCATTAGAGTTGTGTTAAAATATGCCTGTAAATGTCTTTGTTGAGGTTCAGTTATCACCATAAATTAAAAGAGAAGTTCAGAAATATTTCCTTAAATCCTTGTTTGGAATACACGTTTACACGTTTCTATTTTTAATCATAATTGTTTTGTGCAGTTTTCCTATTAAAGACTCTTTTTGCAGCATATGATGTAGAAACCATATATTCAATATTTAAAACTAATAAAACACTCATCTTGGTCAAACATAAACGTTACATTTATTCTCCTCAGACTACGAGTTGATTGTGGAAAGTGACATCCTGCCGAACCGGACAGGGACCACAGGATGGGCCTCTGGAGGTTTGGACAGTCAAGAGCCCGTGCAGTTTGAGGAGAGACATCTGATTTTCTTACAACAGTTGGGCAAGGTATGTTTTAATGAAATGTATTACTTTTGAAGGACTGGTCTGACATGACTAAATATGATGTAAAAGCTGATGAGATGAGTAGAATAGAGATTTGATCTGTTATTGCTTGTCATATTTTCTTTCTTAGGGAAACTTTGGGAGTGTGGAGATGTGCCGATATGACCCACTGCAGGACAACACAGGAGAAGTGGTTGCTGTGAAGAAACTTCAGCACAGCACTGCACAACACATGCGCGACTTTGAGCGGGAGATTGAGATTCTCAAGTCTTTGCAACATGAAAATATTGTCAAATACAAAGGAGTCTGTTATAGTGCAGGTAAGACTGATGAGCGTTTAGTGTGAATTTTGCTGTTGATACTGGCTCCATCATAGGGTCCATTTTTTCAGTTTATTTATGTTATTTTATTTTGTTCTTTTAGGGCGACGAAATCTTCACCTTATTATGGAGTATCTTCCATTTGGAAGCCTTCGAGACTACCTCATGAAAAACAAAGAGAGGATTGACCACAATAAACTCTTGATTTATACTTCTCAGATCTGCAAGGTCGTCTGCTCTTTTGATCACATGTTACAAAGCGTTTAGGACGGCTGAGGCTAACAGTGTGTCATGTGATCTGCAGGGCATGGAGTACTTGTCCAGTAAACGTTATATCCACAGAGACTTGGCCACACGCAACATTCTTGTGGAGAGTGAGCTGCGGGTGAAAATTGGAGATTTTGGACTCACCAAAGTTTTGCCTCAGGACAAAGAGTACTACATGGTGGAAGAACCTGGGGAAAGTCCAATATTTTGGTAAACGATTGTCAAAAGAAAAAGAAAATTAAAACATGTGAAGTGGTGTCAGACAAATGTCTTTTGTCGTAATACTGTATTTTTAATGTGTTGTTTTGTTCCCAGGTATTCACCAGAGTCCCTGACTGATAGTAAATTCTCTGTTGCATCTGACATCTGGAGTTTTGGTGTGGTCCTTTATGAACTCTTCACTCGCAGCGACAAGAATTGCAGTCCTCCTGCAGTATGTTAAATCGCCTTATTTTAAACACAGTATATAAATAATGTGCAAGCTCCTCATTATATATCAAACTGTTTTCTTGATTTTTAGGTTTTCATGTCGATGATGGGAAATGACAAACAGGGACAGCTGATTGTGTATCATCTTATCCAGCTTCTGAAGTCCGGCAGCAGGCTTCCTCAGCCTGTCGGATGTCCAGCAGAGGTACTGTATTTACGTTACTGTTAAACGTGTTACTGTAATGAAACGCTTACTTTGCTGTTCCTGTTGGTTCCTTATTAGATCTATGAAATCATGGAGGAGTGTTGGGACAACGATCCTGGTTTGCGCCCGTCTTTCAATGGGCTGGCCTTGCGTGTTGACCTTTTTAGAGACGGTAAAGAGTTTTAAACTGAAGATCACACATGTGCCCTGTCAGATGCTCTGGACATGAATGACCTGCTGATGGTGAAAAACACAGGCCAAACCACAGAATGGAGACAAGACTAGGACCAGATCTTTAACTACTGCCAAGGTGCCTTCAAGCAAGGTACTGAACTTAGTCTGGGAGCCAGACCCCTCCACCGTGACTATTTTGATATCTTTTCTTCTTATTATTTTTCATTAGTGTACACCCACGAGTTTGGGGTCTTTTTGTGTCAACTTTTTTTTCCTATAAATGGTCTAATGATTTGAAACAGAAACCACTATAAGGTTATATTGTTGTATTCCTAATCATGTCAGTATTCTATGTGACACTGTCTGTGACTATAGCTCCACTTTTTACAGACTTAAATAATGTCACCCAAGAGTTCCCAAAAAAGGTGTTTTGGGGTTTGAAGACTGAATGGATTGCATTAAACTTACAATACATCAAATCAGAACATAAATAATCAGAAATTATCATCATAAAATTAACATTTAAACAGAAGAGTGCAGAATAAACCCTTTCAGTCACATGCAGCTAAACAGAACAATTTGAACGTGGATTTAAACATTGTCAAAGTAGAGGCCTGTCTCACATCTTCAGGAAGAATGTTCCAGGTTTTAAATGTATAAAACCTTGACCCATGTCCTGACTCTGGGCTCCAGCAGGAGGCCGGTCCCTGAGGTCCTCAGAGTGAGATGGTTCATTATGACCTCAAACTCATAACGGTCTGAGGTGTAAACTATTGAAAATAATAGTAAGAAAAAGATATCAAAATAATGACAGTGGAGGCGTCTGGTTTCTGGACTGACTTAACTGCCTACTGCCCAGTACCAAAAAAGTGGCCTGCTCGAGTCAATGTTCCTAATAAAGAGCTAAAGTGTTGGGTCACCTCCCTTGATTCAAGGACCTTTAGAGACTGTGAATAATGGATTGCCAGGCATAAAGCTAGAGATGATTGTATCAAAGAACATTTTAATGCACGTATGTATGTAGAGTACAGTGTGTGTGTGTGTGTGTGTGTGTGTGTGTGTGTGTCTGTGCGTGTGTGTGTGTGTCTGTGTGTGTGTGCGTGTGCCTGTGTCTGTGCGTGTATGTGTGTGTCTGTGTCTGTGTCTGTGCGTGTGTGTGTGATGAGAGAGCATAGCATAGGGAGGAGCTAGCTGGGCTAGCTCTTCTAAATCCTATTTCTTGTACTTGCAGATTCAGTGTAATCTTGTTCCTGTGTGTAAATATTGTATTTTGTGTACATAATTATGCCAATTTTATAATTTTATAAAAGTAAAAATATGGTGAAGTCTATATTTGAACTTGATAGTAAATACAAAGGTGAAAATATGTTTGTTTTATGTTCCCATTGTCAGTTTGTGTGAAAATTAAATAATGTGAACTCAAGGCCTGTATGTTCTTCTTTTTGTACTGGTCCTTTATTAACATGAATATTAATGCTTCAGTCATAATGTAGACACAGATTACTACTAGTACTTGATTCTCTTTCTTCCACATAAAGACAGAACTGTTAGACACTTTGTTACAGATAAAACCATGTTAGCTCAGAGGCCTCTGGAGGTGTGCAGTTTTGGGGGGATGCTTTACACTCAAGGCATTACATTACAATTATGAACTTTTAAAAACAAGGTGGAGCCTTTTTTTAGAGGGACATTTCTGCATCAGTAGAAGTGTGGATCAGTTTATCAGAATATGGATTAAACACCTGTGCACAGCCTGTATGAAGAGGTTCTGTTTGAACAGAATGTTGATTTTATTTTGAAAAGCGGATGTGTTCCATAACCATATCCATGCAGTTTGACCTTTTCAGAAACAGCTGCTGTCCGTGCTTCAGTTTCACCGGTGAACTGAAACATGACAGAAGCAGAAGCTCTGGAGCTGTCCTTTGGGCTTTTTGTGCTCACAAAGTCTCACCTGGGCTTCATGGAGGCTTCATGGTGAGTAAAGTAGACAGTAATAACAAGGTAGAGCTTTGCATAATTTAATGAAACAGGCGAAGACATGAGTCAGTCATGAGTTTAAGTTCCTCTTTATAATTCTTGTTTTTTTTCCCTAATAGATCAAAAGATATTTTATTTTGAATTGTTAATTGCTATGGCAGCTGTGCTAAACTGCTTTTCATCACTCTGAAATGAATAGCACATGAATAGCCCAAAATAGCCCATGAAAATCCTAATAAGATGGAAATGTTGAATGCATTGTTGGAAACTATTGTAGGCGTGTTGGTTAATCAGATCAGAAGAATCACTGGAGACCTGGAGAGTAGAATCACTCGAGGTTTTATTCCCTATACATACAATTCTAATACAAGTCAGGCGCGGTGCTGTCCCATGTACGCGCCACATAATATACATAAATCATGAATATGCAAGTAGCTGGGTGTGGACATCTTCTCCCTTCCGGCACTCCTCTATCCTCCTGGTGCCTCGCTGGTGTGACCAATTTTGGAGTTGTTGCTCATCACTCATCCTTTTGCGTCACCTCAGCATTTATCTGTAACAGCTTAATCACAGAGAACATGCTATGCTACACAATCTAGTACATTCTGTTTTTATGCGATAGGGCAAGAATGGAGTGTGTTTGTGCCATGTTGCGTGCAAGTCCTAAACCTCCTTTAATCTAATCTTTGTTATTATGAGCAAATGATGTACACCTCCTTCACTATCTACTCAGTCTATTCCTCTTTATTTCCTGTGCTATTGCTATTAAAATATGCTCTTGGTGTGGAAACATGCAGAGCACTCTTCTGTCCTGAGTGTGAGCTTTTTGCATGCTTGTTTCCATATGGGGTTTTGTTATCATTACCACTTTGTTGTATGACAGGACACTTTCCTGAAGAGCAGCATGAAGAGCAGCTGATCCAAACCATGCTGGAGACCAGGAGACGCTGTCCTCCTGACGGGGGATATGGCTGGGTGGTTGTGCTGTCCGCCTTTTGGGTCATGGGGCTCACCGCTGCTGTTCTTAAGAACTGTGGCCTCTTCTTTCTGCACATCCAGGCTCATTTTGACGTCCTAACGAGCACGACCTCCTGGATCACTTCATGCACAATTGCCATGTTTCACCTTGGAGGTAAAGACTGAGCAAAGTTTAATCTTATCCTGGTAAAGTTGTTCCATGTTTGTGTTTTGCTGCAGCTCCAGTGGCCAGTGCTCTGCTCTTACAGTTTTCTCAGAGAGTGGTCATCATAATCGGAGGATTTCTCTGCGCCTCAGGGATGGTTCTGGCATCTTTAGATCTGAGTCTGCCGTGTCTCTACCTCAGCATGGGCATCCTGCAAGGTACAAATTCAGTTTAGACTTTATGATGGAGAGTCTGTAAATCTGAAAATCTGCTTTTCTCCATGGACATTTTATTGCTTGTTCTGAATGTTCCACAGTATAGCATTAAACATATTGTGCATTTGATTGATTACAGGTTTTATTGATTTGAAAAATACCTTGAAAAACATGCAGTCTAACAGTGACTGGGCTTAGAGAGTTAAGTGTCATATTGTAGAACTTGTAAAACAAACTAACAACACATTTGAAAGTTACATAATGCACCTTTAAATTAGCATTACAGCAAGTACTCTTCTGTAACAACATTAACAAGTTTGGGTTTTTTTTTGTTTATTTAAATTTTTTATTTTATTTTATTTCATTTTGTTTATAAATTTATGTATTTTATTCAATTTATTTCTTTTATTTATTTTAATTTTTTTTTTTTTTTTTTTTTCATTTTGTCTTCAGGTACCGGTATCTCATTCTCCTGGGTCCCGGCCAACAGCATAGTGAGCCATTACTTTGTGAGATGGCGCCCCGTTGCGTATGCCATAGCCAGCTCAGGAGAGTGTGTCTTTGCCATCATTTTCGGCCCATTCTTCCAGTGGCTCATTGACACATACAGCTGGCAAGGCGCTTTACTCATCATCGCAGCCCTTCAGCTCAACATCTGTGTGTGCGGCGCCCTCATGAGGCCACTGGGGTCCACTCAGAGCACCGTGGACCAGGGTCCTGCTTTGCTTCTACCAAAGAGGAGCGGGACTTTCCAGTGTTCACTACTCAAGAAACCAGAACTCCTGCTTTACATTATGTTTGGCATATTAGCTGCAGCTGGCTTTTTTATCCCACCTGTGTTTCTAGTTCCTTTTGCAAACAGTTTGGGACTACACAGTTACTGGCCAGCGTCTGTCCTGTCTTTAGTGGCACTGGCTGATCTGATGGGCAGGTTAATCTGTGGATGGGTAGCCAACATGAGACTGTTAAGAAACCTGCAGCTGCTCACAGTCGTAGTTTTTTTGCTGGGTTTTGTTCTAATACTGCTTCCTATTAGTCAAAACGTCTTGGCCTGCACACTGGCCTTGTTTTTTGTCTATGGCTTTCTGTTTGGCTGTGTGGTGGCCATCCATGTTACCTCCATTGTGGACATTGTAAGCCTAGAGGGATTTGACAGTGGTCTGGGACTTTTCATGCTTTTCAGGAGTATTGGGGGATGCGTTGGACCTCCTTTGGCAGGTGAGTAAGACACTGACAGAAATGCATTGGTTGTTGTTAAATAAAGCACAGTCAAATCAAAATTGCAGCTTAAAAATTTTTCTTTTGGCATGGATGACCTCTACTAACATGTTCTGAGATGCATAGGGTTCCATATTTCAGTTTTCTCTCAAATGTGCTTGAAATGTGCTTCCTGAAAAGAATTCCAGCTTTTTAACACCTTAATCTCAAGTCTACTGGACACTGTGCAGCCCTGTGGCTCATGTTTCTCAGTTATTAACTATATATTTAAATTGTGTTGCAGGTTTTTTGGTGGATCAGACCAGTGACTACAGTGCTCCCTTCTATTTGTCTGGACTCTGCCTCATTTCCTCTGCATTCTTCGTCATCCTGGTGGACTGCTTGATTCAAAAGAGGGAAGCTAATAATACAGAAGTTGACTCTAACTTCCCGTCACTCAGGACAGAACTGAAGTGAGACATTGATATTTATCTGGTTAAAACTATAAATCTGGCGCTGTAGTGTAGCCCGTAGGTCCTCCACCAAACCTCGAGGCTGCTCCGAGTGAAAGATGAACATGGACTTTGAAACTGGAGCAACCTCATGATGACTGTCATGATGATGGATGTTCGTCTGTGTTGCATAATGAGTTTTTAAATGTGTGAAAGAGTACGTTACACAGATCAAGTCTGACATTATGTTCTAATAATGAAGAAGCTGATCAAAATGTAAATCTCCTCAGCAAAGAACAGCATTTGATCTTTTAATGCGGTGTGTGAATGTGAATCTAACTGTGTTATTTAATGTAATGCTTTTGTATAACCTGAATGTCCTTATGTAATAAACATGTCCACACAGAAGAGGGGCCATCTGAAACCAGCGTCATGAAAACAGGCTGGAGGAATCTGTACAGGACACACTGCTCAGGGAGTAAAGAGCAGTTATGTAACTTTACATTTGAGAACAAATTAGTGATAAAGTTGTAATGTTATTCACAAAATGAAAATACCACAGTTATTGTTGCCTAGAGGCTTCATTGGCTTCTGTCCTGCCTGATCAGTGTCACTTTCACTTCAGCATGTTCCAAAGAAAATACTTTACCTCCACTGTGGGTCACCAGTAGGTGGCGTCTAAAAATAAAGTAATGGTGACCATCTATAGGAGGAGAGAGGGAGTGAGAAAAGGAGGAAGGTAGAAAGACGGAGGGAGGGTGAGACGAGGAGGAGGGAGGGAGGGAGAAAGAGGGAAAGAAGGAGGGAGGGTGAGAGGAAGAGAGAAGGAGGGATGGACAAAGAAAAAGAAGGAGGAAGGGAGAAAGAAGCAGGGAAGGAGCGTGAAGTAGGGAGCGAGAGGAGGGAGAAAGAAGGAGGAAGGGAAGGAGAAAGGAGTGTGTTCTTGCACGCACACACACATTAAAATGTCAAAATGTTTAATACAGATATTATAACAGACAAAACGATTAGAAAAGTGTTTAAAATTACATTAAGATTATTTTTCATCTAGGCCTAAATGTCCAGCAAATGTCACATGGTAGAAGTCAAGTTTCAAAAGTATTTAAATGGTCATTATCATTTGTCCATGTTGAGATTTGTAGAAACAGGTCAAGGCAGTTACAGGACAGAGGCACCGGGGCATGTGCCGTGTGTGTGAAGCCCAACAAAAATAAAAGTACAGGAGGAGAAGGGTGCACTGCACTTTTGGTCCATTAAAAAGTCAGTGTCATTAGACCAAACCTCGTCTAGTGTCCACCTCAAACATGAAACATTTCACCCAACAATTTCAACAAATGAAGTGCTTTTGTGCATCAACTCTAGCTGCTCTTGGCACAGGCTCCGAGATGAAATGTTTAAAAATAACCCTGCTTTTCAAGAGGAGAGGACTATTTTCCAGTTATCACATTGTGACTTTTGGTGTTTTTAAAGTGTGTGGGCGTTCTGCGAGCGCTCTGATCTCTCAGACCAAAGCTCGTCTATGAGGAGGCCCGCTTTTCCTCATATGGAGACTCATACACCTCCATCGGCGGGCACGTGCACACCAAGTGCTGATCACCGTAGATGTCATCAATCCTCGAGATGGAGGGCCAAAATTTGGTTTCAGGCTTAATGTAGGGCTGTGAAGAAAGGAGAAAATATTACACAATAGTTTGAGGGACTTGGCAGAGCTATTCATTTTTTGTTAATAAGAAAACTTTCAGCTGCACTTTCATAATTTGGTGCATTATAGATAAGTGCATTTCCTAAAATACAAGTTTGACTAAAGCCATGTGCACTAGTCACGTGTTACAAGTTTTCACCACTAGAGGGCGACAAAGACCTTATTTTAGTGGAAGACCAGACCTTTAAATACAGACTGTCAAATTAAAGACAAAGGGCAAACCTACCAAAGGGAACGCAGCAAATTCTCTGGAGTATGGCCTGTCCCAGTTGGAGGCAGTGATGCAGGCCAGAGAATGAGGGGACATCTGAACACACAAAGAGGAACATTTCAGAATAACTTCCAACGAATTTCATCAGTACATAAGAGAATTCATTTTCAGATTTACTTTGAGAGGGTTGATCCGTGAATCCATCCTTCCTTCCTCAATATCTGCAATCTCCTGACGAATTGCAAGCAGAGCGTCACAGAAGCGGTCCATCTCCGCTTTGTCCTCAGACTCTGTGGGCTCGATCATGAGGGTCCCCGCCACAGGCCATGACATCGTGGGGGCGTGGAAACCTTGACGACAGAAGGAAACCAACTTAGTAATACAGAAGCATGGTATCCTAATTCATAAGTGTAAAAACCAAGCAAAAGCATCACATGAAATATCTCAACTCACCATAATCTTGTAACCTTTTGGCCACATCAACCGCTTCAATATTTGCAGTTTTCTTGAAGGGTCTCACATCCAGGATGAACTCATGAGCTACAAAACCTGTGTAGACACAATTAATAAGGCACTGCTTTAATAATACGGATGACACCTATAACCATCTTTGTAAATCAGTAACTTCATTTCTGTACCTTTCCTGCCCTTGAAGAGGATCTTGTACGGCCCCTCCAGCCTCTTGGCCATGTAGTTGGCATTGAGGATGGCCACCTCTGTGGAGTGGAGCAGTCCTTTGGATCCCATCATCTAAATGTTAGCAGCCAAGCAATGGTATGAATAAATATCATTTAAATACTGTGTGAATGGATAAAAATAAAATAAACTGTTAAAGTGAATGTGATCTGACCTTGATGTAGGCCCAAGAGATGGGTAAGATTGCACTTGAGCCCCATGGGGCAGCACTGATCGTGCCCAGAGAGCTGCCGCTGTTCACGGAGTGCATGGGAACAACGGGATGGCTTGGCAGAAAAGGAGCGAGGTGGGCTTTTCTGCAAAATAATAAGCATAAAGCAAGTCATTTCAAACTAAAGTATGAAATAAAGAACATCTTTCTGCTAAATACTGGTGGAGTTTGCACTTAAAGGCAGATTAAATTATTTATTTGAAACAATTACTTAAGTAGATTCCTGCTGTAAATCTATGCAGAGAGTAGATGAAGACCTACACTCCAATGGGCCCCATGCCTGGTCCTCCTCCTCCATGAGGGATGCAGAAGGTTTTGTGCAGATTCAGATGAGACACATCAGAACCATAGTCTCCAGGACGACACAGGCCCACCTAGACAATAAAAGTGCAGTTTCCTCTGTATACTAGCCTCTCCAACATTTTAAAAGGTACAAAAATAAAAAATATATTCAACATTTGAACAATGACATGAAATCTGGTGACTTTACACCTAAATATTTGAGCGAAGATGATCATTTACAGATTGGTCATCATTATGCCTGTGTTTATAAGTGAGAACAGCTCCAGGCTTAAACATGTGACACTTTATTATAGTTGAATGTAGAATTACCTGGGCATTCATGTTTGCACCGTCGAGGTAGACCTGGCCTCCATTCTGATGAATCAGCTCACACACGTCACCAATGTGCTCTTCAAACACACCAAAAGTAGATGGGTAGGTGATCATCATGGCTGCCAGGTTTGTTTTGTGCTTATCAACCTGGAAGATTAACATGGTAGTTTATTTATCATATGTCACCACACCAGTTATGTCAAATATGAATGTGTCACCAGAGCTTTGAGGTGTGCGAGGTCAATGTTTCCGTCTTTGTCCACCTCCACCACCTGCACCTTCATGCCCGCCATCTGAGCACTGGCCGGGTTAGTGCCATGTGCAGATTTAGGGATTAGACAAACCTGGGAAAAATATATAATAATGATATATTTTTATTTGTGATTAAACCAGACACAGATTTTAGATTTCTTCATCCAGCCCCTTGTATTTGTGTCTCTGTGTCAGAACAGTTGATCTGTCCACTGTATTTGTAAAACTATAGCTGACATGACATCAAGTAATTAACAATAACTCCCTTTAACCTACAGTAACTAAATATAGCTAAACCCTTGACATACAATACAGGATAAACTTTTATCTGGTCACCACCCACCACAGACTAATGTGTAACCTGTACTGGTCATTAATTGATTTGCCCTTTACCGAGTCGAGGGACTTGTATCTGTCAAAGTCTTAAACCACCAAATATGGCACCTTGGAGGCAGGAGCCTATAGCTGATCACAGAGTCTGCAGACTTGTGTTTGCACAAACTTGTCAGTTTGGACCTTGACTGTTTCAAAGGATCAGTGCACTATCTAAGGCATCTGTAACAGAGCCATTACAACAGAGCGCAGGAAAATACAGGTGTCGGCCGTTTTTAATCTATTAGAGCTTATCTAGCTCAGACTGCAGCATGTCAGCACTCATGACATGAACCATTTTAAAGCTAGCGAAAACAATCTGCCATGCGGTGATCATCTAAAGCTGGACAAATTATGCAACATTTGGAACATATTGTGGATTTCTTGATTCTCGATTGCAAATTTAACTGTAAATGTGTGACAGTCTGTGTAGAGTTCTCACTTACAGTTCTGGAGCGTTCTCCTTTTGAGTTTAGGTATGCTTTGATTGCAGCTAGACCAGCATATTCTCCCTGAGCACCACTGAAAAACAAAGCAAATACTATTTTTTTATTTTATACACTTAGTTCACAAGACCAGCTAATGACATTACCAAAAGAGGAGAAAAAGATGGGGTTAAACACACACTGCATGATAAGTTTGGGCCAATGTAACAGTGAAAATTGCATCTAACAGGCAAAACCTTTTTGCCGTTTTATTGTTAACCTCTTAGTTTACACATGCAACAATCAAATGTCACCCTGTTATGAAGTAATTATCTTATTCTGATACAATACCAATACAAATATGTGATGAAATGACTTGATTATTTTCCACGACAGACACTGACAGCATCTACCTGTTTGGCTGGAATGAGATCTTGTCGTAGCCTGTGACTTCACAAAGGTCTCGCTCCAGTTGTCTAAAGAGTTTCTGATAACCTTCAGCCTGATCCAGAGGTACAAACGGGTGAATGTTGGCAAACTCTCTCCACGTGATGGGCTGAGGGGAAAAAGAAAATGTCCCATTCATCAAAAAGCATTTACATTTACTGAGCAGCACTTTCCTGTACAGAACAGTAACAGTATGATAAAGTGTCATTTCTGGTGGAAACAGGATACAATCTTTCATTCTCTACATTTTATATACATTCAGAAGGCATCAAATACATGACGCAATACATATGTTATTATGTAGTTTCACTCCACAGCTGAGCCTTGTGCAAAGCAGTGATCAAAGCAAAGGGCGGCCACTTAAAATCTAAAACAATGAGTTATTTTTGAGTTCATCTTTTGTTCACTACAGCCCATTTGTGTCATACATACATATAGATATATACTGTACATATACACACATTATATATAGAGGGAGCAGCTTGACCACTGACTGAAGGTTTTGCACAGGCTGAAAACACTTATGGCTGACAGATTTTTGAATGGAAGCAGAAATTAACATAACAAGACCTATACAAATCTGAAACAAGCCTGCACTATTGGGGTGAAAGCCATTTTGTCTAGTGTCAGTTTTATCATCAGTTAGTTTGCTATTCCAAACCGTCCCAGTTAGTGTTTTTGTACTCACCATGAGCTCGGATGAACTGTTTAACTTCATGGTACAGGACCCCTTAAAAGGCCAACAGCATTATATTAATTATGACGATAAAGACAGTTTAGTGGCTTGTATAAACCAGTTTGACTCACTGACCAGTGGGATCATGCTGTGCACCAGAGAAATGTCCTTGTTCTCCAGGCGTTTCATGTATCGTACGATGTTTGTCTCAGAGTGGTAACTGAAAACAGGAAACAAGTCAATATCAACAAGTTTTTATTGTAGTGATTCAGTAGTTTCCACACAATGCCAGAGCAGTCAACTCTAATACTGTACAAAAGCAGTAAATCAAAGGAAGTTTCAGTGTGAAAGCTCTTTATGTAAGGATCATGATACAGCACGGTAACAGCTGAAGCATAAACGTGTTGTCGAACATGATAAGTCTGAATTTATAACTGCAGTAAAGATAAAGGCACTACATTTGGCAGCATGAAAGGATTATGCAACGTCAGGAAATGAATAGGCCTATTAAACATGTCGTTTGTATGTAGTATGGCCTATATAATTTACTTAGATTCAGTCATCTGCTCACAACTGCTGTCCTGTGAGTATTATCATCTTTCCAAGTTCACATATTTTCAGTCAAGCTTAACTTTCGGTCTCATGCCTTTAGGACGAGCCTATATTATTAAGTCAATTAACAATAACAACACAAAATAAAAGTCGACTGAAACGAGGTGCGGCATGTTGCACAACAGGAAATGCCTTCTCAGTTAAATGGGATAAAGAAGAAGGAAGAGAAAGAGGAGAAAAGTGCAATTGTGGTGAACTAAAAGTTCAGCGACTTTCTGCTGTTCAGAGGAAATAAAACACACGCACCTGTTAAAGACCTGGTGCAGCAGATACTTGCTGGTTCTTTTGAAAGGACTTCCCAAGATTCCTTTGACCCTCTCCCCCATTTTCTCAGCAATCAACTCCTAAAACATTCACTTTAAATGTAAAAACATGTATTCATACAAGTGAAGTAGCGTCAAATGGTTTAATTTACTTACAGCTGATGATTCACAGCCGAACACCCACAGCAAATCATCCAAGTCTCTCTCAGTCACGGTTTCATCCAGAGAGACGCCCAACTGTAAGGATGGAGCATTAGAAATTAACTCCAAAAGCAAATGAGCAGTAATAAGTCCTGTGTGCAGTTTCCTCTTCAGGATTTATACGATATTTATGTTTTATTTTACAAGATATGTTAATGGCTTGAACACAGTTTCTAAAAAACGTGCAGTGTCTTCAGACTGTTATAAAAATGCAAACTACTCAAAAGCAAAGACACAATTTCAAACTTATCTTTTACGATTACAGCAAAGTTCAATTTACAGATTTTTCGCCGATATAAGGTTGCAAGGTTCTTCTGGCTAATCATCACAGCTTCAGCCGGTTAAGTTTCTGTTTCAGACAGGCTGTACAGAGATATTTTTACAGTTGGCAGCGTGCCTAAGATAAACTACACTAAAATATATTGCCCTTCACTTATTATATTGGCACCCTTGATGTCATGTACACAGGTCATTTCGATTTGGAGATAGGACTGGAGACTGATCAAACACCAGCAGAACAGCTCAGTTTCTCCACCCACCGAGGCAAATGGAACAATCCTCCTGACAATTTCTGAATCTGAATGCAAAAGTACACACATCCACCCATGGGACATTTGCTTATATGCGTCTATAACAACATTACAGGACTGACTCACCACTCCTTCACTGTAGACCCTGAGGTTTATTTCCCTCTGCTCAGCCCGCTCCAGGATGTCTTTAGCTGCCACTCCACAGTTGATCTTCAGTGTATCAAAGAACATGTCACTGTGCAACCTGTGTCCAGCCCTTTTCAACCCTGAATAAGTCACATAAAACAGAACAATTAAACTTCCAAAACAAAAGATAATGCAAACATCATTTTTACCTTCAGCCAAGATCAATGTAGCGTTGTGAGTCCTCTCTGCGATGTGTTTGAGGCCCTGAGGTCCATGGTACAAGGCGTACATCGCAGCCATGTTGGCCAGCAAAGCCTTAGAAGTGAGCAGAAAAAAATGACATTAATCTGTTTGTAAAAAAACTGAAATTACAATGTTACTTGCCCATTTTGAATGTGTAACTGGTTTGATTAAAGTGATAGTGACCATGCCTGTGCAGTGCAGATGTTGCTTGTGGCTTTGTCCCTGCGAATGTGCTGCTCCCTGGTCTGCAGAGCGAGACGATACACCTCTTTACCAGCAGCATCCCTACAATCACAATACAATCATACATTTACAAATTAGATATATTAGAACCCAATAATAAGATGTGATTATTGCTTTGCGTATACATGTTCAAGAGGAATAAAATCTTCAAAAACATCTGGTGACATGTGTCAGTCAAGTGTTTTTTTAGAGTAACTGTTGTATTTGGAAGTACAATGAATTAAAAAAAAAAAAACTAAAATGATCCTTTTTCCATATTTGAGTGTTTTTATGAATAATTTTCCTTGTAAAAACTGGCACAGATATGAACTATGAAGAAATCAGATTAGTCACATCAGATGTAACGTGATGTTTCAATTATCTGATATTTCCAGAAATCAAATAATGAAAAACTCTATTTCATCCCGACAGCCAGAGAGCTGTGCACAGGAGTTCTTCAGTGCTCCCAGCACCGCCCTCTAAAGGTCATCTGGGTTTCACAGAACCACACTCACATTTGTAACGTCCAGTTTTTGGTGCGTATGTAAAAATAGCCAGCGTACTATGAAAGCTTTTGCAGGTCACATGATTATGAGGTCAGCTGATACCAGACATCAGACATGTTCAAAATCTAGGTTAAATATATTTAAATCACTGTTCCTTGATCCACTAATCTTTTAATCTGCTGGCATAAAGCTACAAATCATCATTTTACATCATTTTCCCGTGAGGTCATTTTGTGGACATTTATACTGCGAGTTGTACATTACCTGGTTACACCAACCATTCTGCCAGGCATCATCCGCACCAGGTTGTCTTTCACGGCAAAGAAGGCTGCATGTGGACCGCCATAGCAAAGAGGAACCCCAAACCTCTGGGAGCTGCCCAGTGCGATGTCTACTCCGATCTCTCCAGGAGGACGCAAAACACACAGAGCAAGGAGGTCTGTAGCACAACACGCCAGGGCCTGGATCAGAAACAAAACATCCATGTGTGTCTAGATAAACTCCAGAACAAAACATGTTCTCAATGCTTCTTTCGGCACAGGCAAAGCAAGTTTATTTCTATTGCACAATTCATACAAAGTTATTCAAAGTCTAAGTGCTTTACAGAATAAAAAAACAACAAATCAAAACCTAAATATCAATCATAAATAAAGCGTACCCCTGCTTTGTGAGCCCGGTCGACGAGAGCTGTGAAGTCCTCCACTCGACCGTCAGTGTCTGGATACTGGAAAAGCACGCCACTCACGTCCTTCCCAGAAAAGTCCATCTCATGTGGAAGTTTTAGTACAGTTTTTACTCCAATATAACTGAGGAAATAAATAAAAAAATCATTACAAACTAATAATTTTCTAACATCAATAATTCTAATCCATGTCATTCTTGTGCATACTTGGCTCTGGTCTCCACCACTGCGATAGTCTGAGGGTGGCATCGCGGGTCAATGTAAAATGTCCTTTTTTTATTCTGCCTGCAAAATATAAACAGTGTTAGTCATGTACAAGCTTCATACTTTGAGTTAGTGACTGGAGTTGAACTTACCTGTGGCAGAGCTGCATTGCCTCGGCAGCAGCGGTGCCTTCATCCAGTAACGACGCATTAGCCACAGGTAACCCCGTGATGTCACAGATCATGGTCTGGTAGTTAAGTAGGGACTCGAGACGACCTTGGGAGACCTCAGGTTGATAGGGCGTGTACTGTGTCACCCTAAAACAAGTTAGACGGCATTTATAGAAAATAACCTGAAGCATGGTATAGATTACACAATTATCAAAGAACAGCAAAGGCCTGGTCTCAGTTAGTTAAAGGAAAGGTCGAGTTAGTCAGCAAAAGTCTGTAGAAAGGATGATTAACAGAGCTCACGAGACAGGCCGCTCCAGAGTCACACTACATTCACAAGTTCATTAACTGTAAATGAGAAACCCAAGCTTCCAAATCTGCTTGCGGTTTCTTTTAGCGAAAGTTGATTTAAGGGCGCTCACCATCCGGCATTCTCCAGGAGGTTGCGCTGAATTGGAGGAGGTACTGAGCAGTTGTAGTAGCCCATTCCAATGTAAGAGCGCCAAACCTTGTTTTTTCCAGCAATCTTCTGTAAAGTATCCAGAACTTCATTCTCACCTAAATGAAAGGCATTAGTTTAGTTTTGACCAGAGGTTTACCTGACATAAAAGAGGGACCTGAACATAACATGGGCTAAAACATTTAAACAGTCGAGGTGAATACAGAACAATACGAGTATAAAAACTCTAATAAGATTAACCCATAAAAACATTTCTTTAAGTGTTTTACATGTGTTCACTTTGTGCAACCAAAACACATGTGCACAGTTGTGACGGTAAATGGTGATTTCACATTTGGCCCTGTTACTGGGAGCTCAGCTAATTCACAACGACCAGATTCCAGTGGCCGCTTTGGCTGCCTAGCAACTCCAAGGAATGGACAATGCAATCCCGCTGAACCATGGGCCCGGACTACTCCAGTTTTGGGAACGCGAAATGCATTTCCAGACGATGGGGGTTGACTGAGACTTTTGCTTAGTTAGAAACATTGCACTTTTATAGCCACTGCAATCTGAAATAAATCATATCAAAACAATTGTCCTTTGTTACCATGCATTAGCTTTATGTTAATCATTGTAAGAATACACCCACATTTTCAGCCGTGTCAATCTGTGTTATTTTGGGGTTCTCTCATAGAATCCTGGGCACTAAACTGAGGTAAAAAGACGTATTCAGTGCGGTTATAGAGCCATCCAGGAGGTCTATTGTTAAAGAGAGAATCCTGAGCTGGCTTTTCAAACCAAAGCTCTCCAAAGCTGAACAAGCAGAAAAGCAGCAGAGCTTCAGTTTGTTCCTTCAGTGTAATTTGTTGAATAGTAAAATGTGGACCGTTGCAGAGTTAGATATGTAAACTGTTAAAGTGTCATGACAATTACTATATCAACTTATCGTTCAATATACGAAACCTGGAACAATAGATTTTGGGGCTCAATATGCATCATGTGCACAATTTTTTTGTAATATTGGGGAGATTTTTGACAGTTTTATCTAATAACGCATGATTTGAGGTGTAGAGGGTAGAATAAATAACTCCTGTTGCTAATGATTGCTTTATTCTACCATTTATACGTTAATGCTTGTGCCTTTTAATGATACTGTAGATTTAAAAAGATTTTTTAAACCTTAGTTTGTGCCAGTGGATAAAAGTTGTTTCGATATCATCGTTAATCGCAATATTCTTCTGTAGCAATATATTCTGCATCAAAACATGTTATGGTGACAGGCCTGTAAGTTATTATAAGTTGTTGCTAATGTAATAAAAAAACGGTTCAGGTGCAGAAGCCTACAGCCTATGGTTGACAAAGAAAATGCAATAAATTCTGCTTCAAATCATATTTAGTGACAGGCCTATGAGTTGTTGCTAAAGAACTAAAAAAACGGTTCAGGTTCATACCATCAGTAGGCTCTTCCCTCCAAACACACTCCTTCATATTTAGTGATTCTCAACTTGTTTTACAGTAGATACGGCACGGAAAAATCATTCTGTCAGTAGTATTTACGCAGTAATGTACTTAATCTTAACTTTTTATGGGGGAAACAGTAAAACAGGGAGGGTCCTAAAGCCAAGAGAAGTAAATGACAAGTTTTTGCAAAAAGTCAGCGATTTGTTAACAATGTGTCTGCTTCTATGACAATGTAAACAGTGCATGAAGCAATGACTGAAGTGACTGAGCACACACCAACACAACAGCAGGACTTGTGACTATATGATGCATTGTGTTTGGATTTAGAGATGTGTGAATATCGGCCATTATTGTGCAGAAAACCCTGAATAAACCCATTTCAGGTTATCATTGATGTCTTCTAGTGCATTTCTCTATAGCTGTGGGGGTTGTAGAGCAGGGCATAATAATCAAACACATCCATGAAAATGCTCCACAGCAGAAGTGCGCACAGGGCACCTTATTAGGAACCCCCTCTGCTGTGATGTAATGTGGACGTTGGAACCAGATTGAACTGGACTTGGGACTGGAGCTCAGGGCTAAACGTTACACTCCAGTTACCATCCTATGAGCATCGGGAGATTGGTGCCGCTTTGCAAAAACAACTCCAAATATGTTCAAAGGAAGACTTAACGCAGCCAGAGCGCGCACAAAGAGGAGGCTCAACCTACATTTCAGACGCGCACTTGGCTGGAAATGTGGTTATGAAAGCTTCAAATAACATCTTTACTCATGCAAACTTAATGAAATGTGTTGTTTTATGAGCTGCTCCATCTTAAACTGCATTTTCTGAGGTGTTTGATGGTGTAGAGGTGATGAGTTTTAGGGAATAAACTTACAAATGGGATCATCCATTTTCAGACTGCGGTGAATGCGGATGGAAGATGGGACTGTGTTTTCTATCAGCTGATCAACTGACTAAAAAAAAAAAAAAAAGAGAGAACAAAGCAAAAAGATGCAGCAGTGCAGTAGGATAAACAAGAGTCAAGTGTTTTACGCAGCTCATACCTCCAGTTCCAGGGTGTCCAACATCTCCCTCTTCTCCCTCTCACCTGGACCAATGTGCCTTTCTGCAAAATCGTCATGTCTGGGCAGTATTCTTTCTATCTGTCTGGAGCAGAGGGCAGAAGACGTCCTCAGACCCCGGGCTGCTGAAGTCAAGGATGTCCCACTGTTGCCCATCCTGCTCTGGAGTTTCCAAACCACGCGGCTCCTGCTCAGATGCCTACATGGTGCGCTGGGACTCACGCACTTGGCCAGGAACATACCCCAGGACTTGGCACAACTCTGCATCTTTAAATCACTTCCTAACGACAATTGTGCTCAGATTGGTGAGGGCTGCTCCCTTCCCACACTCGTTAGCCGAGTTTATTTCCCTGGTGACACGAATGCGCTTCTCTCTGCCAACTCCAACTCCAAACTGCACATTTTATACGGCCCCACAGTGGCTCAAACTCCAGCCAATCAGAGGCGATGCCCGCGGTGACGCGCTGACGAGCCCCGGTCAGACAGCTGCTAAACTTTACTCACGTGCCCTCAGAGTCAAGAGTCCAGGTGTGTGGGTCTTTAATGGATCTGAGAGTCCCATCAGTAAACAGGTTAGGGCTAAATTTAGACATTGATTTCAGTGAGAAACTAATTTCTGTTTCCCAAGCTGCTGATGACCTCACAGCTGAACATAACTGACTGAAAATCAAGTGTCCCAGGTAATCCAATCCAATAATCAGAATGCTTTCAACTTAAACTTCCATCCATCCATGTTCTTCCTCTTATCTGGGGCTGGGTCGTGGGGGCAGCAGTCTAAGCAGGGACTCCCAGACTCCCCTCACCATCCTCTGGGAGTATAGGGTACAATGAGAGACATGGTCAAATGCCTTCTCCAGATCCACAAAACACATGTGGACTGGTTGGGCAGGTTCGACTATTGTTTCCTGGAATAGACCTTACCGGGAAGACTGAGGAATATGATTCCCCTCCTCCATAGCCTCCCCGAACTCCTCCCAACCCTGAGCTTTTGCCTCTGCGACCACACGAGCCATGACACGCTTGGCCCGCTGGTACTTGTCAGCTGCCTCAGGAGTCCCACAAGCCAACAAGGCTCGATAGGACTCCTTCTTCAGCCTGACGGCATCCCTTACCTCTGGTGTCCACCACCGGGGGTTCAGGGGTTGCCGCCGCGACAAGCACCACAAACCTTATGACCACAGCTACAAGCGCATTGACAAAAGAGGTGGAGAACATGGCCCATCCAGAATCCATGTCCCCAGCCTTCCCCAGGATCTGGCCACGCTTCCCGATCACGCCCCTCCAGGTGTCACTGTCACTGCCCACGTGGGTGTTGAAGTCCCCCATTAGAACAGAAGGGGCCTGAGTCGAGCTCAGCTAGGTGACATCCCATGTTCCCAGAGCCAGTCTCCATGTCCGGAGATCCGGTCATCAAGGCCCACGTCTTCGACTGCCACCCACAACTTTCCACACCGGCCCATCACAGATCCTCCCACAGGTGGTGTGTCCATGGGAGGATGGTCCCACGTCACTCCTTCGGGTTGTGCCTGGCCGGCCCCATGAGGAAAGGCCCGGCCACCAGACGTTCACTGTCAAGCACCTATCCCAGGTCGGGCTCCAGGGTGGGGCCCGGTGATGCCAATCTGAGTGAGGTATCTGGCCTTGCTGTGGTACTGATCATAAAAGACCTAAACATGCATGCTGCTAAAACTTATTTCTACTTTATGATTATGTCTCACATTGACTATTGTTTAACTACTTGGTCTCGTGCCTGCCCCACAACACTTAAAACCATTGAAAACCTCTATAAAAGAGGCCTAAAAATATTTGATAAAAAAAAACAAAAACATTTCCCACCACCACTGTCACATTCTGAAAAAGCACAGGCTATTGGACTTTAACAACAAGGTCAATCTTTAAAGAGCTTGATTTATAAGGTCCAACACTCACTCGCACCACCACCGTTAAAGGAGCACATTAAATATAAAGACAATTCAGAGAGGACCACACGAGATGGCCTACTGATCCTTCACAGATGGACCACCTTTTTCAGAATGTATCTGTCCAGGGTGGGTCCAGGTTTAGTAGAGAGAATGTTCCACTTACAGTTCTTTTAAAGCTCAAATGAAAAGCTTGTTATAGTCAAACCAAACGTGCATCATCTGTAGTGGCAATGGTATTTTAATAGATTTTCTGTTGAGACATGTTTGCATGTATGGGCAAAATATGAATGGGGTGCAAGGAATGGATTTTGCAATATTTTGGAGTGTACAGTAATGGGGATTGTGCAATGAGTGGATTGTGTAATATTTTATCTGTTTGGTCCTTTTGTGACCCCAGCTCTCTGGGGTCACAAAAGGACAGATAGAAATTAGCCTTTAACTATAACCTGGTGTGTGTCTGTTCATTAAAATGCATTGTCCCAATAAAATAAATAAATAAATACCTTTATAAAGACACCTTTAAGAGCATGTGCACTATATAATTATTCTGTGGAGGGTCTACCTCTTGCCCGTCTCCATGGGGACATTATTTTGCCTGGAAATTTCCATATTACACTTTTCCCTCTCCATGGAGAGACACAGGTCTGATCTGTGGAGAAGCGACCCTGCTCTCTGTAAGACGGCAAAGTTTGTTTTAAGCAATCAAAACACCTGTCATTTGATGAATCCAGGAGAGAAGTTTAATTCCATACTATGGAGCACTGGTGGCAGATTTCACACCAGAAAGTGTATATAGTAGCCGACCAGTCAAAGCCACACATAAAAGTGACAGACTAGTACACAAGCACATTGTTACAGCAGATTAATACTAATCTATTTAGACTGGACAGCACCTTTCTGTCGAGGTGAACACGCAGATACCCAGATAGTAAATATTAAAAAGTCTATGAACGTCAGACAATGCCTCAACAAATTTATTCAAAATCAAGTTTAAGTTCCACAGTTTATAATTTGTTTGCTCATTTATTTGGTTTGGTGACATCCTGAATAGTGAATAGGTCTTTTATCATTCGTAGATTTGTGTTTCGTTCAATGATATGTTTTGGTTGCATGGGACATGACATCTTATTTAACTAAGTAACACAACATAATTATGTTCTGGTTGGGGGTCTGGGAGGCTTTGATGATGGAGCTTTTTTTTTGTTGTTTTGTTTTTGTGGCTTTCATCTAAGATTGGTTTGGAAGCTGAAAATAACCTGCTAATCCCACATACATTATTCATAGGCCTGACCGTTATTTTACCCTGCACATGGGCTGCACCTAAGCCTGCAGCAAACACGAGATCCCACACGTACACCTGTAAAATTATTAATGGGGGTTAGTAGTAGAAACATACACATGCTGTTGTCTCAGCCTTTATTCAAAGATAAGCGTACAGATATTAAACAGAGTAAACAGGCAGCAATAAAACTCTGTTTGTTTCCAAAGCTGCTAAAATATGGAGTGAAGAATATTTGCTGTATCCCAGTTACCATGTGGTGTATCAGTAACTTAACACACAGTATATTGACTGTTATCAGAGGATACATCTGGCATAAAAGCCTGACATCCAGCGCACAATTGAATAGCATATTGTACAGACAAAATGTCTTGGCTGAACTGGTTCTGGGATGATCATCACCTTTTGTTACAGCAATGCTTTTCTATCCCTTTTGGATTTTTATTTTATTTTCTAGCAACATGTGGCTTTCTGTCCTTGAGATGCAGGTGTGTAGAGCATATTTTATTTCAGAGAGAAGTGTAATTTTCAAATTGTTTTTATCACTCTCAACAGGTATTTGTACATGTGCACTGGAGGATTTATCCTGGCAGTGATCACAATGGGGATTTATAGTATACTGCTGTTTACCTCAGTCTTCATCTTTGTTGTGCTTGTTTGCACCGTGGATCATCGCTCTATTCACAGATGGGTGTTTGGAGTCCAAATGTTATGGCAAACACTCTGGCACATCTTTCTACAGTACAAAGAATTCTACCAGCCACAGCTTTTCAACTTGAGGTGGGTTATTATAGCATGTAATACTGTATAATGTACGCCTCCTGGTGTTCAGATTTATCATTGCAATGTTAAAGTTGTGGATTTGAAGCAAGCAGTGTTGTAATGACTCGATAATATACTCTGTCATTGCAGGCTGGTGTTGGCTGTGTCTTCACTGATGCTAATCACACAAAGAGTTACTTCAGTCTCTATGGATATCCAAGAAACAAGACTCAAACTGTCCTTAAACGGTTTATCCCTGAGTGAAACCTATCAAGTGCTTCTTCCCGTCATCAGCTATATTCTTAATTTCACTACTTTACTGGGTGGACCTTTGTGCATATTTGCTCATTTTGTTTCATTTATTGAAGGAATTGATGTAAATCCACCACCAAATCCATCAAGTGTAGTCAGCTTTAAACTAGTTCAGGTGTTTTTACTAGAATATCTAAGATATATTTTTCTGCTAATTGTAAATTATACATACAATTCAAACTTAATCTCTGGAGTCATTAGCATGTGGGCAATGGCGATGGTTTTAAGATTGGATTATTATGCTCATTGGCAGATAAGTGAATGTCTTAATAATGCTGCTGGACTTGGGTTTTGTGGGACAAAAGCTGGTTGCACAGACTGGAGTGGACTATCTGATGGGAACTTTTGGGTAACTGAGTCTTCAGTTTGTATATCTGAGTTTGCTCGAAGATGGAATGCAACTACCGCATCTTGGTTGCGTAGACTGGTTTATAAGAGATGCAAATATTTTTCTTTACTGTTGACTTTTGGTTTTTCATTGTGGTGGCATGGCCTGCGGGTAGGTCACTGTATAGGCTTTCTAATTTGGGCAGCAACTGTAAATGTAGACCAATACATTCGGAGAAACTGGTTGCCAAAATTTTCAGCGGCTTGGGTGAAAGCCATATATGTTTCTTTGAGTTGGATTACTACTCAAATTATAATTACCTGCATTATAATTATAGTAGAACTGAGGGTTGTCAGGCTTTGAAACTGTGCTCATGTCAAAAATATTAAAAAGAAAAAACATGTAAAGAGGATTAATAATTGTCAGAGATAAAAATTTAATTAAAATGTTATGTTATTTGTATTATATACTGCACATACTTAACATATCTTATTTCCACAAATTGCCTGTTAGAATGCCCAAAAACAACAGAAATCCAATGTTTCTATTAGACACAAACTTCTTCCAGCAGTCTTCTGGTTTGTTGATGTCAAGTGTATATATCTATAGACATATAGAGTGAATATCAGTGTTGTTACATAGCAAGTATGTTGTTGTACATGGTAGTTATAGTCAGAATAGCAGTTACCTGGTAGGCTAAGTGAATGGCCACAGTTGACAGTACAGCATAATAAGGAAGAGTCTGTTCTGCATTGATCCCTGTCACAACCAGGCCAGAAATCATAGCGACTGCAAAGCCACTCAGCCAAGGCTTTGTTTGATTCTGAAACCTTAGCGCAGTGGATCTGACTCCGACTTTAATGTCATCATCTTTGTCCTACAGAATACAGATGAATAATAAATCAACAAATACATGCATCATTGTCTTTTTTTTTCATTCAGCAGCTTGTCAGATTTGGAAGGTGAAGAGAATTAAGAGCCAATAATTACCTGGTGAGCATATATGGTGTCGTATATCAGTGTCCACATCACTCCTGAGAAATAAAGTGGGAGACAGACTGACCAATCACATGAGCCTTTAATAGCAGACCAACCAAGCAGTGCTCCCCAGTTGAAGGTGAGACCTTAAAAGAACAGAAAAGAAAAGTGAGAAATTGTTGCATTTGAAGAAAAAAAAAAAATAGAGCTTTATGTGTATAATGAGCATATGTACCTAATACCAACTGTGGCCAATATGTGATTCTCTTCATTAGTGGGTAGGTGACCACAAGGCCTAAAGAGGCAGCACCAAGAACTATACTGTACAAACAGAAATGAACGCAAAATAAATAGGCACTTGGTCAAGGGGTAAGTACCAAAATTTCCAGATTAGCCAAATTTCCAATATAAATTGCACCTGTAATTGTTAAGACACAAAAGAACCCCAAGGGCAAGAGAAAGCTGACCGCCTAGAAAGACAAGTGCTTGAAACCGAGAAACCTCTCCTGAGGCAATAGGTCTCGTGGCTGTCCTTGAAACCTGCAACAAAACAAACTGCTTTAACGACTGTTTCGAAATTTAGCAAAAATCTCAGATAATTATATATTGTAACTAAGTCTGGCTAGAGAAAACAACAGTTTTGTTTTTGAATGAACCATCATACCTTCTTATCAAAGTCTTTATCCCACATATCATTGATGGTACAGCCTGCCCCTCTCATCAGCAGTGCCCCTGTACCAAATAAAGTGAGCATGCCCAAGTGTGGAAGGCATCCTGGGTCAGAAGCCAGCGCAATACTCCAGGTACATGGAAGATACAGCAGCCATGTCCCTAGAAAACAAAAACAACCAACCTGTACAAAACCAGTCAGCTAAATTAAAAATAGTCTGTCAAAAAATGATAAACAGACCTATTGGTTTGTCCAGTCTCATTAAACGCAAATATGGTTGGACAGGGGCAGGTGCAGATTTCACAACAGAGGCGGCTGATAAACTGAAAACACGTCTTCCAGTTTGTGCTTTCCACAGCTTCGATGATGGTAAAAACTCATTTTTAATGGCTAACTTTCTCCTCGAAACGCAGAAGTGTGGATGGTCCTCTCTTCGTCTTTCACAAACTTTCCCAAAATCGTAGGACAGGGGTCGAAAACGATGGAAACACGACCCATGATGAATCCTGGAGATAGTTTTGAAGCTTAACCTGATCAGAGACATCATGAAGTCAACCACACACTGTCATCTGGTCAAATAGGTCAGCTTTAAAACAAGAAACAAAGCAGGCACGTGTTAACAAAAGAAGAATCTTGTCACAGCATTTCTTTTGAATATGTTGTGACTGTGACAGCTCTGTGGATCACTCACCCCCTCCACTCATTTGGCCAAGTTCTGTCTGTCGATTATGGAGATTATAGCATTAATCGAAACCGTCTTTGTCAACTATTACATCAATATTACAGTTATTTATATAATAATGTTAAAAGGTTGTTAAATTGTTGTAAAAGTTGTCCTGTACAGTGTCTGATGTGGGGGACCCGTGGGTGTTTTGTTGTGGTACGTCACTTAATATGTCCCGTAAGAAACACACGACATCCGGAACCATTGACACTGACAAAACTATAAAAACGTGTGGTCTCATAAGCTAATAATAATAATAATATAATATTCATCACCATCATTGATTTATTTTGATTACTATTAAATCCCGCACTTTTATTGTGGACTTGGACGGTTTATGATTTATTTCTCGGGTTTTGAGACCGGAAGTGGCTGCTCGGACACTGCACTGTTGTCGCGGGAAAAATGGCGGAAATGTGAGTGGTCGCTTCACCACAAATAACGAGTAAAAACATCACGTTATAACCTCATTTGGACGGTTGTCATAATGTGTAAGTATGTAATATCCCAACATTTAGTCTTTCGGCTATTATAAACTAGTTCTAACCGTGAAGTCGAAGTGTAAAGGCTGTACTTGTACTTGTCCCGAGCCTTTTCTTCCTCCTGCTGATGGTGGTGGTCTGTTTTAAGGACAACACGTCGACGATGCATGAAAACGCGTCTTTTAGTTATTATATTGTGGCTATGTACTCATTAAGGCGAACCCCTCTGCCTCTGAGTTTCAGACCTAAAGCTTAATTACTTTTTGTCTTGTCACTAACGCATTAGAACCTCATATTTCTTCACAAATTGATGCCGTAACTACTTTTTCTTTAGATGGATCTACTCCAGCCTGCTTTTGAGGTGATAACAGACACTGCAAGATGCCAAACGGTAGGCGTGTGTGTTTTCTGTTGTTGAGAGTACAGTTTAAGTGCACCGGATTCTTCAGTGTTTCCTTTTTATTCTCCAGATTCTGCGCACCAGGCTTTTAGCAACATGTCTCCAAGCAAAGCTTCTCCTCAAGACATCGCTACATCCTATAGCTGCAGTCACTGTGTTCTTATCTTCAAAACCAGGATCTATCTGTATGAACATCTCCACCAGGTGCATGGCCTTTCTGTTGATTCAGCACTCAGAGACTCTGGCCTCAAATCTGTGCCACAAAGCAAACCCAAGCCTGATACTAGCCTTAAACTAGGCAAAAACAAGTTGGACAATAGTCTTAAACTAGGTAAATCCAAGCTAGACAAAAGTTCTAAACTAAAAAACACTGGCTTTGCTTTCAATTGCAAGAACTGTAATTTTAAAAGTGGCAATTGGATCATTTATCGTGACCATAAACAGCAATGCACCGTCAAAATGTATTCAAAGACCCCACAAACCATTTCCAAATACTTCACAGCATCAGACAGTGAACCTAATAAAAGAGACGAAAAAACCTTGCGTTTAGAAGAATCTTCTCTGAACTCATCGGGGGTGTTCCAGGTGACGGCAACATCAATAGATTTGGCTAAAGCTTCTACGAGCAGTGCTCAATCGCTCATCAGTGATTTAGATATGATATCTGACCCAACTTCAGCAAAGCCTGTGGATCCTTTCAAAGAAGTGCCACCAAAGAACAGTGGTAAGAGAATGACTAACGAAGCTGCTGAATCTAATGGTTCAAAAAAGGCTAAATTAGAAAATGAAACCCCAATTGCAAAACTAAAACCATCAACTAGTGAACTTTCATTAGAGTTCAGTGATGACGAAGAGAAATCAGATCTTGACAAGAAAAGGCTCATAAAAAAATATTTATGTAAGCACTGTCAATATAATACCACAGACCTGATGCATCTCGTCAGTCATTATGAAGACAACCATCCATACATAATATGTAACACAGCTTACATTGAGGAGGAGGGTGATCAGACTGCCATCTTTCGGTGTTTAGAGTGTCCAGTTGAATTTTCAATTGAAGCTCATCTACATGATCACTACAGCAAGGATCATCCAGATGCCCCTGAAATCCTCAGTCTTAAATTGGCTGATTTGGTGCATAAGTGTTTCGTGTGTCCATTTACATCAAAAATATTGCAAAGTTTAAAAGAACACTACAAGAAACATCATCCATCGCAAAATGTTGAAAATCCATTATGGTACAAAAAATATTCCTCTGCGCAACAAGATGGTTATTCAAGCTATAGGCAAACTTCAGACGAGAATAACAGCCCTGAAAAGCACGAACCTGAGATGACCACCACGGTCAGCATGGATGAGAGAATGACATCTACCCCCAAATCAGATGATGGGACGTTGTATTACTGTGGAACGTGTCCCTTCAGGCACAAATCTGTTGTTGTCCTGCATGTCCACTACAAAAAATTCCACCCGGAAGAACCTGTCACATTAGATAAAATTAAGCAGCTAGTTATTGCTCCAGCCATTGAAGCATCAGAGGAGAATATTGGCACGGAGCAGAATATTTCCCGCTCCTTTGAAGTGGAAGAAAGTTGGGCATCCCCAGTCTCTGATCTGGAAGATGAGAACATTTCAGATGATTGTAATTTGCAAGCAGCACCACAGACAACTGTGTTGGACAATGCCACATCATCTTCACCAGTTGAGAAGATGTTCTTCTGCAATTGTTGCAACTTTTCCAAATCAAATATAAAAAGTGTACTTTCTCACCATAATGCAAAACATGGAACAACTACAACAATTGAGGAGATCTTGCGCTACACTGCTGAGATGGAGCAAAAAAATCTGACACCTGTGCCAAATGTGGAGGTTAATACATACGCACATCCGCAAGATTTGTATTATTGCCAAGAATGCAACTATGGGAATCCTGCTTTAATAGGTATATTGAACCACCAGAATAAGCTTCATACTATCAGTAAAGGAAAATCGGGTATTCTTGAGTACACAGCCATGATTCATGATCAAATTGAAAAATCCAAAAGTCATCCAAATGAGTCAATTCTTCCCTCAGGTCTGCCTCTTCCACTGATTAATGGCGACACTACTTTGGTTTTTTGCCATTTGTGCAATTACAGGAATAGGGACATAAATGTGGTTACTGGACACTACCTTAAGTCACATAAAGACTTTCGGAGTACACCACAGCAAATTGCAGAGTATACATCCATGGTTTATGAACGATTAAATTTAAGACCTCAGATTAAATCGACAGTACAAACACTGTCGACAGTCACTCCTGCAAAAAGACCTGATCTTGAGCCAGAGAGTGAAATAAAACTTAGCTGCATAAAATGTCCATATAGAACAAATTATTTATATCTTATGAGAAAACATATTCAATCTGCACACAAAAATAATCTCTCTTATTCAGACATTGTAGGGCTTTGTGGCACAGAGGCCACATTTCAGCCTGGATACCACTGTGATATGTGTTCCTTCTGCCACGAAGATCTGAAAACAGTCAGACGCCATGGCATAGAGAAACATACACGACATTTACGCGACCAATTTATGAACACGTGCATGTATTTAAGCCCTGATATATGTGATCCCAAAAAGAGAAGCAGTGCTTTTAACAATACCATCACAAAAGAAAAACAAGATTCTAGCATAAAGCAAGACGGCGATGATGAAGATGATGATAATGGTGATGAAGAGGTGGCCTTTGATTCATACCAAGTGCCTCTTGAATTTGACAGTTTAAGTGTTTCAACCAAACAAGCTAAAGGGTATAGCTGCTCTTATTGTTCAGCAAAATTTGAAGGACGTGGTGGTCTTCTAGTTCACATGGGAATGAAACACCGCAGTGAGATTGATGTGGATATGCCACAAGTAGAAATAGAAGAGCGCACCCAAGTTTTCAAATGCCACAGCTGTAGCTATGTGAATAACATTAGACAGGGTGTTGTTACGCATACTATTATGAAGCATCCTAACAAAGAAATGAAGATCGACTGTATCTACATTGAGCGTGAACATCTCAAAAATGTGGAAATGAAGGTTAAAATGGGCACATGGAAATTTTGTGGCTACATGTGCAAAGATTGTTCTCAGATTTATCCATCAAAGGAAAGGTTGAAGTTACACCGTGAGACTCACAAGAATCCACCTGTACAAAATACAGATGGTCAACTCGAACATGAAGAAATTTGGTGCCAGCATTGTGGTTTGTTCTGTGCCTCACCAAAGGAACACACTGACCATGTGAGTGTTTGCCCAAAGAATATTAGTATATTCTCTTGTGTTCTTTGTCCAGATGCTTTTGTTACTAAAGTCCGCCTTGGAATTCATTATACAAAGAAACATGGAAAAGAGGCTTCTTTGAAATACTATGCACCTCTATGTAACCAACCATCCAAGGAGGCGAAAGCAACAATAGCTCAACCTACATCTAACGAAAGTAAAATGATTCTGATGTACAAGTGTCCAAGCTGCCGGTATGTCAACTCTAGTTGTCATGGAACTCTGACCCACTGCCAAATGAAACACCCAAAGATTGTAGTCAGGGCAGGCAAACTCAAAACGATTGAATTAGATTTGGCAAATATGATTGGATGCGTAACCGAAAAGCAAAAAACCTTTGGGGGGTATCGGTGCAGAAAATGCCCCTTGATTTATGGTGGACTCAAGAAACTTAAAAGACATTGTGAAATGGACCATAAGTCAAGTGCACAAGCCACCTCACAGGAAACAGCTGTGCACGACGATGCACTGTCATCAGTGTCCGAGTCTGCCACTTCAGATCAAAAGAAACTGGTAAGCAAATTTCGCCATTTCTTCAAGTGCTCTATGTGTTCTTATTCAACCTCAATCCTAAAGCAACTTGGAAACCATTATATGCAAAGACATGGGAAATCCTCCTATATCAAATATTATTCTCCACTTTTCCACCAAGCAAGCAAGCCAAAAATGTCTTTCAAACATGAAGAAATGGGGCAAACAAAAAATCCACTGGAACAAACGGAAAGCAATGTCAAGACCACAATCCCACAACCAGTTTACAAGTGCAGTATCTGCACTTACGGCACTCCCTATCGGAGATACTTGATCGCTCACTTAAAGAACAGACACAAGTATGATTCACTTGCTGTGTACAAACATATGGAGATATACAAGAATTATAAAGCAACACTGCCCAGTGGTCAGTTTACTTGCAAAAAGTGCCACAATGTGTTTTTTGAATCAAAAGGGAGACTTCTGGCCCACTACCGAGCAATTCACATTACCGAGATGCAAATTGACTTTAAAATATTGGCAAAAAGAACACATAGGACAACAGGTATTTTCAAGTGTAATTACTGCAAAAAGAAACTCTTTGGGATTAAAAACCTATGCAAACACTTGGATCGCCACAGAACACGGTGGCTGAGGAAGCAAAATGTACTGGAACGCAAAGTAAGTGAAAGTGTATTTACAGATTTTTGTTTGAGTAATAATGTACTGACATGTAATCTCATTCCTGTAGGTTTCTGAGCAAGAGACACTTCCTAGTTTGAAACCAGTTGAAGAGGAGACTGGGTTAAATGTGACAGATGAAGAGAGAGTTATCAGTGATTTAGAGTCAGCCGTCAGTCCTTCAGCACCAGCCGTCAGTCCTTCAGCACCAGCCATCAGTCCTTCAGCACCAGCCTCTTCTCATTTGGGCTTTGAAGTGCCAGAGGTATCTGAGGAGCAATGCAGTGATGATGGCATCCACAACTGCCAACGCTGCAAGAGGTCATTCAAGTCCCTCAAAGGTCTGCGCTCACATGAACGCAGCCACGCAGCTTTAGCAGCACTGGACAGCGCAGCTTCTGCAGACTCCCAGGACCAGTAAGCTCTTTTTGTGATCAAACTCTAAACCGTCAAACTAAAAGTGTATGAACTGTATGAACTGTAAATGTACAACTTTTCTGATGAGTCTGGCACCTGCTGCGTTTATTGCAGGGGTTATTTCTTTGGCTGCAATGTTCCACAGTATGGTATTTAACTTATCGATCTCCATTGAGAAGCAGGAGATGCCACCAGGCCAAGCTGCAGGTCAGATCTGTGTGGAGGTGGAACGACTCACTAAGGTGTTTTTGAGCCATAAAACACCTGTAGTTGATTAAATACAATAGTTTAATGCCCTACTGTGGAACATTTCAGACAAATTAATAACGTCCTGAGACACGCAGGTAGATAACCCCCCAGTAAAGTTACAGAGTGTTCCTTTAAGCATTACATTATAGAGTAGACATTCTGTTTCCTAGAGTTACAGATTAATTTATTAGTATATGTGATTTCTCTCTACAGCATTAATCAGTACATAATCTACAGAGCTGGGACTACACGGCCATTTATGTGTGTACTCTGTACTTATCGAACACCAGTACTGAGCCTGGCGAAAAACCACATCATAAAACAACATCCACGTGAGTATGAAGCCGTTTTAGACTAATACTGTTGGTTTGTTTGATAAATTGTATAATGTACACGACTACTGGCATGTGTTTACCACTTTAACACATTTCTATTTGTATCAGATGTTTTGAATTCTTCTGAAATGTATAAACACTTAGCTGAGGCCCAGCAAAGAGATAACGAGGCTCTACAAAATGGCGTGGATGACATGAATGCTGATTATGATGAACCTGAAAGTAAGTGATAAAAGTCTGTGTAATCCCTCAGTCGTCCAGGTCTGATCCACAGCAAAAGACGAAGTTTTAATCTGTCAACTGGACAAATCTCTTACAGCAGTTTGTCCAGTTGACAGATTTAAACTTCGTCTTTTGCTAAGTGATAAAAGTGTGACTAAATCTGTTCTGCACTGTGATTTAAGTCTCAGTAACGGTTTGTAATAACTATACTTTTTATAGACTTAATAATGCACAAATGAACAAAGACTTAATTCATAATGAACAAATAGTTTATTAAGAATGTTTCAGGCTTAGTAACTACCACAAGATTAATTTGAATTTGAATGGAAACAATTGGCAAACCACAAAGGCTACAGCACCATAGCTTCCTCCACTGTTACTTTGCATAAAAACTGCTAACCCTGTAGTTTAGATCTGCACCAGCATCTTCTGAAATGTGGTTCATATTTCAGTGTTTTTGTCAATTTTTCTTTAAAATGTAAACTTCAAACAGACTTATGAAGAATTATTAAACCACAAATCACAAATAATCTCATTGCATATAAGAAAATCGCAATTGGATATTTTTCCCAAATTGTTCAGCCCTAGTAACTACTTCATTAATTCCCTAACTCCTAACCCTAAATTAAATGGTTTATAAGCCTGAATCATTCTTAATAAACTATTTCTTCATCATGAATAAAGATGTTTGTTTTATTAAGGCTAATTAAGGTGTAGGTTTTATAAAATGGCACCTGCAGCTCTATTAAAGTTTGTTTCTCATCAACAGACTCTTACCTTGAGCCCCCAGACGTACAACGCCAGTTAAAACATTACAGTGTTATGGCTCAGGTGGATCTTTCATCAAAAACACAAAATATCCAGTTGAGTGACGCGAGAATGCTTCCATGTGAAATGTGCAATTTTAACTGTCAACACTATTCCAACATGAGACGCCACTACCTGAGGCGTCATGGCAAAAAGCTGATGCGGTGCAAGGACTGCAACTTTTTCAGCTGTTTTAGGTAAGCCGCTACTTGTCTTTTTAACTAAATGTATAATAGAAAACTCTGAAATGACCATTGAACGATACTTTTCTCGCAGACAAAACCTGGATCTACATGAGCAAATGGGTCATTCTGCCGTTCAGTCTGAGCCCACACACCACAAGAACCTCTGCTGCCCTTTTTGTCTTTATCAATCAAAAAACAAAAACAACATGATCGACCACATTGTCCTGCATCGCGGTATGTTTATTCCCAGCAAAAATCACAAATTAAAACATGTTTTCTTAATAGTTTTTTTTTAATTCCACTGTTTTTTAGAGGAACGAGTTATGCCTATGGAAGTGCGCCGACCAAAACTGTCACGTTACCTTCAGGGGATTGTCTTCCGGTGTTATAAGTGCACATTTACAAGTGGAAGTGCTGAAAGTCTGCGTTCACATATGACCAAACACAATGACCTCAAACCATTCAAGTGTCGACTGTGCTACTTTGACTGTGCGCAGCTGAGGGACCTGGAGGCGCACCTGTGTGATAAACATCAGGTGGGGAATGTCCTAATGGGTTGTGTTCATGTGATATTACAACATTTTTGAATTCTTATGGTTTAAAACTGAGCTGGAGACGGGTCAGAAGTCTACAGTGTAATTTGTAGATTTGCTGACCTGGTTTATAGGTAATGTCGCTGTAATTAGTGGATCTATGCACATGAAACAAAACAGTATCAGCAGACAAAAGGAAAATACTTAAGGGGCTTTTATTCAACACCAAGGATAAGTTAAATGACTTCAGAAGTACGATTAATGGCTTCCTGAATGACAAATGGGATTCAGTGTCATAACTTTAGATACTTTCAAAAATGGCAAATATCATATAGGCCCCGTCTGAAATTATGGTGCCATCTAATTCTTATATTTCATGCATTTTTCAGAAAGTTTCCTATTTTCATATTAACAGTTTGTTGCATTTTATTTGACAGGTTGTACGAAACCATCAGCTAGTGGGCCAAGTTAGCCTGGATCAGCTAGAAGCCATAGAAGACATGATTTCTCAAGATGTTGATTATGACGAAATGTTGTATCACCCTGAAAATAATGAGCAAATCATGAACAAGAACCACCAACTAAATAAGAATGAAGCTGAAGATGCAGAAGAAAACCTCAGTAATCCAGATAGCCCCAAAATGCAGAGTGAGCCTGGACAAAGTTTGGATCATTCACAAAACATAAATGATGAACAGAATGATGACCAAGCCCAATTAAAAGCTGCTGAAAATGAATCAGAGAGCTCGTCTATGTGCGTGGAGGAGGATCAGTCTCAAAACAACCCACAAACCATGGAGGCAAACATGGACAGTGAAAATCAAAGCGATACAACAGATAACGATTCAAATAATGTGGCTCCTGCTCTCGATTCAAAACAGGACCCTAAAACAAACACAGACATGCAAAATACTCTACCTCCCAGCTCTGTACCGTTTACTGAGAGCACTGAGAGTCCTTATGCAGAAATGCCAATACTGGAAAAATATTTCAAGGAACAACATCTTGTTTTTGCGCAATCTGGTGAAACCTCTGAGTCTCCATGTTCATTTATAAGGGAAGAAGCAGACAATGAAAACTCTGTGTATAACATGGAGAATGGATTACAGGAAGTCCACAACTCTCCTCCTGTATTGCAGGGTAAGTATGAGGTATTATTTGAATAGGTTACATCACAAGATTCGAGAATGGTTATTGTTTTTGAGCTGGAAGTATAGCTATGGCTCAGACTGGAGGATTACACAGACATCTCTGAGCTGGAAGGCAGATGAAAATTCTATGGGAGAATAAAAGGTTTGGTTAACTGTCACATTGCAGATTTGTTGACGTGGATTCTGGTTCATAAATAAGCTTTTCTAAATAAAAAGGTCTTTAGATCAGCTTTAAAAAAGTCCTGGCTCTGTGCGGCTCTGAGCAGGAGGCAGGTCTAGAGTCGCGATGCTCGTGGGGGGGACCTGAAGGAGGCACCTAAAGATCTGAGGGTGCGGTTTGAAGATTGCAAAATGATCAGGTCTTGCAGATACAGTGATGCCTGAAAAGTGATGCATTTATGGGTCAGCAGAAAGATTTTGTTTCAATCCGGGATGAAACGGGAGCCAGTGCAGTGATTTGAGAACAGGAGTGATATATTCAAAGACTTTTTTTAATGTCCTGGGCAGGAATCCCAACAAAAAGTTCCTTGCAGAAAAACTGGCACTAAGTTCAGTGTCTGTCTGCATAATTTAACTGTTTAACTCTGTGTAATCCCTCAGTTGTCCAGATAGATTCCATTGCGGCGCCACAGTGAAACGTCTTCACTTTAAAACTTTTGCCCAGTTAACAGAACTTTTTGCTGTTGCCTGAGATAAAATTAGCTTAGCTTCAGAGAGTAGCACTATTATTCAACTCTAAAGACCTGATTCTTGTCAGCTGAATGCATTTTAATCCATTAGTTTAATATGGCAAGTTTGTGGAGACGACATTTGTGGATCATAAGCTTGGATTTTTCTTTTAAAAATGGTGAATCTCCCATAGTTATACAGGCCCGTGCTCTGAATTATGACATCCTCAAATTACAAAACATGAAAGTAACCTTAAAAAAACAGTTGTCAAGTTAATTAACCTTGTTTCCTGTGTTACAGCCACTGAGAGAGTTGCAGTAAACATGTTTCCTTGTGACTACTGTGGAAGGAGTTTCGCAAACACTTCAGAGCTTGAACGCCACATGATGAGACATGGAATGTAATAGTATTTTGAAGCAATAGAGTCATAATTTGTAAATATATGTTGTCATTTCAGGCCTGATGTATGGGTATTTTTCTTTCTTGTATTTTATCATGCTTTTTATAGATTTATCGAAGTTTTAAATCTTTTTCTGTATAGACCTTATGTTTTATAAATAAAACTAATATTGCAAATACAGAACACGGTTTGAGATCAACTTTTATAACCAAGCCAACCTCAAATCTTATGCCTTAATATCTTAACATCTTTAGTCCATCTACATGTTTTACTTTTTGTGATTTTTTTGGGATCTTTTAGTGACTGCACATAGAATCTATTGACGTTTTATGTATGTATAGCCCATCTACTGTAATATCCATATTTGAATAAAATGTAAATCTCGATGTGATTTTTTTTTTTTTTTTTTTTCTGCTCTTTTATCAAATGTAGAATGTAACTTAATGATAAGCTGTGATAGAAGCTGGTTCATACTGTCGTTTTACTTGGTTTTATGCACATCTTTATTTTATTTTACACTCTTCTTGCTAAGGAATGACTCAGATTTAACTGTTATGAAGCAGAGTAAATCCAAGGCAGCTTCCTCCTCCTCCTTCTCCTCCCCCTGGGCGGTGCTTGGATGTGCTCTGTCTCAAACAAAGTGTAAGAGGACACCGTTTCCTGGTATGAACTCATAGTAATGGGCTGAAGAAAGAATCAGGGAAGAGCTGCATCGCAAATCTAGGTACAACTTGTTGCATTTTTAGGCTGCAAAGTATTTTCTGTGCACAATCCAAAGTAGTTTACTGCCTCTCTTTAAGGAATGGGTTGTGGAAATTCTGATCAATGGGCTGTGTCTTAGGACATTTTTTTTACTATCACTGTTTCCTTGTTCCTTACTGACACTAAACATAAACATTAATAGGAAAAAGGTGTGTTCTGTACTAACACTGGTATAACCTATGCAAGTGCCCCACATTTAAGCCTTATTAACTGGAACTGTTGTGACTATTCTGCAGTGAACTAACTTGTGCTTCTTGCTGCTCCTAGAAAACTATGTCAGGTATAAACAGCACTGAAAAAGAAGGAGGGTCCTTCTCCAAAATCATCAACATAGTCTTCATCATTCTTGTATTGGATCTGCTTGGTTTTACGCTGATCCTGCCTCTGCTGCCTTCAATTTTGGACCACTACTCACAGGAAGAAGTATGTTCTAATATTTACTTTACACTGAGTGTTCTGGAGTTGTTAAACCACAGATTTACTGCCTGACTGATGGACTGTGAATCAAACAAAGGAGGTTTTGTATGGAGAAGACACATGACAGTTCAGAGAGACTATGATGACAGATGCCAGCTCATTCATGCAGAATTAAATTAACTTTCTCTCTTTGTTTTCCTTTTCCCACTTTGCAGGATGGTGTCTATCAGTGTATGCAGGGTGCGGTGGACTGGTTTAGGGAGTCTATTGGGATTCCACTAGATAAAAAGTACAACACTGTTCTATTTGGAGGTACTGAACCACTTTTTGCTACGGATATTAAGATTATTTAAAGATGCACTGCGTAAACGGCCTGGTGGAGGGTCTGCCGCATCTACTTGTCTCCATTGAGATGTTATTGTTCGCCTGGATTGTTCATAGTATGGTATTAAACTTATTTATCTCCATGAGGACAAGCAGGGTAAAGTTACAGGTGAGATCTGTGGAGAGGTAACCCCAGTCACAGTATGCTTGTCAAGGTATATTTGCACAATTATAACACCTGTAATTGAATAAATGTGAGATATTTATGTTTAATGTTCGAATACATTAAAACATTCCAGGCAAAACCAATAAAATCTCCATGCAAGTAAAGTCACATCGTACACCTTTAACAAAGATTATGTGATCAGGATTTGTTTTGTCTTGCAGGTTTGATTGGGTCACTTTTCTCGCTGCTACAGTTTTTGTCGTCGCCTGTTACTGGGGCGTTGTCTGACCGATACGGCAGACGGCCCCTGCTTATGGTCACTACAGTGAGTATCATTATGTATATACATGTAGCGACTTCTTAGCAGTATTGTCTTTATAAATGTCTTGATATGTCAGATTCCTTTATTCAGTTGAGTGCTTGTGTTCCAGTTAGGGCTCATCTCCTCGTATGCCGTGTGGGCTGTTTCCAGAAACTTCACCATGTTTCTTTTGTTTCGTATAATTGGGGGAATCTGTAAGGGCAATGTCAGTCTGTGCACTGCCATTGTAGCTGACTTGCCTTGTCCAAAAGCAAGGAACAGAGGAATGGTATGTACAACTTTAATTTGTTGAATAGTTTTTTTCAATCTGACCCGTGCGTCTGTTTTCAGGCTATGATTGGCATTGCCTTTTCATTAGGCTTCACTGTTGGACCTCTGATGGGGGCTTATTTTGCCGTGAGCTCCAGGACATCAGGAGAAGAAAACGTGTTCCACCAGACTCCCGCTCTGCTTGCTTTGGCCTTCACTGTGGCGGACCTGCTCTTTATTTGGCTTGTGCTGCCCGAGACACTAAGAAAGGATCTCAAGGTAAAATTATGACACATTCTGAACTGTATTAGCGATGAAGTAATGTTACAGTATTACGTTTTTTTCTTTTTAAGGCCACTTTCTCTGGTCACTCCCGGGACCTCCTGAACCCAGTATCTTTGCTGTGCTTCTCGGCTATTAGCAGATCTAATGATTCTCCTTCAAAACTAAGTGAGTTTGAGCTTTACCTTGATCTTTACCTTGCTTTGTAAACGATATGTGAATCAAATCAATTTCTCACAGGGATGGAGAAATTAAGAAGATTGGGTCTTGTTTATTTTTGCTACCTTTTCCTCTTCTCTGGTCTGGAATTTACACTCAGTTTTCTGACACACCAGCGCTTCAAATTCACAAGGTGTTTTGCATAATGTTTTAATAATTGTATTTATAGACTGACACATTTACTTTTCAAATTACTGGAAAATGTGCTTTATTCCTTCCTATGTCTTAAACAGCATGCAGCAAGGGAAAATGTTTTTCTTCATTGGCATCGTCATGGCTTTGATTCAAGGAGGTTATGCTCGACGGATCAAACCTGGGAAACACATAAGCAATGTACAAATGGTGCGGCCAAAACAACACTACAGTTTTTCCCCTGTTTATTAATGTGGAGATTGATTGATTTTATGTACTGTGTTTTAGGCCATGGTTACTTTGATTCCAGCATTTATACTTATTGGATTCTCCTGGAATGTAACTATGCTGTACATTGGCCTGGCTCTATACTCCTTTGGTGAGTTGCTGGTCAAAACAGTATTTTATGTATTTTAACAAATTTGGGGTTAGTCTTGAGCAAAATTGGTGTTTTAATGTAATATTTTCTGTTGTCAGCGGCTGCAATAGTTGTGCCATGTCTGTCAACTTTAGTGTCTGACTATGGTAAGCTTCCTCTTCACTTTTTTTTTCAAAAACTTAATTAACTTTACTACAACCACATGTTAAAGTTGCTTATCTGCCCTGACTTTTTCCTAGGTTCTGTTAGTCAGAAAGGTACAGTGATGGGGATCTTGCGGAGTTTGGGTGCCCTGGCCAGAGCAATGGGCCCAGTTGTCTCATCCACTAGTAAGAATCTAAGACACAATATTATTATTTCTTGTCATAATGTAAAGTTTTTCTTGTGATCTTTACTAATTTTATTTGTATTTCACAGTTTACTGGGTAGCTGGAGCCAAAATGTGTTTTTTGCTCTCGTCTGCATCTTTCATTGTACCTTTGGCTCTTCTAAGAACTGATTGGAGCCTACAGGATGATAAGAACAAATAGCCTGCCACAAATTATAATATATGCTGGTACTGCTCTAAGACAATGCAATGATTGTATTATAAGAAACAGTTGAACCTTAACTGTGTAAACAAAAAAGGAACCTGTTTCTTTTTTTATACTTTATCGTATTTCTATTTTAATGAACAAAATATATATTTATTTTGTAATAAAAGAAAACATGTTTTATTCATTTGTTTTTGCTTCTGAAGTATTTTCACTGTTTATGGACAGTACACAGTGGTGCAGTAGCAGACCTTGTCCACTAGATGTCCCTGTTCGCTGATGTAAACATGAGCTCGTGACCTGCGCGCGCTGCTCTGACATGTAACAAGTTAAAGAAGCTAATCCAGCATGAAGCCAGTGTAAAATCACATTTCTGCTGTGTGTTAGAGCTCCAAACACTCTAGGAATAATGTGCATATTACTTTGACGGCGTACACGAAAACCTAAAGATGGACAAGGTAAGAAAGTTTTTATTTTAAGGTAAAACACGTTAGCTTCGTGCTAACGCTAAGCTAATACAGCAGTGTACTGTTTGCCTGCTGTAAAAGAGTTTAAGGTACAACTGCAGTGTGTGTATAAATGTGGATGATGAGCAGATAGTTTTGGAAGGAAATGAAATGCAAAACTGTTTAATGGTTCTCCATAACGGCTTTAGTGATCCAATCAAAATCAGACAAGTTTAGTGTTTAAAGAGTAATGTGCAGACTTCATCCACAGGTCCATAAAAGTAAACAATCTGCAGCCAAAAGAGCACAAAAGTCCACTGTGACGATGAAGCCAGGGTAACTATAGAATGCTGGCATTGTTTTACAGTAAAGACAAGCCTAAACCCCTTTTCTTTTTTTTTTTTTTGTGCCTTAACATCACAGATTTGTGCCAAACTTAAGCAAACAGGGCCGACGGCAACACATGCCAGGACAAACTACAGTTAATATGCATGTTATTTACGCGTTTGTGCGTGTGGATATTTCTCATAGGCCCTTTGTTTGTGACAACATGATTTTAACTGTTTATTAACCTACACAAGCAGAGAGCAGAGACATCACCAAGTTACATGCAAACTACAAATGAAATCGACTGTAGTTTCTTTGAAGTGTTTTGCTCTAAACTATTTGAAACGAGTTTATCACCTTCAATGACCTTTATAAATGAATTAAGTACACTTTCTACTAGTTGCTGACTTACTTCATTGTCTATTAAAGTAAAAATGATATTGTCATGATAAATGGTGAGGGGATTTGTGGGTGGAGGTGCAGGGTGCAGGTGTGGAGTCCTTTAGGTGGAGGTGCAGGGTGCAGGTGTTAGGTCCTCTGGGTGGAGGGTGCAGGTGTGGGGTCCTCTGGGTGGAGGTGGTATAGTATATTAGTATAACTTGTGTAAAGACAAACTGTGTCATAAATAACAGAAGTATTTGTGTTTTAACTACAGACTAGACTTTTATGAACCGACCAAAGGTCGCTGACTTGATTTACTCAACCTGTAAATTGTTTTTAGGAGCGTGAGCTGTCACAGGGGAGACAGAGGAGGGAGGCACTGACAGCGCCGTCAGCCACTGTAATTTTGCCAAACCCATACAAGTCCAGTCCAAGTTTAAGAAGGCACGTGTACTATTATTCCTGATGTGTATGATTATGTCACAGACTGGGCTATGCACTTACTTTATTGTGTGCATTCTTTTTAAAGGAGTCATTCATTGCGGGGCTCACCAACTACTGACAATTCAAGTTTGGGAAAACATGGATATAACAAACCAAAAATGAAAGTGAACACCATTCGGCAAAAAACTGAGACCACTGGGGATCTACAAACTAAGGTTTATTATGAGTAAAATAATCTAATGTTGCCTAAAAATTAGTATTCATACTTTGTTTGCAACCCAAGATATCCATGGGAAACCCTAAAAGTCCTGGGCATGGGAGAAAGGATATGAAAAGAAGAGGTCTGTTTTAAATATTCTTATTACATTAAGACGTTACATACCTCTACTAGCTCCTAAGGGATTTTGCTTTGTATTTTCTGTAGGAAGGGAGATGCCAGACGCTACATTTGAAGTGAAAATGGATGAGTTCCCGGAGTTAAGTGGCATCTTCGTGGACCAAGGAGACCCCCATTTTCGGAGACATTGCTGGGGACCTCCTACTCAAAATTTGGAAGAACATTCAGACACGGCATGGAAGGTTTTGCATCTTCTCCGGATATATGCATGGTTTAAGGATGAAGTTACATTATAATGAAAATGTGTTGTTTTTCATAGGTGAACAAAAATGCACCAGTAGCAAACTATAAGCCACCAGCAAAGTATAAGCCCCCACAGACTGAAGTAATTCCCAACTCATCAGGAAATGCAATGGGTAGAGAGTCTTTTATATTGCTTGGAAGGACTCAGTTGTAAAATGATAAAACATGGTGTATTTTGTCTTAAATAAACGGTGGATATTTTGCAGCTCGAGAGAGTATCCCTGGTTCTGTAACAAGCTCCTGGGCTAATATTGCCTCTCAGCCTCCCAAAAAGCCTGTTCTGAAAGACACTACCAAGCCCGCGCAGGTAAGACATTTTATTTATTCATTATTTTTAATTTTCTTGATAAGGAAAATGTAGAACCTGTGCGGCACTAATGTGGTGAAATGTTTGAATATTCTATGTGCTCGTTGCTCTTCTTGCAGGTTGATGAAGTAGCACAGGAAGAGGAGGAAGTGAGCACAGGCAAGAAAAAGCGAAAGAAGAAAAAGAAGAAATCAAAAGATCCAGATGAAGACATGGAAACTGGATCTGATAAAAATATTTTGTATCAGGACCCTCCAAAGTTTGAGGTAAGATTTCTTTAGTCACAGAAAGATAAAAATGGCCTGTTGCATGAGTTTATTATTTGTATTTGTCTTTGCAGGATGAAGAGGAGTTTCCTGGCCTTACACCTTCTTTTACTGGAACAGAAAAGTTATTGACCAGAAGCAAAACAGCACATCTATGCAACAATGTATGTCTGTTATTAAGTGTAACTACTATTGCTTATCTAATTACCTGCACTTAAACATTCTGCTGCGATCAAAAATACTTTTATATTCTGACATTTGCTCTTGCTTTTTAGGAAAACCAAAGACAAAGCCTCCAGCAACAGCCTTTGGATCAGAAAAAGGACAAAACCCAAAATACAAAGGCTCCTTGTACGGAGACCCCAAAAGTACAGGTACAGAATGCTACACATACCTATTTAAGTTTATTTACCGATGTGTTATATACAATTTCCCTTATTTTTGCAGAAAGCTGAAAAGGTTTCAGGTAAGAAGAGCAAAGTGCCTGTTCAGCTTGACATTGGAAACATGCTGGCAGTCCTAGAAAAGAAACAATCTCAGAAAGCCAAGCAGGACACGAAGCCTCTCACACTCTCAGGTAATGCCAATGTCTCTATAATAAAACTGAGGGCTGATGGCTCACAGTAAAAGCGTTATGTGTTTTTAGTTGGTGGAGGTTTGCCTGTGGTTCCTAAGCAACCACCTGTGCAGAAGAAACTTGTCATACAAGGCAAAATCGCACACAACCCTCTCGACTCCACTAGCCCATTGGTCAAGAAAGGCAAGCAGAGGGAAGTGCCAAAAGCTAAGAAACCTACTGCTCTTAAAAAGGTATAACACCAGGTATAATAATAACCATTCTAAACATCGCTATGGCAATGGTACAAATTTTCCACTCTGAAACCACTCTGAAACCCATATATGGTGTACTTGCTTAAAGGTGCACTATGTAGCTTTTCTGGTGGAGGCTCAGGCACATGGTTGTCATGGAGATGTTATTGCTTTGCCTGGAATGCTCCATAGTATGACATTTAACTTTTTAAATCTTGCACGAAGGACTTCAGTTGCTTTAAAAATACCTTGAGAAACACGCGTTCTGACTGTGAGCGGGATTGCTTCTCCACAGATCTAATCTTTGTCTGGTGGTTTTACTTGTTTGTCTCTAGGGAGATTGATAAGTTTAATGCCATACTGTGGAACAATACAGGCAAAGCAGTAACACCCCCTACCAGAAACGTTACACAGTGCACCTTTTAAAGAAAAAAAAAAATTGTTGTAGGTCATTTTGAAGGAGCGCGAGGAGAGGAAGCAGAGGCGACTGCTTGAGGAGAGAGGTGAACTGCCTGAAAGCGAGTCCGTACATGCAGAGGCGGAGGAGGAAGACTGTGAAACAAGTGCTGCAGGTTATATAAGCCTCACTTAACCTTTGAAGGATTGAAAGTTCAAATAAGAACATGTGTGTTTAAGAGTTGCAACAATTAATCAGAATGATTGTGACTAGTCGGGTATTTTGATAATTGTAATCACTATCTGCTCTATGCAGACTCTGAACCACATGCCCAAAGACACTTTATCAGAAAAGCAGCAATATTATTAAATCAAAATGTCAAAAAAGAAATAACAAGTTGTGAGTTTTATCAGTTTTATTTTGTAAATATTCTCTAGAAGTCTCCAGTCAAAATATTTCATTATTTGGTTTAAAAAATAATAAATAAAAAATATTAATGTACCATAGAAGTGGTTGTGTAATCAAAACAATAATCACTGACAAATGTGTTTTTATACAAAACAGATGAGGTGCTCAGTCCTACAGAAGACGTTTGTGATCAAATTGAGATCAATGATGATGAGGAGAAAGGGGAACATGAGGAACCTCCCCAAGAACTGACCATTTCACCAACAACAATAATCACCCACATGGATACACCTAAAATCCACAGCAGAAAGTTCCGGGAGTAAATATTGAACACTATTTTAAATGTATTAGCAATAATCAGCAATTACCCTGTAATTTCTAACCTAACATTTTGTGTTTTGGCAGATATTGCACTCAAATGCTCAGCAAAGATGTGGATGAATGTGTGACAACACTTCTGAAGGAACTTGTGCGTTTCCAGGATCGTCTGTATCAAAAAGACCCAATGAAGGCTCGCATGAAAAGGCGAATCGTCATGGGTTTACGAGAAGTGCTCAAACACCTGAAACTCAGGAAGGTCAAATGTGTCATCATTTCACCCAACTGTGAGCGCAGCCAGGCCAAAGGTTCAGCTTCATTTAGTTTAAATCTGTTTTGTGTTTTATTCTGAAATATTTCAGAATACCCTGGATATATGGTGTAGTTCATCATTATACTGGTTCTGACTTTTGCAGGAGGCTTGGATGAGGCTCTACACACCATCATCGATACCTGTCGTGAACAGGACGTGCCCTTTATCTTCGCTTTGTCCAGAAAAGCTTTGGGTCGCTGTGTTAACAAGGTCGTGCCAGTGAGTCTCGTTGGTATCTTTAACTTTGATGGTGCACAGGTCAGTCTAGTACAGCAGCTGATTTATAATCTGGAGGTTTTATGTTTCTGATAAACATTAGTTTGGTTTTACAGGACATTTATCATAAAATGATAGAATTATCTTCTGAGGCCAGAAAAGCGTATGAAGAAATGCTTTTGAGCCTGGAGCAGACAGAGCCGGAGACCTCAGCAGAAACCGAACAGCCGTTTGCGTCGGACCAGATACAGACGGGTCTAAATGGCAGCCTGTCCGAGGAGCCTGAGTACAGTACGTCAGTCTGGTTTTATCACAATGTTCACATGTACAGTTTTGGAAACCACAAAATTACTTTTAATTTGTGTTTTTTCAGTAAAACTATGGAAGAAATTATTGGAAAAGGAATCAAACCATGCATATATGAATTTTGAGGAGCAGCTGAGCTCCATGTGCTTGGACAGTGAATGCACAGAACACGATGACGACAGCACGAGCTGACGGCTGTGAAGCATCACCAAGTCCCACACACGGGGCCAATCTGCCAGTTCACAATACAGTTTTACATAGTATTCTAAATTTGACATTATGGCTGGATAAAAATGGCATTAATATGACACATTTTATGAATGTATGAATACTGAATGAAAACTCTAATGGGATGAAGTTATTACAAATAGTTTGAAACTATTATGCACTGTCTAGAACAGTTAAGCATTTATTCTGAGCACTGCAAAAGATGCACATAATAGAAACTGTGTTCTCATCTGTCACAGTCAGAGTTTTGTTCAAATACATTATAGAAAATGTGAAGGAGATTAACTATTGTAATTTATATTGAATCCCAATTAATCTGACTTTTGTTGCAGATTATTGCATGTAGTTTGATTTGTGCAAATGTATCAGGAGCCTTTAAATCCAGTGTCATAAGTCATTACACGAGTGCTTTAGCTGTGTATTGTTTCTGTGAAACAAACTAATTGTTCCATTTGTTTTGCAATCACATTTGCATTATTTTTAGAGAAGAGGTTTTAGTATTAAAGTGAAGCCTTTGATCATTCCAAAACAAAATATCAATGAAAAAAACAAGGATGATAAATCTTTAGGTAAATGTCTTTCGTAATGTTATATTTTCCTAATCGGATTTAGAAATAAATTAAGATTCAGACTAAGAAGGCTGTTGTGTGTTTGGTTTGTTGTCATGTCTCCAGTGTGATGTCCAACAAAACCTGAAATCTTATTTTAAACTTATATAACACATGTACCAGTACTCGTACTGCACACACTGTTTTAACCACAAAATGCAAAAACGTTATAGTGTTCCTGCTGGTGTGTCACCACGAGACAAGGCAAAACAATTAAACTCAAGACAAGGTTAATAATTTACTACACAAGTAGGCCATATTTCGTTTTGTCACATTACATTTTACATTATGGGGGTTGTAGTGATATTGTCGACATATCCATTATGGAGGAAGTCCGTGCACACTCCCCCCTTCTCCATCATTGGATGTGGAGACTTGTGGGTGCCACAGTCTGTGTATTGTCCATTATTTGCACAGGAGGGATCCTGCAGCAGCACTATATGGTCACCTTTGACCTCTGTGACCTTGGTGTAGTCGTCGGGCAGCCTCTCCTCCTCGTGTCTGTTCATGTCTGTGTTTTTACTGTCTGAGGTGTTGCTTTGTTTCTCCAGTATGATGCACTCTCCTCTTATGTCTTTCACCGTGCTGTAGTCTCCAGGTTTCATGTCCTCCTGCTCCGGGACCTCCTGTTTGGGAATATCCACATAGCTGCTGTTTTCCAATGGCACCACCTTCAGATCGCTGACTGACTGACTCTCCTCTGTCTCCATTGCATTGACAATGTTCAATTCATTGACAAATCCAGACTCACTGATGTCCACAAAATAGTCTAGTATCTGTGTTTCCTCTTTGTGGTCCACATTGTTTTGCACATTTGATTCCTCATTGATGTTTGTTTCAGAGTGAAACTTGTTTGAAATGATCATCCCATTTGGACCCAGGCCTTCAAAAATCAGCGGATTGTCATCACGCACGATCAGGTATTCCTCCACCTGGTTTTTCCAGGGTGTCATGGACGGAAAGACCTGGTTTATGAGCAGAGCACTGGTGACCTCTTCAGACCGGCCGCACTGAAAAACAGTCAAATATATCTTAGTATATAGACAACATATATTTTACTCAACATGGCACAGTGGTGGAAAGTAAAAATATAAAGGCAGTGTGTTAGGTATTGCATTGTAGTTTTGTTTTGTTTTTTTACTTAACTTGGGTAAATATACTTTTTACTTTCACTTCCCTACATGTAAAAGCAGGTAACTGAACTTACTCCCCTATAAGTACTTTCTACTTGTTTTTGAGTCCTGTTTCAATGGTCAGATAGTCTTTAATATTAAAAAAGTCGCAGAGACTCTGGGTGTTGAAATGTATGAGAGAGAATCCCTTCATTTCCATTTTAAAGTCCTCTTCAGAATAATGCTCACAGTCCTGATCGTTGCTCACAGACTGTATGACATTTACACAGTCGATGGTGTTGATGTAATAATGGATCTTTGGGTCACTGCCTTTTCCTAACTCATAATCTCTGTGTTCTTCATACTTAAAGCTTTGTTCTGCAGTATACTTTAGCTATAGATAAGAACGATAAAATAAATAAACAAGCAAAAATGAAAAAAAAAAAAAAAAACCTTTTCCTTGTGCAAATATTTCTTTTACTGCAAATATTTCATTTATATTTCTCCAGCTCTGATTTACTTCTAATGGTCCCTGCTGTGATGGTCCCCTTCAGAATCTTTGCTTGTCATTCTTCTTCATTCATGAACACCGGCGCCTTCAAGCATTTTTGCAACTTTCATCAACTCAACAACAGTTTTGTCTTTTCTTCTCACAAATCTGACGATAATATTTGGTCTTTTGGCCTGTTTTTGAGGAACTGTGTGTCAAACAGCTATTGTTTTACTGTCAATAGTGATTACTTTGCTTTTTTTTTTTTTTTTTCAGAACTTTACCTCTGCTACAGTTTACACAGTTCTCCTTCATTTGCTCCAGCAGTGACCCAGGCATGAGACCGATGCCTAGTCTCATCACATCCTCCGTTCTGGTGTATCACTCCAGCTGCTCTACTCTTTTTGCAGCTCTTCTGTTTCACTTCAACAATCAGTTTCTATAAATCCGACTGCTGTTGCACCACTTTCTTGAATTCACCAGTGTAAAAAAGACCAGTGGCTGCTTTAAATTCTCCAAGTTTTTTGCTATTGTAGTTTTTGAAGTGATGTTGAGCCTCCCGTAGACCTTGATCAATCACAAGCCATGTATCGTGTTGGAGATGAACAAAATCGCGTCAAAATAATCCAGTACGCATCACACGAATCCTTATCTGTAAAACTAAGCAGAACTAAGAGGAAGAAAATGGATGGATAAAACTCCACCGAGCTGATATTCTTTTGAGATGTTTGAGGGACTGAGAAAGCCGATCAGCACAAACATTTGGGTCAATATCAGTGTGAAATACTTTAGTTTTTTAGTTTGAAGTAAGTTTTTCAATGGGTATTTATAAATAGTGATGGTAGAATACTTATTGCAAGTGTGTTTAGTCTGAATACTTTTACATCGAGTCGCTTTTAAATAGTTTAAAACCGCAACATAGGCTTAAAAACACGCTTCCACTGTTTGTTCTGCATTTCCTATCACTAATTAGAGAAATAAAAATCACTGTGTAATTCAGTCTATCTTAAAGCCTAAATTATGTGATCAAGTTCTGCAATTTATTCCTTTGATTTTAGAAAAGTAACTGTATTCTGAAAACCACCAAATTAAAGAGTAACTGTTCTGGAATAAAGTCCGTTTAGTGTATTTTTGGTCCGTGTGTTCAGTTACTTCCCAGCACAGATGCTTTTTCTTCTCTCTTGCTTGTACGTTACTGTCGCCAAGTGAAATGCACAAGTTACCACGAGCATGAGCGGTTGTAACTTGTAAGGATTAATTAGGTTCAAGCATTGCTAAATAAAAATCCCGAAGTGCAAAGCTTACACTGGCAAAAACATTTTCAGGTTTTTGTTCTGCACTCCTCTCTTTTAAGGTTAATTTTATGATGATTATTTATGTTTTAATTAGTTGTATTGTGATTTGAATGTCTTTGTTCTTCTGTAAAACACTCTGAATGACTGTGTGTGCGTGTGTTACCTTGAGCAGATGCACATCGACTCCTTTTATCTTGGGTCCAGGAACAGGAGGGAGAAGCCAGTGTTTGATACTAACAGAACAAACAATACAATCTGTCAGCTCGATTACTGTTATGCACTGAACATAGCAAACCCACTGATAACATACAATTTCCACTTGATGCATAAGATGCACACTGCTGCGAAAAATGGTATGGCCGAGAAGAAGGCGACCGGAATCCAGAAACGTTGCTGTTTAGGTTCGGCTGGAAATAGAAACAGAGGTTTAATATCATGTAGCATCAGGGACAATGTTCTATGTTAGAAATATAAAACTAAAGAGGAGACTTACGCTTCGGGATTTGAGTGTACACGCTGTTGCTCCATTCACTCCATCTACCATTATCTATATTACAGCGCACTTGGACTGTGTATTGCTTCCCTGGAGAGGCGTTGTATAGTATGAACTGTGACTGTAAGCCTGCTTCCTGCATCTAAATAAGGAAATAAGGCAAAGAAAACTGTAACAGACCCTTCTGAGATGTATTCTGTACCATATTTTCAGGACTATAAATGTCACTGTTTTCATAATTTGTCCGGGGTGCGACTTATATGTGCAATTATTAAAATATATCATTTCACACCTTCGTTATTGTCACAGTGACAGCCTCACGAGGGCACTCAAGGCTTGTACCAGTATCTACTACTCCTGTACCATTGAAAATTTATATGTCAACCTTACTGTAATTTAAAAGACTGAACAAAAATGCCCCTAAAAGAAAATGGCATTCTGCTGAGTCTGATGATGCTACGAAGAAGAGGAGGTGACACCGAGGATGAAGAATTCAATGGATTTAGTGATTTGGAGTGAGATCCAGAATAAACTTGTGTAATCTTGGCTGGAGCGACTTACAGTACTATGTTCTTTCTACTTGTTGATTATAAATGTATCCAGAATGTGACTGTAAACAATGTAAACGATGGGAAAGTCAAAAGAAGTCCGCACTTACTGTCCAGTTACCGTCCTCCTCTTTGAACCTGAGTTGATATTTGGTAGTGAGCCAGCCAAAATTGCTGCGAAAAACGTAAGGATTCCAGGAGACATGAATCGTGGGACTATCTTGATCAAACTCCAGTCGTACAGTGACATTTTCCGGCGGATTGCCCTTTACTGTGAAAAGAGGAACAACAGGCACCGTGTGATTTATAAATAGTTGTAAACTGGATGAAGGATTGCACATTACACAAGGTTATACTGAACGTTACAATGACCAGTCTAGGACAAATTGTTTCCTGGTTATAGAGGAAATAACCAAATACAGCATTTTGTTTTGAACTGAAATGCTATTTTCATAACGTTTCATCATTCTGAAACATTCTGACACATGAAAAATGAGAAAATGAGGTTAACGTTAATACGACTAAACAAATGATAAAAAATTTAGAAAATGAAGTTTTGCGATTGTGATTGGATTCGTAATTTACATTTTAAAATCCATTTCACATTAAAATAATAGTGCACATTTGAGAAACAAGACTAGATCATGCTTTGCCAAACTAATCTAAAAACCCTATGCATTTCAGAGTTTGTGCATAAAAACTGCAGGCGTTTCAGAGAACGTTCTTGATTCATCTTAGAAGGTATTCTGAAAATGTTAAAAAAAACAGTTGAAGGTTAAAGTAAACTGATACTTTATGGAGGAGGAGGAGTTGTGTCGTCAAACAAATGGCTGTATGGCGCTATAAACAACCCAGGCCACAAACCTGTTCAGCCTGATTCTTAACAGGTTTATCACTACCACCTCCCGCTCTGTACTTTTCCATTCTTGGCCCAAGTAATAAATACATACAGTACAAAATGCCACTTATAGCCTGGGTCCACAGAAAATCAATTGAAGTGTTCCAGTTACAGCTGATTAAATATACTATACTATTGAATATATTGTTGTGATTGTAATGTATTTCTTATTCTGTAAAGCACTTTGAACTTTTACTTTATGTGCAAATTGGGCTATAAAAATAAACTAGCCTTGCCTCTGTTATATGGAAATTTTGCTATTGCCACATATGATATGGAGGTTAGTTAATCAGTGTTAAAATAATACAGCCTTATGCACTTGGCTCTTAAGTTTAGCAGCTGACCTTTTTCTAGACTAAATGGTAAAGATCAAAGCATAAGTTATGACATTAAGACTGATAACCAGCTGATGTGCATTTGAATATCTAGTTTAGCTTTTTCATTGTTTGCGAGTTTATATTAAACTGCAAAAAAAACTCTTACAAATGTCCACCACATCTATCTTAAATACATCCGATGAAGCATTTCCAAAGGCGTTGAAGGCCACCACAGTGAGAAAGTAGTCCACCCAAATGGAGGTGAGGTTCCTGTCGAAGAAGCAGGAGTTCTTCCCCGCTGTGTGATAGTCTGCACACTCACGAGTCTTTTCTCTGGGGAAAAATGTAAAGAGTATAGAGTAGTCCCAAATATAATACAAAAAATATGGTGTTACATGTTATGATATCAAATTTCAGTGATTATTGTGAGATAAAACATCATGATTTTATGATTATCATTATTAATGATTATTCATAACACAGCCAGATGTTCTTCTGAGTGTGTGTGTCATGTACAGTGTGTGTAATGGCTTTCATTGTTTGAGTGTATTCACTAGTTTGCCTCTACTGTTGATTATATTTTTGCACTGTATTGTTACATTTTAGGGTGACTTCTTCACCATCTGTCCAGGGACAGCAGATGAAAAAAAGCCTTTCTGGCTAAATCTGGTACATTTACAGAAATGTTCATTGATGTGCACTGTCCCTGTCAAACAAACCAAATAAATAAATAGATAGCAGTAAACCGATTCACCTGCAAACACAATAAGATCACCATTCATTTAGTTTGATTTAAGAAATCAAACTTTATGAATGATAAACTCAAGTTAATGTGACTTAATAGATAAAACATTTTACATTTACTTTTCACAGCATAGATTCAGTGGAAATGATTACATTTTGCTTCTAAAATTCTCAGTGTTAATGTTTGTTGGTTCTTACAATTATGCTGTGACCTGAATAATCATTATTATCAATTAACAAAATAATCTTAACCTCCCATTTTGGCACTGGGTAAAACACCCGTAACACTGTTATGGCAGAAAGGGCATCTGGTATGAAAATCTACCCAATCAAATGTGTGTCTGATGTTGCAATCCCTAACAAAAAAAATAAATAAATGAATAAACTGATTAAAATGGAGAGTGGACAGTGGTGTACTGCTTTTGTATGTGAAAGGCAACAAAGGCTTGCACACAGCTCATTAAGCACGAATGTGAGCAGGTGCTTTTCCATGTTGGTTTGCAACACAGAAACCTCACGGGCTGATATAATTACTGCATAACACAAGGACCTGAGGTCTTTGCTTAAAGCATTTTCTAGTTTCTGCACCATCTCCATAGAAACAGTTGAACAATACATCTAAAAATAGATAATGTCACAGGTTTTGTATTCAGAAATACTCAAAAAATGTATATATTGCGTTTTGTAGGCTGTAAAATAACCTGATATGTGTTTTATTTTACAGTCCATTCAGTTTTTTGTGAAACTTGAACTACAGTCAAGAAATTGCAAACATGCTGCAGCACATATCTGATGGACTGCCAAAATGCTGTCTATATACTGTCATTACTGTAAAACAAGCAGAATGTATCTACTACTGTCATTACTTACTACGAATACCACAAATACTTACCGGTCTTTCGCATAGAAGAGGCGGTATGTGGTGTCTTCTCCATCGTCAGGGTCTGGCTCCCACCAGCAGGTAAACGTCTCTTTATCAGGGGAACGGCAATCTTTAAAAACAGGTTTCCCAGGAGGAGAATTACCTGGCAACACAGATGACAAACAAGCGTCAGTTTGTGATTGAAAATTAAACCAAGGAAGTAAAATATTTACTACACTAAAGCAAGTGGTGTACTGGAAAACACATTCTTCAAGTAAATACATCAGGTTTTGCACTGCTTTTTGTACTTGTATTTCATTTGTCACTGCAGCCCTGCTGATGCACAAATTAGCACAGTCAACAGTTGGACAACTTGGTCTTTTCTCTGTAAAAATGATCACCTGAGGAAGTAGCCCTTTCAAACCTCTTTTACAAATATATCTTTTTGACTCGAGACCTTTTATTTCATACTCACTTAACTGCAGTTTATCTTAAGCAGTTGCAGTTACAATTAAGGTTGTTTTTTTTATTATTCCCAAGAGATTTTAACATTACTATGTCAAACAATAGCTCAGTGACCTCTTAAACGACCAACATTTTTGCCAGTGAAATATTTTAAAGGGATTATACACATTTATATGGACAAGAGCAGGAAGCAGAGCATTGATTAGCTGTGGCCAATTTCTACATTTTACACATAATTACTTATTCGCTGTTGTTTGTGTCAAGAATTCCTTTCCTCAACTACAGCCCATCCCACTAGAGTACGTATATATATATAAACCAAAAGAATGTTATTTATACTTTTTAGAGCTGTGTCTTTTCATTGTATCAGTTGGTCTTGACACTTGAGCCAAGGTTGATATTTTGTTTGGGCTGACCACCTGACAAAATAAAATATAAAGGTGCAATATGGACTTACTGGAACACTCAAAGACTGCAGAAATCAGAAGGAGCAAGACCCAGCCGAGCAACCTCTTCAGTCTGGTACAATCTGTCATCCTGCCAGGCTTAAGTGAAAGGACATGGAGGAATATCATCTCAAATTGTGTTGTGACCGAAAACAAGACAATATGTGGGTCAAGAGTCTCAACATACTGCTAAGCTACTGTTCTGTAGGCTAACGGGAGGTTGCCTAGGTCACCACACGCAAATCACATATTAGAGCAGGAGAAATTAGTTTGAGACGATGACTGCTGTAAAGTGACATATTGACTACCACAACAACTTGACCAAGGTCCTTTTTATGATGAATAATCCTGACTACTGCTCCATAAAGTAAACAGTCCCTCAAGTATGGATTTACACAGATAACTTCCTTATTCTCTCACAGTCGATGAACATGACACAACCTGGACAGCATTTGCGTTGATCATGCTGTCAGTACACTGTTCCATCCAAGTCTTTTGTGTCCAATCATCATTTGCAGTTCTGTTTCATCTTTTTGTTTAAACAATATTAACCTGAAAGCATACGAGACGATGTGTGCAGCAGCCTGAAGTCACTTGGACTAGATTAAGACTGTGACCCGCGCATAACAACAGATAGTGTCATGAAGATTAGGTCAAAGAGATAGATAATATTACATATCAATATAGATGACAATACAAATTAATACAAGTAAAGATTTAGGGCAATTAATGCCATAACAATTGTCATGGGGCATAATATATAATGTTCAATCCAAACATATGCTTTTTTAAAGATATGGTCAGTGTAGTTGTGAATGTTCACCATAGGCCTATTTCATATAAAAGCAAATAGGCACATAACTTATATAACTGAATTCTATAACCGTATATCAATCTTCATATATTACTCTTCAAACAAACTAGGCTGTAATAACACAAATGAAGAAGGCTTATGGAGTTACACCACCTGTAGAGTATGTTACAGCAGTAGACATAACCAAACTGCGCATTACCATTTAATCACTATTCTGTATGAACTAAACACAACATTATAATTTTGTTAATATACAATGTAGGATCATAACTTACCTAATTCACTTTAAATGTTTTGATTGGAGTTCATCTGAAATCCATATAAAATCGGAGGTTACTCCAGTCACGACACTTCCGCAGACCTTTCAACACCTGAAGACCAGTGCATTTGACACCACGGCTCAGGTATGGAGAGGGAGAGCCTGTCCATAGGCGTCAGGAGGAGGAGCCTGTCCACAGGAGTCAGGAGGAGGAGCCTGTCCAGAGGCGTCAGGAGGGAGGAGCCTGTCCAGAGGAGTCAGGAGGTAGGAGCCCGTCTAGAGGAGTCAGGAGGTAGGAGCCTGTCCAGAGGAGTCAGGAGGGAGGAGTCTATCCACAGGCATCAGGAGGGAGGAGCCTGTCCAGAGGAGTCAGAGGAGTCAGGAGGTAGGAGGGAGGAGCCAGTCCACAGGAGTCAGGAGGGAGGAGCCAGTCCACAGGAGGGAGGAGTCTGTCCAGAGGAGTCAGGAGGAAGAAGCCTGTCCAGAGGAGTCAGGAGGGAGGAGTCTGTCCACAGGAGTCAGGAGGGAGAAGTCTGTCCAGAGGAGTCAGGAGGGAGGAACCTGCTGGGACTTCTCAGAATCACTGCAAAGGGAAAACAAAAATAAATACTTTGAACTAAAATGACACAATGCTTTAATTACAACCTTGTAAATTGTATTTGCTTTGCTTTGCCGGAAACAACATGAGCCAAAATAATTAGTGCAAAATGGCACACCACTACTGTGTATGCTGTGTTGAATGTATTGAATTGTTTTGTCTGTTGTTACTATTTTGTTGCCTAATTAAAAGAACAATACAAATGCAACAGAAATGGTGCTGCCAGTTTAGAGAAATGATTTAGATGTCCCACTGTTTTATTGATGCTCCAAATATTATTCTAAAAAGTGAGATTTGCATATTGTTTCCTCACAAAGAAATTAAGATTCTGGCATTCTGAGTTGTAACACATGTATCCCAATCTGTGCATAAAAACTAATAAACACTAACTAAACTAAACACTAATATGATGTTATTGTTATTGATAATTTACTATGAACTTAAATTTCCCAAAATGTCCCATCTACATTATTCAAAAACATGGCATTAATTTTCTACAGCAAATTGGTCAGTTTTAATGGACTCAGACTTGAACTTTAACAGCCACAATCAATAACATCTGTAGCTTTTTACCATCTAAAAACATGTCAAAACTCAAAGGTTTGCTGTCAAAACCAGACTTTGAGAGACTTGTCCTGCATTTGTCTCCAGTAGGTTAGACACTTAAGACAGCTGCAGTACATCCAGAACGCTGCTGCTCGGGTCCTGACTAGAACCAGGAAGTACGTGTGTCCTGTGCTCAGGTCTCCGGCTCCTGAGGCTCAGGGAATAGACTTTAAAGCAGCTCTGCTTGTGAACAAGTCTCTCACACTCTGAGGACTAAACCAGGACTAAACCAGGACTAAACGAGGACTAAACCAGGGCTAAACCAGGACTGAACCAGGACTAAACCAGGACTAAACCAGGACTAAACCAGGGCTAAACCTAGACTAAACCAGGACTAAACCAGGGCTAAACCAGGACTAAACCAGGACTAAACCAGGGCTAAACCAGGGCTAACCCAGGACTAAACCAGGACTAAACCAGGGCTAAACCTAGACTAAACCAGGACTAAACCAGGGCTAAACCAGGGCTAAACCAGGACTAAACCAGGGCTAAACCAGGGCTAACCCAGGACTAAACCTGGACTAAACATGGACTAAACCAGAACTAAACCAGGGCTAAACCTAGACTAAACCAGGGCTAACCCAGGACTAAACCAGGACTGAACCATGACTAAACCAGGCCTGAACCAGGACTAAACCAGGGCTAACCCAGGGCTAAACCTGGACTAAACCAGAACTAAACCAGGGCTAAACTTAGACTAAACGAGGACTAAACCAGGGCTAAACCAAGGCTAAACCACGGCTAAACATGGACTAAACCAGGACTAAACCAGGACTGAACCAGGACTAAACCAGGATTGAACCAGGGCTAAACCAGGACTAAACCAGGACTAAACCAAGGCTAAACCAGGATTAAACCAGGACTAAACCCAAGACTAAAACAGGACTAAACCCAAGACTAAAACAGGACTAAACCAAAGACTAAACCAGGACTAAAGCAGGACTAAAACAATACTAAAACAGGACTAAACCAAGACTAAACCAGGGCTAAAACAGGACTAAACCAGGACAAAACATGGGCAATCAGTGTTTTGTGTTTTGAGTTTTGTGCAGTTAAAACCTGAACATTCTTCCTGAAGATGTGAAACAGGCCTCTACTTTGACAATGTTTAAATCCAGGCTCAAACTGTTCTGTTTAGCTGCATGTGACTGAAAGAGTTTTATTCTGCACTTTTCCCCTTTAATTTTACTTTTATGACGAATATTTATGTTGTGATTTGTTGTATTGAGATTTGAATGTGTTTTTTTTATTCTGTAAAGCACTCTGAATTACTTTGTGTACGAATTGTGCTGTACAAATAAACTTGCCTTGCCGTGATTTTACCTGACGCATCTTCGATGAGCGCGTAGCTAACGTGTAGCTAACGTGGGGCTAACGTACAGCTAACGTAGAGCTAACATGTAGCTAACGTGCGGCCAACGTACAGCTAACGTAGAGCTAACATGTAGCTAACGTAACGTGAAGCTAACGTAGAGCTAACGTGTAGCTAACGTGCGGCTAACTTGTGGGTGAAACCAAAACCAAGAGCGCAGTTGGGGGCGTGCTGTGTGTCACTTTCTATGTTTCTTCCAGGAAGTAACATTTTTGCGCTGGTTTACGTCCCAAATCATCCTAAAGACACAACAGATGGTTTAAAAAGTGTATAAAGTTGCCATGACGGATTCTTTAGAGCGCTCCACAAAGATTAGCCTCCTGAGGGAACCCGTGTGGAGGAAACTTTGCGACGTGTTGGACAAATCCGACAATAATAAAGGATGGAGAAGACTTGGAGAGATTGTTGGAAATGACAAGCGGTTTAAAGTCAGGTGAGTGGCTTTTACACTTCATTTCATAGTCTTTATTTTGACTGATTTTGAGTAGATCATTCCATCTGATATATGGTAAGATTACATCCTCCATCCCACTTTCAACTGTTTTCAAAAACTCATTTTACAGCTCTTTCTTCATTCATGATTATACTAATGGCTGTTTATGACTCTTTCAGCTCAGATGAGATGGAGATGTGCTCTCTGAAGGTGTTGCAGGTGGAGGGCAGTCCCAGCAACATGCTGCTGAGGCTTCTGGGAGAGCGAGGATGTACTGTGGCTCACCTGAACGAGTACCTGCAAACCCTGGGCAACACCCAGGCCTTGGACTGTCTCAAACCTCCAGGTACAAGACAACTGAGCATTAATCTACACCATTCACTTCACTCTTCGCATTGACTGATGTATTGCCCAGTGTATTTCTGGTTTGGTCCTAGTTTAGTTCTGATGTAGTACGGTTTGGTCCTGTTATAGTCCTGGTTTATTTCTGGGTTTATTTCTTATGTAGTATGGTTTGGTCTTGTTATAGTACTGGTTTAGTTCTGGGTTTAGCTCTGATGTAGTATGGTTTGGTCCTGTTATAGTCCTGGTTTAGTCTTGGTTTAGTTCTGGGTTTAGCTCTGATGTAGTATGGTTTGATCCCATTATAGTCCTGGTTTATTTCTGGGTTTAGTTCTGATGTAGTATGGTTTGGTCCAGTTATAGTCCTGGTTTAGTTCTGGGTTTAGTTCTGATGTAGTACGGTTTGGTCCTGTTATAGTCCTGGTTTAGTCCATGATTAGTTCTGGGTTTAGTTCTGATGTAGTACGGTTTGGTCCTGTTATAGTCCTGGTTTAGTCCATGTTTCAGTTTAGGGTTAAGTTTTGATGTAGTTTGAGCAGGGGTCAAACTGTTCATAGTCCTGGTTAGTCTGGTTTAGTTCTGGGTTTAGCTCTAATGTATATGGTTTTCACCTGTTATAGTCCTGGTTTTCAGTCTTGGTTTAGTTCTGAGGCGACAGCTCTGAGATGCTAGTATGTGTTGATCCCATTATAGGGGACAGCGGTTTTGCAAAGTTCTGGGATTCGTAGTATTAGTGGTGCAGTACGGTTTGGTGCCTGTTATAGTCCTGGTTTATTTCCAATTTAGTTTTGATGTAGTATGGTTGGGTCCAAATATAGTCCTGGTTTAGGGCCAAATTTAGTTCTGGGCCTTAGTCTGATGTAGTATGTTTTGAGTGACCAGTTATAGTCCTGGTTTAGTAAGGTGGGTTTAGTTTCGGGGTAGTACGGTTGCGTTCGGTTCATAGTGGGCCTGGTTTTGTTCTGTGTTTAGTTCCCAGTTTAGTTTCAGTTTAGTCCTAATTTTATGAGGTTTTGGAGTGACCACCTCCCAATCTAGCATTAACGGCATGCATTACGGGGGTTATGGGTGCATTCGGCTACTCTGGTCCTGGTTTTGTGCATGTTTAGTTCCCAGTTTAGTCCCAATTTTGGTTTTAGTGTTGTAGAAAAAGAGAGACAAGTTGAATGTAGCGGGGCATGGAGGGATGAACTGAATGGACGTGCAGGACAACCAAAAGAGGGAATAGTAGTCACTGTGTGTTGGTGTGCACGTGTGAAGGCACCCTTAGAATAAAAGCTACTATCATGATGTACTTTTTGTCCAATTTGTTATATTTTTATTTGTATGTCATAAATGTATAAGATCACATACATAAAATATGTTAAAAGTAACTCGTGTTTTTTTTTTTCAGCATTACAGATTCTCATTCAGCCCCAGTCAGTGGCTCTCATGTCTGGGCATAATCTGCGTCTCAGCTGTCAGGCTGTGGCTAATGGTCCTGTGGAATATCAATGGTTTAAATCAAGAGATGAGGTGATTATAATGATGTTATTACATTACAGTACTTTTCTTTACTAAAAATAGGCACTATTAACTTGAAGGAACGGAAATCGGATCCATATGCCCTTACATTTCAGCTCAGAATTTGTTTTTTAACTTTCTGATTGCAGACGTATGCATCCGTAATTACTGGGCCTATTCAAAAGAAACAAAACCACAGACAAAATGTACACATTGGAACATATTTTCTCCTAACATAAAGAAACAATAGATTCAGAAAGGTGCGTCAGTATTAATTAAAATGAATTTGTAGAGCGCACCCTTAACAAATAATGATAAGGTTCAACATTTGTGGATCATACTATATTTCTGAAAAAAACAAAAAACAAAAACTATCATTGTAGTCTATAACCTGAACGCAACCTTTATTCAAAGATTTTTTTTTCCAAGTTTTTTGTTTATCCTCTCGATTACAGACAGATAGAAGTATAACTAAATGCAATATCTGAAGTTTAAAAAATGGGATGGTTTCTGCACAGGTAAAAAGAGCATTGCTAGTCACTTGTATTATTAAGTATTTATAGACTTTTAGAAACTTGGCCCAGTGAAACACTCACCTCTGTCTGCTTTTTCGCATTTACCTTTACATGCAATGAATAATATATTTGTTGTGGGGTTTTTTATTTTTTTATAACAGGTTCCCAACAGCTCCTCTCCAGACCTGATCATTAGTCCTGTGCAACCAGAAGATGCAGGATTTTACATTTGCAGGGTCAACTGTGGAGAGGCTTTTGAGTTTAGCCAATGGGCACAAGTGGACGTCTTGAATTTTGCATCAGTTAACAGTAAGCTTCAAGCTATTTTTATGTATTTTATTACTGTCTTATTGGATATTTACTTCTTCAATGATAGAGATGTTAGAATCTATAATTTTAGTTTTGTGATTTTTGTGAGTAAAAACCTTATGCTTTTATGATTATTCCCAATTACTAACAGTGAAATCCTTAATCCATTTTCACTCAGTGTCGAGTAGATTAGCATAGCTCTAATATGACATAGCCAGATAAAACACTTTGTAATTAGGTTTGCTTCTATTTTTTTAGTTCATGATTATGCTTTGACTTGAATAAGCACCATTATCAGTTCATTTTGACAACTCAATTTAGTAGTAATTCATACTGATTAGAATATAAAGTATTAACGGGGAATTTTCTGATCATCAGGGCAGAGTTTGAGTTGTTTGGAGGGCAGAACCAAAGTGGTGATCCAGCCTCAGCCACAGCATCTGCACATCGGAGAATCTCTGCATCTCGAATGTGGCGCAGTGGGGAGGCCAATCCCTCACTATCAGTGGTACAGAAACAGAGTGCCAATCCCCAATGCCAAAAAACGAAACCTTGTGGTGAGTAGTTGTATAGAGTTTTATATTCCAAGGATCATATATTAAAAGACTTGCATAAGACACTCTTACATTTCCCAATCAAGTGGGGCCTTCCTGTTTGGAGTTTACATGTTATCCCTGTGTTTGGGTAAGTTTCTCCAAGTACTCAGGTTTCAGGATACTCTCTGATGAATATACAGAATAGGTTACATTGATGTGATACCACAAAATTGCCTATAGTTTAAAATTGAGCTGAACAACAGGTCAAAATGCTGTGGTGGAACTGTCACATTGCAGCTTTGTTGATCTATTTGTGGTTAATATCTCTCCAGTTACCGGACCTATCAACACAAACTGCCACAGAGTTCAACATCTTCTTAAATAAAAGGGGAATACTTATTTTCACAGTAGCTTCAGAAAGTGGTGCCATTATTTAAGCCCAAAAACGTGGTTAGTGACAGTTGAGAAGACGTTAAGTCAAACGAATAAAATGTAAGGTTTGTAGAGCTAATCCCAAACAAATAATGATACGCTTTAACATTTATGGCTTTATGGACGTTTGGATATTTCTTGCAAAAACAGTAAATCCCTCATAGAGTTATATAGACCCCTACTGTCCATCAGACATTATGACATACAACCAAACGGAAACGCGACCTGTGAAGTCTACAAATACAAGATGGGATTTTGTTTGTAGACACACCCCTTAATACAATGAGTTAATGAACAATATATGGTATATTTACTATGTTTTCTCTCCTTTTTTAGATTTCTCAAGTCAAGACGGAGAACCAGGGCAAATACAGATGTGAGATTACCAGCGACAAAGACACTCTCTGGACTACTGAAGTTGATGTAGTCATATGTAAGTAGTTTTCTTTGTACACATGACCAATGTTTATAGTCTTGACAAATACTTCACACTTTTTCACTGTTTCTGATGTAAGCACCCAGGATATCAGTGCAGATTTCAGGGGCAGTGGAGTGCTCTGAAGGTACAGCAGGATGGTTCACAAAAAGTAATATCTCATCGTTAAAATGACTGAATTTAGAACATACAATCAAGATTTTCATTTTTTAACATGGTTGATTCAATGAAAAATCAAGAAAAAAACCTGAAAGCTGATATTTATACTTGGCAAATCAAAACAAGATCTTAATTTAAGTGATTTTAACATCTCTAGATATTACTTTTGACTGTATGGTCTTTAGTGCATGTTTGTGGTAGAATGGTATAAATAAATTGGTGGATTTAATCTTTCACAGATTTAGCTGCATGCGGGTGCAGGGCGAATGAACACACTAATAACTGTAATTTTGACTAATATAATGTTAATGTTAGTGATTATTATTACACACAATTTGTTTTTTGCATTTAATTGTGAAATGCATTTCTACTTTCAGATGACATGTTTGCAATCGAAGCAGGTAAAATGTGGTTTCATTATATGATTTAGTTACTTTACTCTGTATTTTTCTCTTTGTTTTGAACATTTTAATAATTTTAACTTCTCTATTATGGGGCAATTTAGGTTCCAGTGAATTATTTCTAAATGCCATACCTGAACAACTGTATGGTAAGTACTCACAGTATAACTACATGTTTATTTGTATAGTAGAATTCATTTGCAAAGTTATTCAAAGTGCTTTACAGAATATGAAAGACATTAACAACACAATTCAAACATAAATAAGATAACAAACATAACATTTTAAAATCTGTTCTTTGTCATTTTGAACAGGATTTACAGCATACACAGACTAAAATAAAGCACCCTAAAAGTAAACTCCCCACCAAAGAAATGTCCACACAACAGTTCAACAGTCTTAACAGAATACAGTCCTGACAATAGGCTTCAATAGTGAATTCTGATGTATCACAAGAGATAAGAGTGTTTCTGTTTTGTGCTTGACAAAACCTTGATAATTATTTCTCTATTCTAGCGACTGACAAAGTGGCCCTGCTGATTGGAAACATGTCCTATCAGAATCACCCGCAGCTCAAGGCTCCCATGGTGGACGTCTACGACCTCACAAACCTTCTCCGGCAGCTCAACTTTAAGGTGGTCTCTCTTTTGGACCTGACAGAGTCCGAGATGAGGAATGCTGTGGATGAATTTTTGTTACTGCTTCACAAGGGGGTCTATGGTAGGTTTTAAGTGCAGTAAACAAGTACAGTACAGTAAACAAGGCCTCAAACTCTCCTAATTTACACAATAGTTATCATCATGTAAGCTGTCATATGCACTGAAAGTCATACTCACTCAATGATCTTTTATTTTATGATTTAAGGTCTGCTGTACTATGCTGGTCATGGTTATGAGAACTATGGTAACAGCTTCATGGTTCCTGTGGATGCACCTAACCCTTACCATTCAGCAAACTGCCTCTGTGTGCAAAGTATTCTCAAACTGATGCAAGAGAAGGAGACTGGTCTGAATGTGTTTCTCTTGGACATGTGCAGGAAGAGGTGTGTAAAACAAGAACTGCATAAAAATATACATATTATTTCTAATTTGTTTTTTATTATTTATTTTGTCAGGAATTTCCACGACGACAGCACTCCAAACATAGTACTGAGAGTCACGGCTAATATTGTGTTTGGATATGCCACGTAAATCAAACTATTTCAATATTAAACCACATCTTTACCTTACATTTAATTATATTGTAATACACTTTTGTTGATTTTAATCAGTTGTCAGGACGCAGAAGCCTTTGAGTTGAGCTCAGCTGGACTGATCAACGGAGTGTTTGTGAAATTCCTGAAGAAACGGCTTCTCGATGATGAGAAGATTACTGTGGTGTTGGACCGAGTTGCTGAAGGTGAGAACAGTAAAAGTGTAACCCACCCAAAACCAGAGCAAAACAGCAGCAGTTTCAACTCACTAAAACAGACCAGTGACTGACTTATAGAACCTTCACATCAACTTGTCGGCATAGCAAGTGTCACATACAAAAGCAGTTACATTAACAGCAACATATAAACATTTACACGAACAACAAAAGGTGTCAAGTCTGAGGAAAACACAAAATATCAGATCATTACAGTATCGCCATGTCATATTATTTTAACATATTATCTCAGTGGTCATGAATTATATTTGCACAAGAGAATTTTGTCTCAGCCATCTGGGCCAGAATTCCTTGTGAAAGAAAGTTTGGGGTGACAGCAGCTCAGTTGGTAGAGTTCTTGTCCTCTGATCCGAAGACTGTTGTATGAATGTGTGAGTGAATGGGTGAGCTGCTTCTTGATGTTAAGCGCTTTGGATGCCTTGAAGGTAGAAAAGTGCTTTATAAATGTGACTGTTAACATTAAAAATATATTGTGTAGTGAATACATTATCTGCTTACACATATACAGTAAGTTGCATTTATAATAAAACAATACAGGCCTAACACATGATTCTCATTTGTGTCTATTTGCTTCTGAGTATGTAAAATCATGTACAGTGTGAACATAAACCATGAACAAGTTTATAAATCCTGTGTTTAAAGCCCCTCAAACTGCTCCCACCTGCTCCTGTAAGGCTCCTGTATTTTGTCCTTGTGTCCAGACATGGGTCAGTTTGATGCTACAAAAGGGAAGCAGGCTCTGGAGATCCGCAGCAGTTTGTCTGAGCGGAGGGCCCTGACTGACCCCATCCTGCCCGAGGAGAGGGTAGATCTGCATCACCACTGCCAGCACTGGGCCAAAGCTCACGGTCAGTACACTCTGGTCTGGAGATATACTTCACTCTACAGATGGTACTTGAGTTCATTCTTTCATATGTGTTTGTCTGGTGCATGACAGAAACTGTATAGTCTAAACTAAACTCTTTCTGACCAACTGAAGATACTGAGGAATGTGCTGTAGCAAAGCCAGGGAAATGTTTTATCACTGGCTTTATGGCCTTGAAACGATATGCACTTTAGAATAGCAGCGTGCATCTGCTGTGTTAACTATTTGATGTAGGGGTGGGCTATATTGACAAAAATGGATATCTTGATTGATTTTTTTTGTTTTTTTATTATCACAATAACATAATGTGCAGAAATGTGCTAAAACATGGCTTCAACTGTCTTAGTTGAGGTTCAGTTATCAAACAAAAAGTGAATGAATGGTAAAATTCCCCATGTAAGTACAGGAATGTTGTACCCTTGTTGAAAGTGTACAAAATTATGTATTTATTTAGATGAGTATGAATTACTTCTCTAGATTTTAAATATGATCAGTTTTAAATAGAATGTTTTGTTTACATTTATTTCAGAGCTTCCTGAGAGCATGTGTCTGGATTTTGACTGCGGAGCTCGGATCAAGTTGGGTTTTGCAGCGGAGTTTTCAAATGTACTTGTCATTTACACTCACATTGTGAAGAAACCAGAGGATATGTCCTTCTGCCAGGCTCATGTCACAGACTTTTCAGTTGTGAGTCTATAAATCTTTTTACTGTATTGGGATTTTTTAGTCCATGAGTTTTCCAGTAAAATAACTTTCCTGTTTTGCTAGGATCTCGATGTGGGTCCCAAAGAAATGAACCGAGAGACTCCAGAGGAAACAGGCATCTACCTCCTGTCCAGCAGTCTTCCCCAGCATTGTCTTTACACACGGATCAGCTCCCTGCAGAAGCTTAAGGTATTAGGCACGATTAAACAAATGGATAAACCACAAACAAATGGATACAAAGGGATGCAAAATATCGAAAAGGCTGCAAACAAAAATGTTTTCTTATGAAAAAAATGTTTAGACCTCTATAAACACTTATGACCTTTTGTCACTGTTATAATGGTGCACTTTAGAATAGCAGCGTGCATCTGCTGTGGTACTCGTTGAATGTAGGGGTGGGCTATATTGACAAAAATGTTTCCTCATCATTAGCTTATTCAAAGATGTATTTTCATGTATGTTTGAGTAATCCTTCAATTTTAGTCTTGAGTGTTCAGTGTTTCCCCCTAATCCCCATTATGATTATTAATATATGATTATTCAAAAAGGTTAGACTCCAGGTCACACCTGTAGGATTTAAAAATTTTAAAATGCCAATATAAATCTGCTTTTTACTCTGGTGAAATGCTACTTTGAAAAGGCAGGGCTGTCATCTCTGCAGTTTCAAACAGGAAGTCAACTGTTCTATTTCTATTATCAAGCCATTTTAGATCATCATTGCAGGTTACAAAGGACAAAATTTAAACTAATGATTTACTTGTGTTATAACTTAAAAGAAGACATATTATGCTCTTTTTTGCCGATTTCATATTATGTGTATGGGCTGCTTGGTTCACAGTTCCTTAATTGTATGGGCTGCTTGGTTCCCAGTTCCTTATGTGTATGGGCTGCTTGGTTCACAGTTCCTTAAGTGTATGGGCTGCTTGGTTCACAGTTCCTTAATTGTATGGGCTGCTTGGTTCACAGTTAATATTTATTTCTTGACTCAACTTAAAACCACGGCTCTGGATGTGTTCAAAATTTGCACTGTGAACTGAACCCTTTTAACCAATCATCAATCGCAAGTCTAATAATTCACAAATATATATTTTTTTCTCCAAAATCATAAAACCCTAAAACTAATTACTCCTTTTAATCCAACAGGAAGAGTTAGTCTTTACCGTGTGTCTTCAGGGCACCTTTAACACAATGGAGGATGACCCTGTCTACTGGACCAAGAGCATCAACATAGGTACACCTCTCATTGCCCGTCTGAATCTACACAGAGCCATGCGCAGAAACAGCTGCCTCCAGACATGTCCAATGCCCCACAGCCCCTCAGTGAGCCCCTGCCACAGTCCCGGGCCGGACCACCATCCTCACCTTCACTGCAGCCCCCACCAGGTACTAGACTACAACCGCCTGTCCCCCCTGCTTCACTATCAGGACGGATACGAGCGTGTTCAAGGGGCGTGTGCGCTCGGAGGAGGAGGGGAGTCTTATTATGAAAACATGAGCCTGCCCTGCCTCGAGTCAGGTCATGACCTCAGGCTCTCCGGCTCCCCGGGTAGAGCCAGTATTCCCATAGAGGCAACTGACGACATCAACGAACTGCAAACTGTTTTTATCAACAGCCTCCAGCTCCACCAGCAGTGAGCTCTGCTGCTGGTCAGAGCGGTTTGGCCACTCTCAGCTGCTGCCTTTTTATATACGCTTTGTAGAAAAACTGTCTGTAAAATGAATGTTATGTTAAACTGACCATTAAGATAGTAAATATAGTAAATCATACCTGACAGTTTTGCACATAATTATGCATTAATTGCACATAGCAGGATTTACAAATAAATAAATAAATTAAATAACAGATTAAAAAGGGGAAAAAAACATGAATAAATAATATTTTTGAGCTTTTGTGCCAAGCTAAATAAATGACTATATAACTTTGTGACATTTTCCTGTTCATATTCCTATTTCAATAACTAATTACAATGATAGTACTATTTGCACTCACAAACACAACCTTGTAGGAAATGGTCTATTCAGGTAATTTCCTAATTGTTTAAAACAGTTATATTTGACAGGAAGTGGCATTTGCTCACAGTACGTCATTAGTTTTCTGTTTCAACAGGTCACAGTGGTGGTCACGTGACAAAATCTTGTAGGTTTTGTATTAAAAATAAATAAAACATCAAGCTCAAAAAAGAAAACGGCATTAATAATTAAAAATAACAATAATGGTGAGAGCTGGGATCAAATGACCTTGAGCAGTCGGTCTGATCACACAACTGAACTCTAGAAAAACTCACTTTTATTACATTTTTCACAATATTTTCAGACTGTGTATTCGTATTTTGAATGTTCTTTAATGTATTCATGGTGATATTTTGCTCTATAGCTGCTGTGTGGGACGGCAGGTTGAATAATTGATGGAATGAGAGCTGCAGCCTGATCTCACGGCATGCGTCACAGTGCAGCAGTGCAGAGGGGAGGGAGGGGGGACGGAGGGAGGACGGAGGGAGGGAGGAAGGGGGCAGGTGACTAGACGATGCAGCAACAGCCACAGTGAAGAGAGGACATCAACGCCTGGGACATACTCAGAGGACACAGCGGCCATGTCTGCTCCTTGGACGCACCTGTCCTGTCAACTGCTCCTGCTGCTGGTCGTCTGCAGACACGTCCACACAAGTAAATGCTTTAGTTTTGTTGTATGTGACTTTCCTTGAGTATTTTTGTCATCTGTAATATCTGTGTAACCTTGGAGCTGGCAGGGCAACGTGTTGTCATTGCACTTGTTAATATAGTGTATTTAGCATCATAATGAACAGGTTGATAATTGTAACTATTGAATAATTTATATGAACTTTTAACACCATTTTTGACATATACAGTTAAGCACGTTGTATTAGTCCCACACACGAGCTTTTTTGTATCTTGTCCCTTTAAAAACCATTGGCTGGGTGAATGTGGAGAGCTCAGATCACTTTACAGGAATGGACACATTTGAATCAGGGTCTGTTAAAAGGAATTTATTTTTTTGTTGCCGTTTGCTCAAACCCATTCTTTAGTTAAATAAAAATAAGACCAGTAATCACCATAAAACCGCTGAATTATAAGTTTAGTTGTTACTTTACAGGTGCAGTATGTAACTTTCCGGTGGACAGTATGCTTCCTTCTTGTCCTTGGGGATGTTTTTTCTTTGCCTGGAATATTTCCTGGTATAGCTTTATCTTTATCTTTATACTTATCCATATTGCTATTATTTAATTGCAGGTGTTTTATTGCCAACAAAAAGGGTGTGGGTCACCTCTCCACAGATCTGACCTGTAACCTGGCCCAGCTGCATCACCTGCTTGTTCCACAGACTTTTTTCATGTCATAATGTGGAACTTTTAGGAATAACATCTCCATGGAAACAACCAGGTGGCCAGAAACATTACATAGTGCAGCTTTAATTTAGTTTTAGGATTGAGATTCAACAAAATCTTCAATTGTAGAAAGAAAAAAACAAAAACGTGTTTTAAAATGACTCTCTGTGTCATTATAAAGTCATTTCCTGGTTACAGTTTGCATATGTCTATTTTGGGTTGGGTCTTATTGTTATTTTACTATGTATCTAAAATTGTGTCTCAAATGTGGTTCACAGATCTCGTTTCGGTTTCAGAAAACACGACTGTTATAACTGAACCACCTGTAGGTAAGACATATCACTTTACACAAGTGTTTGTGTAGTCTTTTGTATTGTATTGTACAATAATCATTATTTTCTCTCATCGTCAGAGACCCTCGGCCCCATAACTCCCTCCGTGACTCCTCTGACCCCACTGCAGACTGGACAAAAGAGTGTGGTGCTCAGAGGTAACTCACACCTCACATTAGAACCTGCTCTGTCATGAAAAGCAAACCAAAAAAACACATTTACCAGATCTGTGTCATTGCTACTATAGTTCAAAACCAGAGCTAATCAAACAGAAAATGTGGATAAAATTAAACAGAGGCAGTGCAGGAGACTTGTACATGTGCCACAGTTTGAACAACACTGACTAAAATAATGAATAACAATAATACATTCAATTTACCGACACACAAACTACTTTACACTGCAGTATTCATTCACTCCATACACAGTGGGGTAAAGTACTGTTGTACTATCTCAGCTGCCCATTTTTGCTCCCATTATTAATGCACATTAGGCAAAGCGAGGACACAGGGACACAATCACAGTAAGCACGGGTCCAAGATGAGTTTCCGTTGGTCGATGAGTGCTCGGACCACTAAGCCACTGCCCCATGATGAGAAAATAACACAAAAAAGTATCTTCCAAACAAGTGAATATGCAAAACTTGAACCTCAGCCACGAAATGTGCAGGCACCTTTCTGAAAAAATAAGACTGCTGTTCATTTTTGACTCTATAACACTTTGTTTTTTTCAACATAGGGGAAAATCATACAGAAAAGGTTGAAGTGGTCAATCCTGTGACGCTAAACCTTGAATGTGCCTGGACTGGGGACAACAAAAGGCTGCCAAACATAACTGCACACTGGACAAAAGATGGACAGACCATTGAGACCAGCTATTCCATTACTCAACTCCAAAATGACCGCTATTATCTGAGGAAAGAGTACGTCTCTGCCACACGTCAGTCACTGTCCACATTTAATAATAAGGTATAAAATGTAATCATCTCCTTCAAGGTTCAGCATTATGAGTGAAGAAGACCTGGGGACGTACTCGTGCATTTTCGGACCCAAAGCCAAAGTTGATTTCATTTTAGCAGGTACATTTTTACTTATATTCTCTGTACAGCCCCTCACCCTCTTTGCACAGACCTTAAATTACTCCAGTGTCTTTTAATTAACCAGTCAGTAGACATCCAAAACACATTTCTTGTACTTTTTCCTCTTTTCAGCTCCATATCTGGGTGAGATGCGGGATAAGCCCATAGTGAGCTACGTGGGTGACTCTGTGGTCCTGATCTGTAAACTGGATGAGAAGAAATCCAAGCCTATAAACTGGAACTGGTACAAACAGAATGGAACCAGTAAGGTTTGTCAGAAATCCTCATTAAATACTAAAATAATCTGGCAACCATTATGACCGTAGTATCTAAAAGCAGATGGAGATTCACAAACTAGAGCTTGAACTAGTTTGACCGATTATATGATGGTAAATTACAAAGAAAAGTTGCGTATTTGCACTTTTCAATGTGTAAATCACCTGTTACTTCATCTAACAGTGATCATAATGTTAAGAACTGACAATTAAAACCTCATCACCGAAAGAAATCTGTGAAATTGTCTTTTCTATTTAGGAGAAACTTGAGGTGGATTCACCTGGTCATCGCTACAAAATCACCAAAGACGAGAAGAAGACAAAGCTGGTGGTGCATAACTTGACTGAGTCTGATTCCGGGGTGTATTTCTGCGGCGCTGTGTACGGCATCGGCACGTCCATGGGCTACATGCAGCTCAGAGTCATCACCTACTTCGAGCCTCTCAAGCCGTTCCTCGGGATTCTGCTGGAGGTTTTGGTCCTGGTGGCTGTGATCCTGCTGTATGAAAAGACGGGCTCCAAGAAAGACGACCAGTCAGGTATGAAATGGCCTTGTGAGTTGAGGTGGGTCGTGTCCCGTCTGCAGGATAATACATAATTTGCTTTTGAAGTTATGCAAATGATGAAAGAGGAGGACGGTTTTCATAGCAATTATCAATTCAAAACTAAATGTTATATCTTTTGGAAAGTCCTCAAAAGGTTGCAACCATGAAAAGTGTCCTGAAAACGCTGCCCGATGAATAAGATGCTCAAACAAACTGAAATAAGAACAATTTAAACCAATAAAACAGGTAAAATCCTCCTGCTTTTGTCCACAGGAGCTGAAGGAAACCCTGACCAAACTTCAAATCTGTAAGTAACCTTTTTTTCTGAAGAAAATTACACTTAACGACCTCATTTTATTTTTACGCAGGTCTATGTCCAAATCTTACTTTGTTTTACGTTTATTTGGGTTAAATTTAGCAGTAAACATCACCCATTTCCCATGTTTTACACAATGAGAACATCATTTCCTAATTATGATTTCAATTCTGTTCATGGCTTTGCTTAATTTAGAGTTAATTTTAGGCACTTTTTGTTCTCATTTGGATAATTCCTTGTTTAGAACTACAGTGGACATGATGTGCTCCACTTTTTGACCTGGTTTAGTCCTAGATTAGACCTGGAATAGTCCTGTTATAGACCTGGTTTAGATTTGGTGGTGCGCAGAAACATCAGAGACAGAGACATCTTTTCTTTAGTGGTGCTTAGTGTGAAAAAATTGAGAGCCACTGCACTAATGTTTAGGCAAAACCATCAAACCATAGTTTATTTAGATAAATTGTCTAGAATAAATGTTGTATTTGTCACCAACAGGTCGCATGGAGAGAACGCCGTAGCAGACGGACACTCGGGCACCACGAGACAGAGGAAAGTTTAAAAAAGAAGAACCTTCCCGGTGATCGACTGCTACTTTCTCCTCCTGTTACATGAAGCAATAACACAAAGCAGTTTCTTAAAGCGGTAACACCTCCTCCGAGAGAAGCAATATGATGAATACAACCAGGTGTTCTTATTAAAGGCTCTCTGCGTAACTTTTCTTGTGGCGAAGAGGCGACAGTTTTCTTACGTCCATCCAGATGCTTTTCTTAGAATGTTCCACAGTATGACGTTAAGCTCATCTATTCTGTTATCTTTATTGTTCTGAAGTAAAACTTACATTCTTGCTGTGAGCTGGGGCGCCTCTCCACAGCTCTGACCTGTAATTTTGTCTGCTGCTTGTCTCCATGAATATAGAAAAATTTAAAGCCATACAGTGGGACATTCCTCCTCCAGAAAAGTCACATAGTGCACCTTTAAGAACAGTATAATACAAAACGTTTTTAATTTAGTTTTATTTTCACAGTGAGCAATATCTGACGTGAAATAAAAGTTTGTATATTTACTCTGAACATGTCCCTAATACGGCTGCAGTAACAAAGCCTCAAACACAAAGTACTTCACTTATTTGAGCAGTGCCTTTACTCTCAGCGAGTAACAATCCAGGTTTCACTCGTGCTAGAATACAACTAGTTTTCCCCCAGTACTGTGCCTATATTTATCCTTTTGTTGTACATCTATTAACTAAAGTATTTGTATAATACTGCGATGCTTCTGTGTATTAATCAATTAACAATAACTAATCACTGTAACCAAAATAATTAAAATATTACATACTATTTTTGTTCAGTTTGTCATGTAATTAAATGTACAGACATGAACACTGTAATCAGGTTTGTAGGATCCAAATAACAGACTTGTGATTTTGCAACTTTTGCTTTTCAAGGAGACGAAAATGGACACAAGCATTAAGGCGCTCAAATTAAAAAGTGAACTTTGTAACTTTTCTGGTGCAGGTCGCCAACTGTGTGTCTGTGTTTAGAAGTCATTACTTTTCTAAAATACCTGCCTGGTCGAGTCCTCTGCTTCTCTTCACACAGACGGACAGATTAATCGTGGAACTTTCTCTGCAAATCATTAAAATCTCCGAGCAGGTAGTGGACCCTGCACCAGAAAAGTTAATAATACAATTCTATACAATTAATATACAAGATATGACACCACAAGAAACTTTGATTTAAATTTATTTTCGATAAATACAATATTCACAGCGTAAGTGCAGGTGTTCGGCTGTTTCGTTTTTTTTCCTCACTTCCAGTTTATACACTTTAATTTCATTTTTAAAAACTGACACAACTACTGCGACGGTCGGTTCATCAGAAACTCCACCAGGAGCCTGACGACGTTATCGTTCATGCCGACGACCTCCCCATCCTGGATGTGGTCGTACAGGGGCAGGCTCTCAGTCCCCCACAGCACGTTCTTTCGGGGGTTGTCCACGTCCGTCTGCACAGACAGAGCCACCGTGTTGAGCTGGTAACAGAAAAACGAGAAGAACTTTCCGTCTGTGATCACGGCCTGGGAGACAAAGGGGCAGGTCACGTCCTGATGGCTCCAAAAACCTGGAAGGAAACAATTCATCACCATTAGGACTAATATTAGAACTGAACACATGTCTAGCAGTAAGATTTAGAGGTGGTTGAACAATGGTCTACAAAAGATTATCAGAAAAAAGAAATGTCTTGTGGTTATACATCAAACTATCAATAATATTCATGTTTAGAGGGTGTAAAAAAATAAATACTGGGTATATTGTTCATAATTTAAAAAACTCAAAATACAGCAAAGAATTGGGTATAAAACTAATTATTGCACATCTGCGGGTCATTTCAATGTCCTTTCACATTGATCTGATATTTAAACCTCAATTAACGCATTTAAAGACACATTTTAGCACATTTGGATTGCCAACATTCCCTCCTTTACCTTGATACATGGCTTGAGCCCCTGTCCATGCAAAAAGACTGGCCATAGCATTAGCGCGGAGAAACACTTCAATCTGGTCCGACTGTTGTTGGCGGGTCATCCGTTCTCTATGGTAACGGTCAGGCACCAGGTGGAACTGTGTGTGACCGAAGCGGGCGGGATCAGGGAGCTTGGCACCTGAGGAAACATGAAGCACTCTGTGTCATAGATATACTGTATGTTTGTGATGTTATTATGAAAGGCTCGTCAATGATCCACCGCTGCATGTGGCCTTGCTCACAGTCAGAATGAAGGTTTTTGTCAGAGAAAAAAAATATACAGATAAGTTCAGTGCCATAGAACATTCCAGAGTCTGAAATCCAGCCCAATAACATCTCCACAGAGACAAGTGTGTGCTGTACTCTCCAGAGAAATGACATAGTGCACTTTTAAGAGATTACACAGGTTTGGAGATTAGAATTGGAATTGGAATTGATTGGATTGGGATCAGTTCGGATTGACTGATGTCATCTCAGCTATCTAGATTTTAGTATAATTGTAAACCAATGGAAAATGTAAGAAATAAACTACTGGAGTTGGCATTCAATTAAATGCATTATGAGACTAAACTGTTTGATGTATCACCAGTGTCACCTCTATGGAGTTACTGAATGCTGCCAGATTCTGCTTATAACATGCAGTTGATGACAATGAATCACTACTTTGTTTACAAACACAACCACACACACACACAACAGCATTTGGCTTGTGATTAAACCCTTGCTAATGTCTTTATTCAACATTTCTGTATGAATGAGTTAAGACTTACTATGGTTCTGTGTAACTAACAGAAACACTTTACTTTACCTGTGTAGATGTGGTTTGCATACTGCCTTTTGAACATAGGCAGCATGTCGGGAGCGTAGGTTATCTCTGGTACTTCTAGTTCATACGAGTCCTCCATCGGGGCAAACTAGACCATTTAAAGATAAAATAAGAATTGTCTGAGAACAACACTCATTAAATACATCCAATCCAATATCCCTCTACTTATAGCTACAAGAGAATATGTAACTGTTTATCTAAATTATACTTTTGTAAACTGTGTTACTTCAGGAAGTGCCTACCTGTGGCAGCTGTTGTGTTATTCTGATCTGACTAAGAGGGTGGTCATCGATCTGGAATCTGCGAGGCTCTACTCTTCCTTTCCGGTGTCCTTTAGGGATGATGCGCTGTCCTCTCCTCCAGTAGAAGCTCACTTGTGGATTCATGTCTATATCGACGAACAAGAATATAGAAAGTTCAACATGTTTTGATTAGTAAGAATAAGAGGTGAACATGTTTTGAGAAATATTTAAAAGGGCCTTATGTAACTTTACTGATGGAGGGGCCCATCACCAGCTTGTTTGTGTTTGTTAAGGTCAAAACAAGGTGGTTATTTAATGGTTTGCAATGCATATGCCAATTAAACTCAGGCTTTCTGATTTGACAATTGCAGTTATTCAAAATAGTTGTTTTTTGGAGGCTTTAACTGCACAGAATAAGTCTCATTAAGGTAAATAAGTGAAGTGAGTACCTAGACTGGACTGGAGGAGCAGGGGGTTGTATTTGGCCAGGTTGTGGGTGAGCACAGACACTAGATTTCTAAGCAAAGGGCCAATAACGAGCTCTTGGTGTCTGTAAAGGAATGGACGGCGTTTCCTGATGTGCCACCAGTGCTCCTGCAGAATCACACGGGAGATAAGAGCTCGGATTTCAGTGAGGGCCTCATCATCTGTCCCGGGGATGGATGCAGCGGCTGGAGGCGTTTTCTCCTTGTTCTCCTGGATTATGCTGAACTTGTCGGGTAAACCTGAGATGTACGCTGTCTTTGTAAAATGTTGGTACCATCTGTCAGCACCGCGGGCAAAGGTTTGTGGATAAACTACATATTTCATCCGCTGGAGCGATGTGATCAGTGATATCTTGTCCTCCACGCTCGCTGCACATTTTCTCTGGATTCTCTCCTCCTCTCGTCGTCTTTCCGCAGATTTACTTTTGGCCGTGAGGGATGCGACCACGGGAGGGTAAACGGGCTGTTTCACAACCGCTTCAGTGTGGGCAAGCTTTTGGTTTGTCAAACGAGGTAAGTTTTTGGTGAAAAGGAAGGGCAGCCGTGTGCGCGCCGCCATGTTTGCTGATGGATCTTCTTCTGCTTCTATAAGAAGTGAAATGACGTTCCAACACAGTGCCCTCTTGCGGACGATAGTTGAACAGCCCCCACAAACTGTATGACAACGAATTTGTTGTATGTGAAGGGAAATATTAGTTTTAGATTTATGAATCACACTACAAATAAAACTAGAACTTGTAATAAGCAATTTGATGTACAAATATATCGAAGAAAGTTACGAAATTGAGCTCAATCGTAATTATAAACAATATGGAACGTTGGTGTTTTGAATGGACCTCTATGGTGCGTTTACGTACACGCTCAGTTCTCGTATTTCACAGTAGAAAACTACACAGTGCCGTTGGCCCATATAAACACTAAAATTAAATGCTGTGTGTAATTATTATATATAAACCATGTTGAATATAAAAACACATGTAGAGGTATTTATGTATCCTGAAGAATGACATAAATAATATACTTTAATTTATTTCCGAGGCCCTTAAATGCCACAAAGCGACAGTTTCCAGAGTTTACACTCGTGATCGACGTGATACGAACATAAACAGCTGCAGAACTTTAACAAAGGCCTTTAAATTATGTTGTAAAGTTGCACCAGGGTTTTTTTGAGATGCATCGACAGATTTTACGAAGATTCACGGTCGGGGCTGGTCTAAAACCACAGGTTTACCTGTGCCCTCGTCGAGTCCAGGTGACTCCTGCACAGTTTTATCAGACATGTTGACTCTCATAACTGTGTTTTCTGACTCTTCTGTTAGTCTCTCTATCTTTGCAAATGCATTACTAATGATTAATTAACTACATTGTCAGGTTACTGCTGTGTCTTATATCTGTCTGAAGGAGGAGCTAACTACACTGAAACTGTAAACAGCCATTGTCTCCAGTTTCAGCCTTAATTGCCTCTATTCATCCTTTAATGGCCCTACGATTGTTCACTTCTGTTTCCTGTGTTTGCTTTGGGTCTGAGGGTGGAGTTGTAGATGGGGGAGAGATGATGTCTCAGGCCCACTTTCCTGTTTAAAGAAGGATTGTCTTTCCTAACAAAGATATCTTCTTTAATTTCCCTCTCAAACCATTTCTTTTCTCTGGCTCAGATCTGAACCTCACTGGTTCGTGGTTAGTGTCTTTGAGATGGAGATGACGGTGTTGGTACTTTCTCTTATGGAGTGGCTGTTTCGTTTCACTGTACTCGTCACTACACTGAATGGAGTACACTACATAACTTTCTTTATGACTCTGGGTTTTGTTCTTTGAGTTAATTAATACTACAGATCATCTCTCTACAGAGACATCTTTGCTCCAAAAGTGACGAGGTCCGCCTGGCGCAGGAGGCCAGTAAGAAGTACGGCTCCCCTGCTCCCACCATCTTCTCCAAAGTCATTGACAAAAGCATCCCTGCTGACATTATTTATGAGGATGACAAGGTGCACACTTTACCTCACCATTTCCTCCACACTTTATGACACTTACAAAGTTATTAATGATATTCTTTTCAGTGTTTGGCTTTCAGAGACATAAGTCCTCAGGCTCCTGTCCACTTCCTGGTCATCCCCAGAGTTCTCATTCCCAGGATAAGTGAAGCTAAAGACGATGACACTGAGGTAATGCCATGTGTGAGACTCAGACAGAGGCTCCCTGACAGTCAAAGCCTTTAGCTGGAGTATTTCAACACAAAACAGACACTTTAGTTTCATAGTTTGTCATGAACTTTACTCTTCTTCCCTTCTTTCTGGGGCTGGTGAGTTTGGACAAATCTCTCATGTATATTTAAAACCAGAAAGACAAACACATTTCAAAATGCATGGGCGTAAATACTTTCAAAATTATTTCCAAAAGCAGTACACAAGCTTTAATTTTGTTCTCAGCTTCTGGGACATCTGTTGGTTATTGCCAAAAATGTGGCGAAGAAAGAACGTTTACAGGACGGATACAGAATAGGTGAGTTTACACATCATCGACTGGCTGCACCAATGTGGTCATTCTGAATTATGATTTCTGTCTTTTTATTTCATCCACAGTTATAAACGATGGCGTGCACGGGGCCCAGTCTGTTTATCACCTTCACGTCCATGTTTTGGGAGGACGACAGATGACGTGGCCCCCGGGATAACGGCATCATCACAGATTAAAACAAAACAAATACCATAAACATACTTTTTCTGTCTGGTGGGTATCACATTTCTACATGGCCATTATGTCTCTAATGTCTGTTGTGCTGTTTTATTTAAAAAAATATTCAAATTCAAGTCAATAAATATGTTTTATTTTACTTAAATTTACCAAATATTTCTACAAAACTTTAAGTAGATTAAGACAAGCTTAAAAAGATTATGCTATAGGCTAAAACAAACGCATGTTGAACGACTCTTCTCTGGCCTGGAAATGTTATTCCTTTGTCTACAATCTTCAGTATGACATAAAACATCCATCTACATCCACGGAGAATGTTCTGAAGTGTGTTAAACTTTCTGTTTCCATGGAACTGTGCAGATGACATGTCAACTCCACGAAGATTACATACTGTGCTTTTTAAGTCTAAAAAAAAAACATCATCAGACACAGTGGAATCAGCTCCAGACTCCAGAATTTGTATGTAGCGTTGAATAATTTTACTAGAAATTTTTTTTTAAAGTACATTTTAGATAATCAAACGTTTCCCATTGGTCTAGTTCATTTGTTCTGTTTTGTTTCACCGTAAAAACCTGCACATAATGATTCTTATATTGGTTTGGACTGTAGGAAACGAACCGTGTCAGACATTTATTGTATTTTCCTGCTAATGTCAATGAAAAAATGATCGTCCTATGATATAATTGTGATGAAATGTGTATTTTAATGTGTGTTCACTGCTCACGGACCAAACAGGGAAAACAGCAGGAGCTAAATCTGATACAAATCATCTTTTCATTTGTAAGATTAATGAATCTGTACATGGTCCCTGACAAATAAAGAAGAAAAAAAGAAAGAAAAGCATTGAATCGTATAAACTTTAACATTGCAGTAACATTTTGACATGATGGACGGCTCTATATTTGACATTTGTCTGAAAGTAGATCAAATATTTAAATAGCCTCAAGTGATAGAAGTAACAGAGAGCATTTTGTGGATGTCTGGACACTGGGGACAGACTCAGACACTGGGGACAGACCTTCAGACACTGGGGACAGACTTTCAGATACTGGGGACAGACTTTCGGACACTGGGGACAGACTCAGACACTGGGGACAGACTTTCAGATACTGGGGACAGACTTTTGGACACTGGGGACAGACTCAGACACTGGGGACAGACTTTCGGACACTGAGGACAGACTTTCGGACACTGGGGACAGACTTTCGGACACTGGGGACAGACTCAGACACTGGGAGACACGGGACGGCTGTGGTGGGACGTGGGCCAGGGGCAGACGTGGTGTGACTGGGTGGTGCGATAGTTCAACCTCAGCCTGGCAGAGAGTTTACTGTGTGTCATTGGAGAAGTGCTGAACTTTGCTCTATATTTACAGAAAAAACACTGCCCCAGCTTAACCTGAGCAGACTCTGACATCAGCCGAAGGATCATCACTTATCATCACTAATGTGGAGCAGGAGAGTTTGTAAAATATAATAAATTACACCGAAAAAGTTTAGAAAAAAGAGATTAACTAAGATTTGATAAGATGTCACTGTTTGTAATATAGAAGCAGTAAAGGTTCACTGTGTAACTTTTTTGACAGAGTGTATGCACCACCTGCTTGTCCCCTTGGAGATGTCACTGCTTTGCCAAGTTACAGGTCAGATCTGTGGAGAGATGAGCACAGCAAAAAGATAAATATGTTTAAAGGGCACATATTCTGTTTTCTGATCTTTGTTTTAATGTTTTCTCGTCAAAAACATGTCCAGGGTCATGTTTTGTTTCATTCTCACATATTTAACTCACAAACCCTGCAGATTTAGGTTCTTCTCTCAAACTGAAAACACTCTGTTCCACCTTGTGATGTCATCGTGTGGTGATACAGGAAGTGCTCCACTGCGTTTTTAGACTCTGCACGTCTTCACTAAAATCACTTGCATCATTTCAACCCTGGAGCTGCCAATCTTCACTAAATAAAAGGCAAAAGTTGCTCTGTTAACCTTAAAACTACCACTTCATAACATCACAAGGTGGAACGGAGCATTTTCAGCTTTGGAGATGTAACAGATTAATAATAAAGTGTTACTCAAACATGTGTGAATGAAAAACAGAACTCCAGGTCTGTTTTTGAGGAGGAAACAGCCTTAGAACATGATTAAAAGCTCATAAGAGTCAATTTTGTGCAATATAGAACTAATGCTACACTGTGGAACCTTCCAAACAAAGTAATAGCATCTAAATGGATACGAGAAGTTATGCAGTGCACCTTTAATTTATACCACTTATGATTTATATTCTTGTATTTGTATTCTTGTATTTGTGTACTATATAACAATTTATTCAAGTGTCATTATCTTAAAAAATAAGTAGATTTTTTTTTTTTTTTTTTTTGCACATATGTTCTTTATTGTTACCATGGAGGCGATGTTCAACTTGACAGTACAAAGTTGCTGTTTCGTATCTCGTTTTGACTCCTACCTGTGGTTTCACTTCACCTTCACTGATCCTGTTCCTCTTAAGGTGGTTTTGGCAGGAAAATAAAATCTGATAAACTGTTTTACTGTGAAAAAATAATGTGAAATATAATCAATACTTTCTTTTTTTATTGATGCTTTTAGTTCCTTTGTTGTATTGTTTAGTGAGCTCAGCGTTATCTGAAGGTGCAGCAGTTCATATATTTTTACGTTCCAAAGTCCATAAATTGTTGTAAATATTTTTTTATCATTTCTCTGACAGGCCTCATCACGCCGAGCTGATAATCGATCTGGGGCGACAGCGGCAAAGATCAACTTTAAACTGTGTGAGTGCTTCCTGCTATTGTCTTTGTCCATAACAGTGTGTGTGTGTGTGTGTGTGTGTTTTGTTCCTCTTCTGTATCTGTGTGTTTTAGGTCCTCTCCACCTCGGTGTAGACTAATCCCTGGTGTATTTCGGACCTGGTGTGTGTCTTTTGTTCTTCTTCTCTGTGTGTGTGTCTTATTCTTCTTCTGTATCTGTGTTTTAGGTCCTCTCCACCTCGGTGCAGACTAATCCCTGGTCTAGTTTAGACCTAGTGTGTCTTATTCTTCTCCTGTATCTGTGTTTTAAGTCCTCTCCACCTCGGTGCAGACTAACCCCTGGTGTAGTTTAGACCTGGTGTGTGTGTCTTATTCTTCTTCTTCTGTCTCTGTGTGTGTTTTGTTCTTCTTCTGTATCTGTGTGTTGTAGGTCCTCTCCACCTCGGTGCAGACTAATCCCTAGTGTAGTTTAGTCTTGGTGTATGTGTCTTATTCTTCTTCTGTATCTGTATTTTAGGTCCTCTCCACCTCGGTGCAGACTAACCCCTGGTGTAGTTTAGACTTGGTGTATGTGTCTTATTCTTCTTCTGTATCTCTGTTTTAAGTCCTCTCCACCTCGGTGCAGACTAACCCCTGGTGTAATTTGGACCTGGTGTGTGTGTCTTATTCTTCTTCTTGTATCTGTGTGTGTGTTGTAGGTCCTCTCCACCTCGGTGCAGACTAACCCCTGGTGTAGTTTTAGACCTTGTATGTGTCTTATTCTTCCTGTGTGTGTGTGTCTTATCTCTTCTTCTTCTGTCTCTGTGTGTGTTTTTATTCTTCTTCTGTATCTGTGTGTTGTAGGTCCTCTCCACCTCGGTGCAGACTAATCCCTAGTGTAGTTTAGTCTTGGTGTATGTGTCTTATTCTTCTTCTGTATCTGTGTTTTAGGTCCTCTCCACCTCGGTGCAGACTAACCCCTGGTGTAGTTTAGACCTGGTGTGTGTGTCTTATTCTTCTTCTGTCTCTGTGTGTTTTAGGTCCTCTCCACCTCGGTGCAGACTAACCCCTGGTGTAGTTTGGACCTGGTCACAGCGCCCTTTGGCCCGTCCGCAGGTGTCTGGATCGTTGCATAAGAGAGCGAGCGGGACACATACAAAGCTTTCACACAAGTGTCCCATCGGTGATTCATTTCCAGAGTCGACTCCCTGCTTCGACCAAGGTCCGCTCCTCTCCCCCCGAGGATCAGTTGATGTTACTACACCGAGTGAACTGAAGGTAAGAGTCATTCATTCAAAGTTTTTAGGATTTTTACCACTTACACTTGATGCATATTCATTACACATGTATTATTATGAATTTATTCTGCTTTTTACTATTTTTTTGGAGAATAGTTTGTATTTTTCCACAAAGTATTTTCCCTCATAGGTAAAAAAAAAGATGCATTTGTCTTATATGCAGCTGTTGGGCTTTTTTTTTTTTTTTTTAATTAACCTGATGCCAGTTTCAGACTCTTTTAAAACTCATCAAAAACGTGGAAAAACCTGTAAATATAACTTAGATTCAAGCATCTTACCAAACATAAATGGACTGTCAGATGCACCACGAAAGCACAGAAATATTGCCTTTCACTGCAAGTTTCAGTTCTTTTCATTTCACAACCTCCTCTCGCAGCTTTGTAAATGTTTTTTAATGCTAAGAAACAGGCTCTTGTACTTTCATATCCGCAGAATCAGGGATGCTCTGACCTGAAACTGGCAGCGGATATCGACACAGACACTGAAAAATGAGCTGGATGTGATGTCAGCTTTCAAATATCATGTCTTTGTTTGACATATACATTGATAAGTAATAAATGTACAGGTCATAGAAAGTCTCATAATGTTTGAACTTTTATTTGCACAGAGAGTTCTGTAGTTAGATAAAAGCTGCGTAAACACATTTGATCAGTTTTGTCTCATTTTAAGCAGATTTTCTCGATTTCTCAGTGACTCTGGGCTCTTCACTGCAGCGGATCAGGTGATCAGCTGATTTGTGTTGCCATGGTCACACTCAACCCTGTGTTGGGTTTTCCACATTATAGTTGCAAGGGAGTCTTTATATTTATTCTGTCTTAAATTGCAGGATGAAATGAATAGATTGGATTGGGTCATTTAGAGTGTGAGTGTGACTTTATTCTCACAGTCAGTGCCTTTGCCTGCAGTGGCTCCGGGGCAGTATGGCAACGAACACATGACTTAAAGACACGACCTACTGTTTTATGTGTGGACATTTTGCTGTTTATTGCTGCGTCAACTGAAAACCTAGTCATTCTTTGAACTGCCCACCTCAGGAAGGAAGCAGCAGGAAGAAGCTTGTAGACACGTGGAGACCGGTTTTTTACTTTTAGATTTGAATTTCATCTCGGATATTGATTCTGGGTAATGTACTGACATGTTGCAAGTTTACTGCAATGCTTACTTAATTTCTTTAATAGTTTTGTAAGTGATTTGAACTTTGTGCTAAAGGAATCTAGCCTAATGTTATCTTAAAAGGTCAGGTTAGTGCTGGATAGACTGATCTTAATCTTGAATGATACTTTGACGGTGTTATCTGTTGTAACTTTACATAATCAGTCTTCTCAATATCTCAAACAACATTACACACATGCCATATTAGTTACTCTTCTCTGTATAGAATATTTAGAACATGTGCGGCATTTCCTCTTTGGTATGTGTGACACTAGATGGCACTATTTTACTGCTTCTATGTTATCACTCTTGGCACTTTGTTTAATGTTGACACAATTGGTTTTGCTGACAGTTCTTTTGGTAATTTAGGTCAAAGGTTTTAGGTCAAAGGAAGCAGACTAAAGACTCCAATATTCTTTGGCACAACTATAATATTTCCACATTTTGATCTGTTGTAACGAAAAGCAAATATGCCAGATTTTGAAATTCAGGTGTAAGGGATTTATATTGACTTTTGATCAACTTTTTTCTTTTCTAGTTAACGAATCATGAGCACTGACGTAGAACGAAGCCATGGTGCAGTCTTGGATATTTCTAAGGACAGGTAACAACAGTTTATATGACACATGTGTTTAAATAAAGACCATCAGCGTAAAATGGTCTTTGATTATGTTCTCAGCACCACCTCTACGATCTTGGGGGACGAGCCCAAAATCACGCCTGATTCGTCAGTAGAAAAACCCATGGGGAACGGCTCTGTAGTGGAAAACGGGGGCTGTCCTACGTCGTCTCCAGGGGAACAGGAGACACATCCAGGCAGCAGCATCACAGCTCCAGCCAAACCTCCCAGAACAGCTGCACCTGAGGAGGCCAATCACCAGAGCCCAGCAGGTAAAAAACATGTCAGGTGCGCTCAAACTAGTCCTGATGGGTCCGGGTTTGAGCCCTTTTCTTTAGTCCTGATGTAGACTTGGTTTGGTGCAGGTTTAGTGAAGGGTTTAGTTCCAGTTTTGATGTGATGTGTGGTGTTTATGTCACGTCATCTGGTTTCAAACACACGTGGGGATTAACTGGGATGAATGAGATACAGTTGAGATTTTAAAACTTCTAAAATCCAATCACATGCACAAATATGAATAAGTGGCGTCAACACATCAGCAAATCAGGAAAATGTCAAAAAATATGAAGAATGTATGAAGAATATTACTTAAAACTGCCCATTTTTATATATTTATTGTATTTCTTTCATATAAGAAAACCTTAATTTGCTCCAGAATGACAAAATTACACTATCCCATCAGTTAATTGGGATGAATGAGATACAGTTGAGATTTTAAAACTTCTAAAATCTAAGAAGAAAGACAGGAAATCATGCAGAAATATGAATTATTGCAGTCAACACATCAGCAAATCTGGAAAATGTCAAAACATATGAAGAATGTATGAAGAATATTACTTAAAACAGCCCATTTTTATGTATTTATTGTATTTTTTTTCATATAAGAAAACCTTAATTTGCTCCAGAATGACAAAATTACATTATGACCATCAGTAAAGTGCAAAAACAGCAGCATTTGAACAGTTTGAATAGTTAAACAGACAAACCGGAGATCAGTGCAAGTTAAGAATCTTATATTTATTTATTGGTGTATTTTAGTGGTTCAAACTGGCCCCATTTCTCAGAATAAACCACGAAAGTATAATATTTTCCCTCTGTCTCACCCTTTTGCCCTAGTTTAACCTCATTAAGATCACACTCGCTGAATTCATAACCATAACCAATGATTAAACCTCATCAAATACTTTATGAAACAGAGCTTGTGACCAAACCTGTTTTGAGGTCGGCTGTACATTCCATGGCTTCCTCATTTGTCTCAGGTGTCTCTTCCCTGTTCCCTCGTAAACTTGCACTTTGCGTCGCTCTGGTCACACGCCCCTCAGGTCGTCCGTAGCTCTGCGGCTCATTAAAAGCCACAGGGGAGCGGCGTCTGTCTCTTTACAACAACCTGCTTACCTCCGAGTTGTCCTCCATGGCGGCTAAACGGGGCTGTCCTTGTTGTCCTAATATAGAGGAACCCAGAGCAGTTCCATTGTCCTCAACGAGTTTGGCTACAACTTTGGCACCAGCTGAGCATCTATGGACTACCGGCAGAGACAAGGCAGTGAAGCTGAGGATGGAGGGGTCCGGGCCGGCAGCGGAGACCCCCATCACCACTCATCAGATGTTCTTGGAGACGGTGGAAAACAACGGGGATCATGCAGCGCTGGCGTACAAGAAGGATGGGCAGTGGGTGATAATGACCTACAGGCAGTACTACGAGCAGTGTCGAGCAGCTGCTAAGAGTTTCCTCAAGGTATGTTTACGCTTGACAAGTGTTTACTCAGCTTTGGAGTCTGAGCTGCAATTTGTGAGGAGTGTTTTTCTAGACAGTAGCAGCATCCACTCAGTCAGTAAGGGGGACAGTGCAGGGGAATCCAATGAGAGGACTTGGGCGCCCTGTTTAAAATACTATGCAAGCAGAAAAAAAAAACAAGCAAGTACAAGTAAGTATAAACAAAAAGTGCAGGGGAATAAACGAGAAAAACGGAGTCAGGCTCTGGAGTGGATAAAAACTATGCATTTCCAAAATTAAAAAACAAGCAAGTACACAAGTCCGTATAAACGTTAAAAAAGGAGCAGGTCTGTGGATAAAAGTTCATTTCCAGATTATTAAATTGCGATTGTGTCACCAACATCTCCAGTTTTGCTTGTTCTTGGAGTTTTCCATTTTTGTGAAGCCAAACAGCTAAAATCTTCTTTCCGTCTCAGTTTTGTGCGGCTCGCCCTTAGACTTATGCCGTCATGTGATCTGGGATTAAATGTTCTGTATCAAGTATTTTATATGTCGTCTACAGGATAAAGAAATTTTGATATTTTTTGAGCAATAAAAATGGCTGTAATTAAATAAAGAGATAGATAAGATAAGATAATTTAATCCCAAAGCTCCACCACAACCAGAAAAGTTACATAGTGAACTTTTAAGTATCATAAAACAAGATAACATAATAAGATAACAGAAGGGAATAACCTTTATTTGACCCAGAATGGGGAAATTCCAGTGTTGTAACGCACAGTTCAAGAGTAGAGAAGAGAGTAGAAAAATGCATGTGATGTCAAGGAACAAAGACATTTACAGTCACTTTTTAGGACATTTCTCATTGTAAATATAATGTATGTTTATTTTAGGGATTATCCACAAAGAAAAAACTGAGGAACTCCTTTTTGTCCTTTAGTTATATGTACATTACACAGATCAAAGAAAGAGAGTTCACACAAATGCATCGTGTCCGGCGTCTCCCTCACAAGTTTATTACCTATTTCTAAGCTCACTGCTGCAGCTGAAAACTAACACTTGGGTGTGTGAAAAATACATCTTGTGTTACATCTCCAGTTTCACAGCCAAGTCTGCAGCCTGTACAGAGCCCAGCTTTTGAAATGTGATGTAGGTCAAAAGTAACGCAGGCACTCGGCTACAATAACATTAAAATAACACTGAAATAACTTGTGTTTATTTATAATTGTATGTTTGGTTTTAGCTGGGACTGGAGCGCTTCCATGGTGTGGGAATTCTAGGATTCAACTCTCCAGAGTGGTTTATTGCAGATATTGGCTGCATTTTTGCCGGGTAAGAAATAGATTTATTTATATGTAAATTGTAGAGATAAAATTCCTGACAGTCCAAAGGAGAACAGGACATTCTAAAACAGGAACAATTCTATAAATAAAGACACATATATCACTCTCAGGAGAAATCCAGTTATATGCTACTATCACACATTTTCATTTTATTGTGATTGGTAAAAGTTTGACAGCTAATCTTTATTTGCAAACATGACCGAACCAAGAGGCACTGGCAGGAAAACATGCAAAAACACTGCTGCGCAAGGAGGACACGCACATATTCACCTGGTTTTATTGTTTTATATGGACTTATACTTGTTTGTTTTGTTAGTTTTTCTGCTTGTATTGTATTTTAAACAGGATGACCATAAAAAAAAGGGCCCAAGTGCTCTGATTAGGTTCCCCTGTATAAATAAAGATAAAAAAAAAAAGAATGCAATCAACTTAAACATAATGTAGCGTAAATAAAAAGTAAAACATGTTTTTGTCGTTTGCTGCAGTGGTCTGGCCGCTGGCATCTACACCACCAACTCCCCTGAAGCGTGTCAGTATGTGGCTGCAAACTGTGAGGCCAACGTCCTGGTCGTGGAGGACAAGAAGCAACTGGACAAGATTCTCCAGGTGAGAGTTTAATCAAGTTCACCGTCTGTGTGTGTGTGTAATCATGCCACGAGATAAATCTAAATAACAATCTGCTCCTTCAGGTTAAAGATCAACTCCCTCACCTCAAAGCCATTGTTCAATACAAGGGTGAGCTGCACCAGAAAGCACCGTTCCTCTACACAGTAAGTGCACACAGTCAAAAATAAAACCAGACAAGGGGCAGCACCACTAACCTCCCCTAGAATGACCAATGCATTTCCATAGCTTCCCTCAATGATTTTATGCCCCATTTGACCTCCTAATGTTTAAATGGCAACCACAGAGTGTTCAAAATGAGACTACATTTAAAAAAATCCATATATTGTTTCATAAATCACTACAGGGGGTAACTACACTTAAATTAGTTCAAAACAGCAAAGCAAACATAGTAGGAGGCTCTAAATGTATTTTTTAAATGAGCAGCCACATTGAAGACATTAGCTCCTCCAAACAAACATGTCTGGCACCGCTCCTGTGTTCTTGTGTCACCCTTCATCATGTTCTTACTTACCTGAGTAAATCATGTTAAGTAATGATGATAATCAGTCATTTTAAATATAAAAGACAAAAAGCAGGCAGGTGCTATAAATAGTTTTAAGGGAAGAGTGAAAATCGTCTTTCTCTTCCTGGGAAATCAGCACACAGAGCATGTTTGTAGGTACATGTCGTAATGTGGGGTGTGAGGCGGACCAAAGATGCGGGACTCGGGGCAAGTTTAGGGGTGTTTATTGACAGGACACAAGACAACACAGGTGACGGGAGGACATACGAGGAGCTGGGTGCAGGTCAGGGTCCAGAGGTGCAGGGAAGACACGAGACGGGAAACACAGCCGGTACCGGGAGACAGGGTCGGAGAACACAGGCAGGACACGGGTAGGACACCAGGCAGGACAACAAGCAGACGAACATGGGCAGGAAGCACAGCAGAGACACGGTGATGATCAGCACACAGACAAACAGTGATGCAAACAGGGTGACGATCAGACGACCTGGCAAGGAGAGCTGGGTCCTGGCTCCTTTTAAGCTCCTACAGCCGTGTTAATTGCCCTGATGGGCTGCAGGTGCGTGTGGGAGGAGCCAGGGCTCCACCCAGCTCTGGAGTCAGGTGAGGGAGGGGGAAGAGGAGACACAGGAGGCAGGAGCAGGCAGAGATCATGACAGTACAATAGTTTTCTGAGTGCTTTTCCTTCTCACATCAGTAGACTCACTGTTTGTACGTGTACACACGGCTATGCAATTAATCAAACACATCAGTTTGAGACTTAATCGTTTAAAATGGCAACGAGCAGCTTTGTTTGTTTTAATCGAGCACAAATGTTAAAAAGCATAAAAAGCAAGAGGTTTAGAGCAGAGTTCAAATGATGTAGAAATAAACTGGACACTGGACTTTATATAAAAGCTTGTTTAAGTGCAAGAAATTTTTAATTAAAGCCATATTTCTTTTGTTTTTAATGAGGAAAAAAAGTATAAGTATTGTGATTTATATAATTTATGTCTGAGTGAGCATTGCCCTTTAGCTTTCCCCACTGTTCTCTTTTTAAATGTATTTACTCCTAATGTTTGGCTTCATTCTTAGTTGATTCATTTGGCCTTTGTCAAATGTCTTGTTCTGCATTTTACGCCAAACTAGTAAAGTTTCCCTAAAATGTATTTGTGTATTTCTTTCTAGTGGGACGAGTTCATGAAGCTTGGAGAGGATGTGTCCAACGAGCAGCTCGATGCTGTGATCAGCAGCCTGCGGGCGAACGAGTGCTGCACACTCATCTACACGTCAGGGACCACCGGCAACCCCAAAGGCGTCATGCTGAGCCACGACAACGTGAGTCTAGAGGGAACAAAATGGACTGATTTGATTAATAATGTCATCTTTTTCTGATTAATTATTTTACATTGATCCAAAACAAGTACTTAAATCTACTCAACATGTGTACATTTAATTACTTTTACATATTACAATGAAAAGCGTGACATAAAACATTTATTTAAAGTACAACCTGTGACGTTTAGCATGTGACACCACCAGGGCAAGTTACTGGTCAGATCTCTGGAGAGGCGAGCCCACTGACTGAGAATGAAGGGTTTTCAATGTGGTTTTCAATTCACTTATTAGAATAAATGCAAGTTAGATAAGTTTAAAGCTATACTGTGGAACATTCCAGGCAAAGCAATAACACTGAGCCAAACAGGTGGTGTATCATTGAGCAGAACAGTTACATTATACACTTTTAAGTTAACGTTTCTTTTATTTATGAGCATTTATTTCCTCTCTTAGATCACATGGACGACGCTGGCAGCAGGTAAAATGGCCGCTCTCAACTACGCGGAGGAGGTTATAATCAGTTACCTGCCGCTGAGCCACGCTGCGGCACAAGTCAACGACATGTGGCTTTGTATGAGATACGCAGGGACCACCTACTTCGCACAGCCAGACGCTCTCAAGGTAAAGTGCATCAATTATGAAACACATTGTCATTACTGCTTAGGATTATGTCATCACACATCTTAGAATTTAATGATAAAGAAATGGAGATTTTGAGATGCTAAATACTCAGCTCACTTAGCATCCAGTCAAAGTACAGTGTGATAGATGTTTTCAACAGTACTGACGCAGCAGGTTGTTTTTGCTAATGCATCTCTATGGACATTTTGCTCTACTGTTTCAAACATGTAATGGTTGTTTTTTTGCATCCAGAGCTCTATATAAGCGCCAACATGTATCATATATCGGTTTTCTATTTATTCCAGGGATCTCTAGGTACAACCCTGAAAGAGGTGCGACCCACATCCTTTCTGGGGGTTCCTCGAGTTTGGGAGAAGATGCAGGAAAAGATGAAAGCTGCGGGGGCCAAGGCTTCACCCATGAGGAGGCGATTCGCCGACTGGGCCAAGTCCATCGGGCTGCAGTACAACTACAGTGCCATGAATGGGTGAGAGCAGAGTGAATATGTTTAACATCAATACAGTGTTTGCAATGTGTTAGTATCAGGTCAAATATTACTATTCATTATAACTTACATATTTAGGCTTGAGATGTGTTTACATTTTGGGTTTGGTTTAAGCACAGTTTAGTCCTTTTGCAGGTCTGGTTTGGTTTAATCCAGCTTTAGATCTACTCAGACCAACTTTAATTATTCACAGGGGAAATGCATTGAACACAGGAGCTTAACATACAGTAAATCACATCTTAAACGCTGGTTAACATAGTGTTAAAATATGAATTTTTAAAAATTAAGTAATTGCTTTATCTTGAAGAACAGTTCCCAGAATGTTGCTTTACTTTCACAGGGAGAATGCAGTGCCGTGGGGCTTCACTTTGGCCAACAGTTTGGTTTTTAAAAAGGTCCGCGCTATTCTGGGTCTAGACCGCTGCAAACTGTGTCTGACAGGAGCCGCGCCCATCACCAAAGAAACCCTGGAGTACTTCATGAGCCTGAACCTGCCTCTGATGGAGCTTTACGGCATGAGCGAGAGCTCCGGACCTCACACCGTCTCTGTGCCCAGTGCATTCAGGCTCACAGGGTCAGTGCCTCCTCTTAGCATCGTTTACTTTAGACAACGTGATATGCAAATCAGTAGTAGTTGTGTTCATGTGAAAACAAAAATTTGTAGAGTAGCCAAAAATTGTACTCAAGAAAGAGTACTGTTACCTTCAGAATAATATTACTTAAGCAGAAGTACAAAGTAGTAGAGTAAAGGTAAAAAGTATTTGGGGAAAATATTACACTGTCTGATTAATAATAAGAAGGACAAAACATTAAATAATGCCCAAAGTCTGGTGTTTTATATCCAGGATAGAACACAAAAACATTAAGAAAGCTGTTCATGAAACACAAATGTTCAAAGCTGAAATTATAATAAAACTGTAGAACATTGTGATGCTAACCTACGTGGGTGGGTATTTGTTTAGGCTCTTCAGTCAGAGTGTGTTTGACATGTGTTCTGTGATTAGTTGCGGAAAGGTGATGCCAGGCTGCAAAACAAAACTGGAAAATCCGGACCAAGATGGAAATGGAGAGATTTGTTTCTGGGGCCGTCACGTGTTCATGGGATACCTGAACATGCCAGATAAAACCACAGAGGCTCTGGATGAGGACGGCTGGCTGCACTCAGGAGACCTGGGACGGCACGACCAGCACGAGTTTCTTTACATCACAGGAAGGATAAAGGGTGAGGTGGAGTCAAAGACTTTTATGATGTTTATGAGGATGTTGACGTGTTTATGACTCTGTAGCTGATAAAAACATGCGCTCACAACACGCTAAACATGGTTTTGTTTAGCAGAGAAAATGTAACTCACAGCCACAGGAACATCTGACCATAGATGAATGTGGTGGGTAATTGGTGGGTGGTGTCAGAGAGACTGTTTGGTGCAGATTTGTTGCCACTTCTGTCAGTCAGCCCCAGGGCAGCTGTGTCGAGAGCCTTACCACCTCGAGTGTGAGGAAAGAATGAATAATGCAGTGTATTTGAGTATCGCAAAAACACAAATCCTAATCACGACCAGAGTAAAGAGCAACGATGAAAGCATTCAAAGCACTGTAAATTAAAATACTGCTGCAGATCATTTTCTTCTGTTTCTGTGCTATGTACTTTGAAATGTTATTACCTTGCCTGGAAAATTCCACAGTATGGCATTAAACTTATCTTTATTGCAGTCACAATCACAGATGTTGTTATTGCAAAAGACTCCCTGAAAAACATGCATTTTTTTTAAGCAGGGTTATTGTACCTGTTCAGAGCTATAACTTGGCCTTGTTGCGTCGTAATTTTAATGCCATACTGTGGAACATTCTGGACAAAGCAGGTGGCAGGCCCTCTACCAGAAAATGTCTCTTAAAATGACACTTCGCTATTACTTTGTCACTATTATCCAAGTCTTTTCCCCTCATCCTTGAAAGAGCATCTGTCTCCACTTTGAACACCTGGAAGCGCTTTTATCTTTTGTGTTTAATTAAAGCTTTATTTAATTTATTTATGTTACAGAGTTGATCATAACTGCAGGTGGAGAGAACATCCCTCCTGTGCCCATCGAGGACGCACTGAAGGCCGAAGTCCCCATCATCAGCAACGCCATGCTAATCGGAGACAAGCTCAAGTTCTTGTCGATGCTTCTCACGCTCAAAGTAACCCGCTCTTCCTTTGACTCTATAACCACATTTTCACAGAAGCAGCTAACGAGTATTTTCTTTTAGTGTGTTGTTGACGATAACGGTGAGCCCACTGACGACCTGAGTCCAGAGGCTTTGGACTTCTGCCGGCGAAATAACGTCACAGCAACAAAGGTCTCCGAGATTATAGCCAACAAGGAGCCAGCGATCTACCAAGCCATCCAAGAGGGGTTTGAGCGGGTCAATGCCAAAGCGACATCCAGAGCCCAGAATGTACAAAAGTGGGTGATTCTAGAGCGAGACTTCTCCATCTCTGGGGGAGAGTTGGGTAAGTTAGACACACAAGAATGAAGGAAGTGTTTTTCTGTTAATGTGTAACCAGAGTTTAATAGACCTTTAAGTTACGCCAGTCTCATCAGAAAACTATTTCTTAACCACAAATACTGGTACGTTCAACTCAAAACCCAGCAGTTTTGAAAGTCTCTATGGAGATGTTATTGCTTTTGTCCCACAGTATGTCATTAAACTTTTTATCTTGCATTTATTCAATTACGATGTTTCAATACAAAAATAATACACTGACTGAAACTTTAACTGGCCTTCCACCTAAAAAGTTACATATTGGCCAGAGCGGGCGAGTCACATACTTTTACCTCAAAAAAGTATTGAGTAAGCTTAAAATATGGTCTGATGAAATTCAAAGTACAAAAAGTTGCTCAAGTCAATGTAATTGCCTAAGTTTGCCTTCACCCATGTCCTGGTTTGAGCCCAGTTTGTGCCAAGTCTTATTGCAGACTTGGTTTTGTCCTGTTCTTGTCATAGTTTAGTCCCAATATTGATGTGATGTGTGCGAGTCGTGTGTGCTTCTCTCCATGGGTATGTTCTGAATGTTTCATAGTATGGCATTAAACTATCTGTCCAGTATTTGCTTAATTTCTGGTGTTTTGTTGCGCAAAATACCTTAAAGAAAAACATGCATACGAGCTGTGAGCGGGGTCATCTCTCCACAGATCTGACCTGTAACTTGTTCTGGGGATGTCGTCTTCTTGTCTTCGTGTGGATAGGTTGATTTAATGCCTTACTGTGGAATGTAACAGTCAAAGCAGTAACATCTCCACAGAGACAAGCAGCGTGTGAACCTACCACCTGAAAAGTTCATATTTCACATTTAAAGTATGGCACTTTCCAGAATAAAAGTCGGAATTTTTTTCATAGTTTGTCCGGGGTGCGACTTATACTCAGATGCGATTTATCTGTGAAATATGTTTTTTTCTTCATTATTATGCATTTTTTGGCTGGTGTGACTTATACTACAGTGCGACTTATGCTCCAGAAAATACAGTATATGTAATAAAACTTAAAGTTACTCCACTAACTGATTATTTTATCTCGCTGGAATGTGAACGTGAAGGTCAAAGCACAGAATTCAAAACAATGTTATTTAAAGATCTGCACCAGGACGACCGCTCACACGTGTCGACATTCTGAATGACGCAGATCTTTGTTTTGTCTGCACAGGTCCCACTATGAAACTCCGAAGGCCTATTGTCGTCAAGATGTACCAGGAAAAGATCAACGAGATCTATGCAGTGGGAGACAAACCATAACCCAAAAACTCCCACAGGAGGAGGTATTTAAGGAGACGTTTCCTTGTGCCCAAACCCGAACAATCATCACATATTTATAGTTGATCTTTTGACCCACTTTTCAATGGAAATGTTCTGAGCATAACTGTGGAAGCTGTGAGTTTGTGCTGCTATGTAATTGTATTCTCAGCTCGACGTGCACGCTGTTTAAAAGCTGTGTACTTTTTGTAAATAAACACCTAAACAAAGCCAAATGCTTTTTAGAGCATAATATTGTTTTGTTAGTGCAGATGGATATTCTTCCAGAACTGATAATATCAAAGTAAAGCCAACTGCTCTGCCCGTGGTAGTATTTTTTTATTTTTATTTTTTTTTGTGGTAATTTTGGCTTTTTAAAAACTGATTTTATGATGATGTGTTTTGAATTATACTCTTAAATAAACTCATAAATCTGATAACTTTCAGATATTAACGAATGCCTCATAGGCCGTTTGTATTTATTAGCTATATTTAAATTGCTTTTGTGCATATGAACGTTCCACTGATATGTGCTCTCCATGTACAGTTCAACAAATGTATATATTATTATAATTGTTTTATCAAAATTGTCAATAAAATTTGCAGATTTGAATCTTGTACTTACATGTATTATTTAGTTATTTTTGTGTCATTCTTTAAATACTGAATACAGTTTGTAACATTTCACCTAGACAGCAAAGTGCATGTCCAATAATGTTATGGAAAAGCTTCTGTTTTACTTTTGAATTATTAATAACCTCATTACTAAACAGGCAATTAGCTGAAGGTTAATTTAGAAAATGACAGACTTGTGTCGTGGCATGTAACAGAACCGGCTCCTCCTCCAGCGACATGGACATGACATATTTACTGTCGAACTCATCAATTCAGGAAAAAGTAAAACAAGAATAATCTTTTTTTCTGAAAATATGTGAAAAAGTCACTTTGTTTTAAGAAAAGCAATCACACGCAGCTCATGTTACTGTCTTGGTCAACAGGTTTCAGATCATGCTGCAAAGACTTTCCAGATATACTGTTTGATACAGAGTTTTATCTCTTAACTCACTGACGCAAGTATCAGAAACGTATGAGCAAAGTGGACTTTAAGGTGGATTTATTTAAACTTACTTAAGACATACATTTTGTTGCACCTTCTTTATTATTTCTCCCTGTCAAAGATCAGTGCAGAATCTCACCTGATCAGACCTGGAGAATTTCACTGTATGAGCTGCAACATTTATTGAACATGAGGAAAAAATATCAAATTACTCGAACAAACAAAAGCAGACTGTACAGAGAGACGATAATAACACGTGTCTTTGTGTGTTGGGTTGAATAAAGGACAGGTATTTAGATCATGTTATCACTCACTGTACAGGTTTGTCTGCACTTCCCTTTTTCCTTTTGTGGTCCCCTGAAACACGTCAAACTTGAGTCACTCACTGCGCTTTTATCAGTCAATCATTTAAGCATTTACTCATTTAATCATTACTTTAAAAGCAGCGACCTGAAGAATCCCTCAAGAACAAATCAAATACGGCGTGATTCACTGGAAGAACCTGTTAATGAAACGGATGCAGATAAAAGACCACATAATAATAAAAAGGATACAGTTCCAGAGACATAAATATTCCTCAGTAAATATTTTCAGCATGAAGCTTTTGTCAGTGAAAGTGGAAAGACTAACTTACTGTTTCTCACATATATACAGTACTTTACTCAAGCAGAGGTACAATTATGGTTCAGAAACTGCTCTGAGAAGTACTGTGTTTTGTCCAAAGAGAGAATGTATGTGTTTACTACCTTTATTTATTTAATACTGAAGGATAAAACAGACAACAGAACTGTCACATTTTTTTTATTTTCAACATTCTGCTGTGACATTTGTAAAAGCAAAGTCATAATAAGAAAAGTCACATGCAGTAGAACAATCGCACACCCATGTGGCTAAACTGAAGTAATACAACTGTATTTCAAGGCAAAGTCAGTTATTTTAAGGCAACATAAGAAGTGATGGAAACTCAAAATATAAGATCAAGTATGCAGACATAACATTCAGCAAATATTTTAGCAATAAATGTCAAAATGTTACAGTTTAGTTCTTCATATAATTTCCCTTGAAAGGAGATAAAGCCACATTTTTTATGATCGTACAAAACAAATGTAAATATGATATAAAAATGTAAATTAGTGCATATATGTCTGTGATTTGGATGTGCTGACTCTTAGCTGGTGGTAATAGCCACTCCCTTCTTGATCCAGGCGTTGCTGTTGAGCTGTGCGAGCATAAAGCGAGCCACATCTCCTCGGGCCACTGCGCTGGACACCGGGGCCCCGCTGCTGCCGGGGACAAAGTACCCCTCATGTGTCAGGAAGTCCAGAGCTGAGGACACAGACAGAAGCATCACAACAACAGCCTGACAGGGCAAAACAAAGTCTCTACTTGAACAGAAATGAGGCCTAATCAATTTGGAAATGGCAAATTAAAGGGTTGAATAGCTTGGCCTTTGACAAAATGCAGCTTGTGCCTTGTGATCATCAGCAGGGATCAGCTTAGTGCTTTTAAACGGAGAAGTCAATACTCTGTAAAAGGAGACTGGAGCAGACTTTTAAGAAATATACTGCAGTGTTTTGTGTTAAACAGCACTGTATAAATCTGATAATCAAACTAAGATTAAAAGCAATTTATCTGTTTTTAATACTAAAAAATCAATAAAAATCAATAAATCAAAAATCATGATTGTTCAATATGAGGGGAAAAATCATACTACTCTTTTTCCCATATCGCCCAGTGCCCGTCTCCATTTGATTAAAAACTCTCACATCGTTCACCACTCACCTGAAGCAGACTGGTTCCTCAGCCCGGGGGGACGCACCACAGTCCAGTCAATGTCACTGGTCTTTTGCAGAAATTGCTCCATCTGGAACATGTTGGTGAGAATGCTCCGGATCATCGGCAGCAACAGGAAGCGGATCATATACGGCGACTGAGACCCTGAGTTGGCTGTTAAACAGATACAGGCGTAGGATTAGTGACTTTTTAGATCTCAGCATTTCCTTTGATACGTGTGTGAGGCTTACGCTCAGTGTACCAGGACGACATGGTGACGAGCCTGTTGACCTTGGCCTCTCTCATGGCTTTGACCGTAGCGTGCATGGAGCGGGTGTAGCCTGTCACTGCGGAGAAAAACGAAGTGGGGAAGCCAAGGCAGGACATGACCGCATCCTGCCCCTCAAAATGATTCTTCAAACTGTCAGCGGAGAAAATATTTGCCTCCACAACCTTAAAGAGAAAAGAGGAAAATCATCAGTTAACAGCTTTTGTTATATTGCGGCAGTAAAGTAAGTTTTGAATCCAAGTTTCATCTATGACCACATTGGTTTAACAAACTTCTCAGAATAATTTTCGAGCACAGTATTTTTTTACTGCTTGAATCATGATTTTGTAGTTTAGGTTCATCTTTCCAGTGTGAGTTAATCTACAAAAGCGACAAAAGCACATGTTGAAAAAACTAAATAAATTGGCCTTTTGTGTTTCTTACTCCTCTCCTGCAGATATGATTTAGCTGATTTAGATTCATTTCTTTAGGTCTGTTTCTACAAAAATGTTGTGTCTTTTGTCCTTCTATTTACTTCATGTTAGCCTACGCCCCAAAATACAAATAAAGTGCAATTAGTTACCCTCACAGTGACTTTACTTGTGCAGCAGTTTCCCCTGAACATCCTTTTTACTCTTAGATTTCGTCTTTCCTTCTCCTTGAATAATATTATTACTTTTGTTCAGTTTTGTCCTGCTCTTCGCTCCTCTAGCAGGCAGATTATGCAGTATCATATTGTTATAACACAATAATGATCTTTGAACCCTGCACATATAGTAACAGTAACAGCAGCAGGAGAATATAAACTTTTTACCTTGAGATTTTCATGCTGCACAGTGAGTTTAGTTGGATTCCTGACCACCGCAGTGACACTGTGGCCCTGGTCCAGAGCCTGTTGGACCAAGTACTGTCCCGTCTGCCCTGTGGCTCCCAGCACAGCAATCTTCATCTTGAAACTCCTCTTCTTCTGTGCAAAAAAAAAGAAAGAAAGAACCACTCTCAGCAAAAAAAATAGCACTGGGCAATAGTTATTTCCTGTTTGGGGACTTTTGATTTGAAATTATTTATTAGGCAGCAAAAAAGAAAAGAAAGAACCACTCTCTAGTAAAAAAAAATAAATGATCAGATGATATAGCAATAGTTCTATAATTTTAAAATAATATTCACTTTTGATTTGCTCAATTTATGTTTCTGTTCAGGAAGTAAGAAAAAACACCTGCCTGTCTGCACTTCTACAGAGAGAAACCTGCACTAACTTAACTTTAACAAATGTTCTAAAAGCCACATATGGTCCTACAGTCCTATGCATGAACTAAAATAAAATGAAATTCTGAAATAAGTGAAATAAATGCAACGGTTCTGCAGAGATCACCTTCAAAACAGCGTCGCCCACTGTACGTAACCAGAGCAGTGTTCAAGAGCCTCAGTGTTCTGCAGTGTTCACAAACATTCTAATTTTAGCAACGATTTCTGCAGATAAGTTATCAGTATTTACCTGTATGTATTAAGGCGTAAAACCTATGAGAAGATTTACCAGCAGGTATTTTATAGGTGGCCAAATGTGTGTAATGTGTGTGTCATGATCATTATTCAAAGATCTTGTAAATCAAATAGATACTGACTTATTTGCATTTTCTTTGAGAGTTGAGGCTGTAGGTTTAATGATCCAAACCACCCCTAAGGTAAGTTAAAATAAATAAATGCTTAAAGCCAAGGTAAGAGAATTATTTAAAAATGGATATATCACAACACCTTTACCTTTTACCTTATTACCTTTTACCTCCTTACGTTCTGCTGCAGGCCCACTGCTGAAGAGCCCTAAGAGCAGTCAGCTCTCATCAAGTCATTAGTGTAATCCACTTGAAGCTCATGCATCACACCAACACTCTAAACCCTCTCCAGCCCACACTGGAAACACAAAGCAGCCTGGACCACACTGGACACACTGGGCACACTGGGCACAGCTGCACCCATGAAGAGGCCTGTCAGCTGGTGCAGGCTCAATTCTTCCACGGTTTGTGATGAGCAGTGCAGGCTCCTCAAACATGATCCTGAGGGACTTGGATGCAGGGGGCCAGAGGATTGTTCTTTCTAAATGTGACAGCTGGTGACTGCTTATAGAAGTTAACCATGTGAGTACATTTCTTTACAATTTAATCATGTAATAACTCGTAACACTGCTGACACAAGCTAAGCACCTTTATTTTGTTGACTGAAAACATGGTGTTAAGTGTCAGAGGTAAAATGCACCGCACAAAGAGATATTCTGACATATTCCTGCAATTCTGATAGAGCTTAAAAAAGAGATGTTTTCATTTTCCTGCTCATCCTGAAATCAAATGGTAACCTAATTCCCTCTTGTAGTACTGACTCCTAGCCTACTTTTATGAAAAGCTTGTGCGATTAGATGCACATATATAACATTATATGGTGAAAATAAATCTAAGCCTTCATGAATCAGACTGAACGCTCTTCTCCTTTAGTATTGAGGCCAATAATGAAGGTCAGGAGTGAATCAACAGATAAAGAGATTAAAAGGGCGCTCTTCTGTGCCTGAGCCACGCTAAGGCCTGCTGTCAACGTCACAGGAAGTGGATTAAAGCCATACTCTGGTGTTTTAAAGGAAATGTAGCCTGGGTTTCTATGAACAAAGTTGATTTTTTTTCAGTTATTGCTTCATTTGTTGAAGTATTTTATCATGCAAATACACTGTGGTTGTTATAGAAATATGACTGTATTGCAGTTATACACAGAAAGCTTAAAGTATTTGTGTCCTCACACAGAGACAGACATGGGATGTGGGGTCTCCAAGTCAAGCCAGTTTAATAAACACCCAGGAAAAGGTAACATTCTGAACTTAAACACAACTTCTTTAATGTGTTTTGCATTTAACACATGTATTTTTCTTCTTTTTACGCAACACAAAGCTGTTACAAGTAAGTCCTCATCAGCTCCAGTAGCTATGAACTTTGTAGATAAAATATGTCAAATAGCCTGTTTACTCTGTGTACTTATTCTCGTGTGACTCTTTCAGCCATAAAAGCAGCCGTCCTGATACAGCGATGGTATCGTCAGTACGTCGCTCGAACAGAAATGAGGCGGAGATGCACCTGGCACATCTTCCAGTCCATCGAATATTCAGGAGAACAGGCACAGATCAAGGTACGAGCCACAACAGCAGCAAGAGGGAGACAATCTGAAGACATCATGAGTTCAGATCGAGAGCAGAGACCTATATAACTCTGTTTTTGAAAGAAATATGAAACTCCAATCACCAAATGTTCAACCTACTTATTCTTTGTTTGGTCTTAGCTCCACTGACTTGTCATATTAATATCATGGCTTACATTTCTTTGACCTGTCAACACGTTCATGTGTTTAGACCCAGATATGAACCACAAACCAGGTCAACAAATCTGCAAATTCCACCTGCCCTGCCCTCCAGCTCAATTATAAACTAATTCTTCAATGTTTTGATGTTTCTGACTGATTTTTAATTTGAAAAAGTTGTTTTATTTTGCTCTTTTCAGCTTTACAATTTCCTCGGGTATCTCATGGACAATTTCACTCCGTCAAGCAATGAACGTAAGATGTCTGCTTCCTCTATGTGCGAAATCAAACCCATCTTTTTACTGGTTGTGCAATACTGTTTTTTGCTTTTTTGTAGGTAAATTAATCTCCCACATCTTCAGAGAGAACGATGTGTGCCGCGACACAGAATGGGAGCGGTACTTCTGCTACAAGAACATTGAGGTGCCAGAGATCTACTCAGGTCCTCACTTAACCTTCCCTCTGACGGTGGAGCAGGCCATGGGTTTGGTGGAGGCCTTTAGGAACAAAAAAGTACGTTCTTCACACATCACCTGTTCATACTTAAAGGGGACGTGTAAAATGAAAACTGCAGAGGTTTTCCTCACGAGAAACTGTTGTTGAATAAACTGTAGAAGCCCGAGAGTTAAAGAGAAGAGGCGCGAAGTTTATTTACCATCAGTACAGGAGCCAGACCTCAGAGACATGACTCCAGTCTAACTATGCTTCTGTTGTAGGGAGTATTATACCTCTGATGACGCAGGCTAAGATAACAGGGACTGAGCTGGGAGTAAGAACCCGCAGTAGACCACAAAGTCTATTTAAAGCTGTATTTAGAGTGATTCATGCATGTTTGAGTAATGCTGCACTGTACTGCATTCAAAGCTTGTTTTCACCTACCCCCTAACTCCGCCCACTGCTCTATACTTAATACAACTGATTAAGTAAGTGATTATTTAAAGAATTCAGACTTTGGGTCATACATGTAGGTTTAAATAACGACACACAGCCACTTTTCAACAATAAAAGCACATAAATGTAAATCTGCTGCTGATTCTAGTGAAATACGACTATGAAGAGGAACTTTTGACTTCTTCAAATCCTTGTGTTTTTCTCTTTGTAGCAGCTGCATTCCCGCTATGTCCTCCAACTGCTTCTTGAGACGTGGAGGCTGCTCCGAAAGTTGCCAAATATCAACCGCATTTCCACTTGTCACAGCAAAGAGATAACTATTTGTGGTAAGCGGCTTCCTCATTATGCGTCATCATTTCTACCAGAGATCCTATAATAATGCATTTTTTAAATATTCTTTTGTGAAAGGTGATTTGCACGGCCAGTTGGAAGACCTCCTTCTTATTTTCTACAAGGTGAGTCAGTGTTAAGTCAGTAAAATCAAACTTTACAGCACAATAATAACATAATAAGAGGGTGAAAACTGCATGGAAACTAGTGTTTAAAAGGTGGATTATGTTCCTTTACCTTTCCAAAGTGAACATTTTTGACTGGATCCTTCAGTAACAAGTGAAAAGTTTATAGTTTATTCAGATTTTATAACCTGTCCCTTTACTTTTTGTTCCACTTCAGTGATAAGAGGCACACAAAACTCCACCTTTTTGTTCCTTTAACTGTGGCTTGACAAATAAATAGCCAACTGATGGTACTAAACATGTAATTATGATATTTACTTTGTAATTACAAGACACGTCTGTCATTCTACTTTATTTCATGGTAATATGATTCAGTACTTTCCTGATAAATTGAAAAATGTCTCTTTTTATCCTGGTTTCCATGATATTTCCCCCGTATTATCATGATATTTCTGTAAAAATAAAAGTAAAATGGTACCAAACCATCTTTATTCAGTGTCATATTATTTGTATATGTGTTGTTTAATACTCAACTCAAATTCAGCACTAAGGAAAAGGTTTGATGATCAGCTTTTCATAATAAAAGACTTTAAATCAAATAGTAGTTTCTATAAAATCCTCATGTGGTCTTCTACTTTATTTATAGTAAGACAGAACTTAGTCAGAAAAATGTTCAAAACTGGTCCTTTGGTGTTTTTTCAGTATTTATGCTCCAGTTATAGCACTGATTAGTCTGTATAAATAGATTTTTTGACAGTTTCTTGTGTTTTTTTAGAACGGGATGCCGTCTTTGGAGAAGCCCTACGTGTTTAATGGAGATTTTGTGGATCGTGGACACGACTCAATCGAGATCCTCATTATTCTGTTTGCATTCCTCCTGCTTTATCCCAGAGACGTTTATCTGAACAGAGGAAACCACGAGGACCACATAGTTAACCTGAGGTACAAGCAGACCGCAGAGCAAAGAGAGAGTAGAGCAGAGGCTGTAGAAACAAGAGCAACATATACAGACCTTTATGAATATTGTAATGATGTTTTACACCTTCATTAAAGGTACGGCTTCACCAAAGAAGTCTTAACCAAATATAAGGTATATTTTTATTGTTTTTGGTCTGATAGATACATTATAATAACTGTTGACCCTGTTTATTCATATTATGTCACCTTTTTCAATTTATCTTTTATCAAATCACTGTAAACATTTTCCATAGAGCTTCTTAAAATGTAATTTATTTGCTTTGGATCAACATAAAATAATGAAATGGAAAAAGATGCCATAATCATTTTACATAGGGATATAATTATCTATTCATTTTTAGTACAGATGGAAATATTTACTCATTTATTCATGTTGTGTCACTTTTTCCAATTTAAATATCTTAAATTAAATCATAATTTTATTTTTTTAATTTTTTGTGTGCAGTAAAAAAAAAAAATATTGAGAGTATTTAAATAAATCACCTTTTTCATTTAATTATTTTAGGCTGATCTAAAGCAAATTTCAAATGCTGTATATAAAAAAATCCATTCATTTCACATAAATAATATCAGTGACATAATATATTTAAACAGAGTCAGTGTTTCTTTTTTTTTAGTCTCGTGTTTAATCGTGTCCTTCCTGTTCCTCCTGTATCACCCAGCACAAGAGTAATTGTTAGTAGAAACGTTGCTTTGTTCAAGGTTGGGCTTTGTGATATCAAGTATTTTAGTCTAAATATACAAATGTGTCATAAATTAGGAACAATCTGAGAAGACGGGACACATCTTTTGTACATCTCGCTCCTAAACACACACATTTGTCTGTAAAATAGTCAGATTTAAACTGTGTGACGTTAGTGAAATGTTCTGTAATATAGTCCATAAACTAATCGTATTTCTCTCTTCAGATGCACGGCAAGCGGATCCTGAAGCTGCTCCAAAAGATTTTCAGCTGGTTGCCGTTAGCGACGGTGATTGATCAGCGAGTGTTGGTGATTCACGGAGGAATTTCTGACAGCACCGACCTCGGCATCATCGCAAGAGTGGACAGGCACAAAGTGAGCAGGAAGTAGTGTAAATCATTATTTAAAGGTGCTATGATGCAGCTTTTTTGGGACGGGGTTCCTCCACCTGCTTGTCTCCATGGAGATGTCACTGCTTTGCCTGTAATGTTCCACA